>CM036318.1:46496517-47013368 GCA_020567845.1 Rhododendron henanense subsp. lingbaoense
GTCACCATCTTGCAACCGAACATTCTCCAAACGTTCATTTCGGTCGTGAAAGATTGAAATTGTCGGACCGCTTTTTCACCATCTCTCCTAAAACCAATTGGTTTTAGCGAGGGCTTCAATTAAGTCTTTTATGGCATTCGACATCGCACTCGCAAGTCTGTTTTTAGAGTGGTCGCAGGGAGTGACATTGGGTAACTAAATTCATAACGGCGCTCTGGGCCCAACAGAAATGAACATGGATGTGGGTTTCGAAATAGCGCAAAGGTAAGTTTCAGATGTTAATTTGTTGTTATTCTGCTGTGGGTGAAGGCAAAAGGGAGGAGAGTGGGTACTGAGAAATTAAGAGGTACTTTTGGAATTCATAAAATTTAAATGTGTTTTCATATAGAGTAATTATAAATTTCTCTCTTCACATCTTTATGTATGCACATTAAATCAAGGTACTGCTACAATAATACCCTTAGCAAGTTAGCATAGATACAAAAACATGCTACAATATCGATCGAAAGGAAAATTACTAAATCTGTTGTGAAGTGGTAAACAAAATTGGATGATAAGCTTGATAAATGAGTGGGCCTTGGTGTTAGTTGGAGAGACAAGAGGTAGTGGAATTGATTAAAAATGATGGGGTCAAACCCAGTAGGCTGCCCTGCTGCATTTCGATGGGAGTAAGTGAGAGAAAGAGAGAGAGAGCGCACGCCAATTACACATCTATGTATCTAGTGAATGTAATTTCTCTAGGAAATTAAGAGAGAGATCGAGAGAGAGCGCCCCCCACCAGTGAGTTGTGTATGTGAGATTATGAGTGAGAGAGTTGTAATTTGTTGCTAAAAAGAGGGAGAGACAGAGTCGTAATTTTGTATGATTGATTCAATAAAAATATGTTAACAAATCATGGTTGCATGTGGCTTTACACTAGTTTTCATTAGATGTCCATGTGATGAGAAAAATTATTTCACGGAGCTTTTCGTGAATAGTGGTTTACGGAGATAAATCATGTCAATCCAAAGAATATTGGACAGTCTAGATTTTAAAAAAACTCTTCGCGCAAAGAGTTAAACTTTTCTAGTGAATAGTTTTTTGAAAATTCCGGACTACCCAATGCTGAAACGGACGGCTTAGGTAGTGTAGCTCCAGAAATTGCTTATTCACGGCTAAGCAAACTTGCATAAATCGATGACGAACGGCAAACACACACATGCACATGCATAGAGAATAAAATTATATTGGTAACCAGAAGGGAAAAAGAAAGAGAAGAGAAGAGTAAAGGAGATACAAAGAAATTGATTGTGGGAACATAATCTATTTCTTTACAGAACATTCAAAACATCTCACCTAGTTATTCAGACAACCTGGGCCGAAAAAGTGGAGGTTGTTTGGCCACCAACAACCAAACGTTGGTCACGAATCACGATCTAGCTACCGATCGAACATTCTCCAAACGTTTATAAGTTCGGTCGTGAAAGATCGTAATGAAAATAATTTAATCCCTCAGCCAAGGCTCTTATCTTACCCCACCCTCCAATCTAGGATTAGCTTATCCAGGTGGGGAAAAGACCTATTAACCCCTCAGGCATTTTTTATATTCTCAATACAATGATTTAATAATAGTAATTTTCACATTATCCACTCTTATACACCCACTCTTATCCACACATATCAACTACTACTCAAACCATGAATAAGCTAATCCACCTCCTTAACCAATTCCCCTCATAACATATTCACATCTTATCCGTCCGACAAACGTGCCGTCTGTTGCATACTAAATGTAAATAAAATTGTATCAAATTGCAATAATTTTTAAGCAGTGCGTGGTTTGAAGGGCCAAGGATATTCTCTGATAATTAATTACATGATTAAGGCAAAAAAATAAAGTGAAGAATATGATCTCATGTTTCCTATTTACCAAAAAGAAACAAAGAATTTTTCTACCAATGCAATTATGACACATCACATAGTACCTAATTGTGGTTATACCGTAACATTGCTCATAAATGTAATGTTGACGAAGCTTACCTTTTCATTAAAGAGAGACTGTGTAGGTGGAAAAGAATGATTCTTGATTGTTGTTGCCTTCTTTATCCGAGGATAGAAGCTTATGAGGCGTGGTAGTCTATGCAAACGTAATGTTTTCAATTGACTGAAGGTTATAACATTTGCGATTATTTCTTCATCCTTTTCTCCTTCATTTCCAATTACCGCTTCCATGATCTCACTTCCCCATATTTCTAGACGTTGGAGTTGCAGAAGTCCTCTTGCGCAGGAGGGGGAGAAGAGATATTTCAACCTGCAATCTACAAGTAGTAGTTGAGTTAAGTTATTGAAGGATCTTGATGGGTATAGTCCACCTCTTCCAGGTTTGCCAAGTAGGCGTTCCAAGATGTAGAAATCATCATCAATGTCCTTAAGGACCACCAATGAATAATCTTTGCCACTGAACAAATATGACGTGTCACCCACTGTAATATTAAATCTGATCAAATTCTGAAAGCCAAGGTCTTTAGGCAACAGCCTGTGATTTGGTATGTGAATAGCTAATGTCGATAATCGAGTCAATGACTTTAGCTCGTCAAGGCTCACTTTGCTTATTTCCTCATTGCCTGTTGTATCCTCCCAATTCTTGAAGAAATGTGGGAAATGTAGTTCTTCAAGCCGGTATAATTTGGATATTACACCATTTGGAATCACTTTGAGCTCATTACAATTCCCCAGATCTAACAACCGAAGACGGGTTAACTCTCCTACCTCATATGGCAACGCCTTTATATCAGAACCTCGGAGTCTAAGTACTTCAAGCTTATTCTTGAGACACTTGAGTATAGCTATATCTCCCAACTTGCAGTCAATTAGGCATAACATCCGAAGTTCCGTCAATTTTCCAAGTGAAGATGGCAGTGGCAACATGGTTACGTTGTTCAACTCCAAAACCATGAGTTTCTCTATCCCTCTAAAAAACATGTCCGGAATTTTAACACCGAGTTCGCTCTGAAAGTTACTGCTGCTACATTCCAACATTAAAGTGTGGAGTTCCGGACATACCAACTCGTCGGGAAGCTCGTGAATAGTTTCGGACCTTAATGAGATTGCCGAGTATTTCTCGTAAGTTCCCGTCTCTGGCCACTCTTCGACATCATGTTTGACCAGAAATGCTTTCTCTTCTTTTGCTATTGAAATAGCAACGTCTCGCACGATATCATGCATTTTGACAAAATCATCATTTTTGCCATCTAAAAGCAAACAACTAGTTTTGAGGGTATTGACAACTGAACATACAATAACTCTTGCTTCTTCCAATGTGGCCGGGTCTTGATCAAGCAACCTCCTCGCCATGCAGTGTCTTGCCAACTCCTCAATCGGAACCTGGGCATCTTCGGGGAACAAACAACAGAGCAAGAAGCATGATTTTGCATCCGTGGATTCTAAGTAACCATAGCTCAACTTTAAAGAGATAAACAACTTTGGGTCAATATCCTCTATCTTGTTTAGCATAGACTTTTGAAGTTTATCTAGTGAACTTTTCCAGGCAGACATACTCTTGTCTTTCAACGCAGCTCCAACTGCAACTATAGCAACTGGTAGGCCCCGACATTCTTTACAAATCATGTACGCTATGTCATGAAGTTGATCATGAGATTCGACATAATTTCCCGTCTTCTCCTTAAATAGGTTCCACGCCTCTTGGTCTGACAATACTTGAATTGGGAAATCTTTATCAACTCGCATGTTTTTCAAGACGTGTTGATTTCGTGATGTTAGAACAACTTTGCAACCTTTGTTTCCATCTGTGATAGGAATACCAATTTCCTTCAAGTTCAATTCTTTCCAAATATCATCCAATATTACAAGATTTCTCTTCCCATTGTTCAATCTATTCCAAAGTTGAATTGCTTTCCCCTCTTCAATTTCCCCTTCTAGTTTTAGATTCAAACGGGCAGCGAGTACCCCTTGGATTTTGGCCACCTTTGCATCGTGAGAGACAACTGCCATCACGACTTCATCGAAAAGTCCATCTTTTTTCCCTTGTTCGCCAACCTTTTCGACTATTGTCGTCTTACCCACCCCTCCTGTTCCATACACCCCAATCACATTAACCTTGGAATCTTTTAATGCCTCCATGATACTATCGAAAACAATTGCTCTTGAATCAAAACTCACATACTCCCCGCTGGATGGAAATTGGAGTTCCGAAGGAGGTGGGGCACGGCGTGAAATTGTACCAAAGTTGGCACTCTCAGCGAGACCTTTCACATCACCCATCTTCTTTTCGGCTTCCTTGCTCAGCCTGTACCGTGAATTGAAGTCAGGACATGAGAATTTAAAGCACCGAACATTTTCCTTAACAGTTTTGTCTTCCATTAATGACTCAACTCCTTGTCTCAGCCTGTCCGCTACATTTAGCCAATCTGAAACATCAGCCACAATAACCTCACCGCTATTCTTGGCTTCATCAATTTTTCGTTCAATAGTTCCTCTCCGCTCCTGAAGCTTATTCATCTCGACTTCAAGATTCTTCATAGTCTGCTTGTAATGAAAAAGATAACCGAGATGACGCCCCACTGATTCGAATGCTATGTCAACGAGTTTCTCTACAATTTTGTCCAGTACAATTGTTGGGCTACACATTTTCAATTCACTCTTTGTTTTCTCTGCATCGAGTCGCAACGTCAGTTGTCAAAGGATGAGATTTTATTTAAAAGGTAAAAGTTATCAATTCAAAGAACAAAAGAACCTAAAAAAAAAGTAAATAAAGAGAATATAACAGAACCTACAATAAGACCAATTTAAATACTGCATTATACATACAGACAACCTTTCAACATGCCAAAGAAAAAGTTAGATGTGCAACCTAGCATCTTTTCACTCTTTCTCTTTACTTTATGTTAGAAGAGCTTGTCCCATATTTTTTTTTGAAACGGCAAAAATATTATTAGGAAAAACTTGACAATGGGTACATCAAGTTGGGGGAGAGGGGAGGGGGATCCAACCAAAAGTTGGATAAAAAAAACACCTCTAAAACTAATATATGAGCCTTAATGACTCTCCAGTCATTGGCAATTGTTTTTGTGTTGGATGCGGTTACATGATATAACTGAAATCTTTGCTGATCCCAGTTCCACATTTGCTACTGCTGTGTCCCATTTCAAATTCAAGTACTGGATCATGTAACATTTGCATAAGGTTCATATGAGTCTTTACTATCAAGTAGGAGATATTTTTCAAGGAGTCAATGCTGAAGGTAGTCCAAGATGTTAGCTTGACAAGCTGGTTTCAAGGCTAAGCTAGGTGTTTTTGTTGCTTTGATTATGGCCCGATGTCAGCAAGTGTGATCATCTTCATCTGATGTTGCTGAGTTTTTTTGCTGATGCAGTACCTTTCTTATTGTGGCTTATGTTCCGCTTTGCTAGATTTGTTGGTTTTGGTTGGCTTCTTGCCAACTTCCTTCTCTCTTTTGGTGGCGGGTGGCATATGATTGCCTCCGACCTTGGTGTCAATTTAGTATGGATGTAGGTTGTGCATTGTGATGCCATTTTTCCCGTTTTAGTTTAATCTTTGTAACTTTGGTTCTTTGATTAATAAAATTTTCTTTGCCCAAAAAAAAAATTGATATCAAAACTAGGGTTTTTGAGGCATTTGACAAGATTCTATTCCGTTATTGGTTAATTCTCGTTGTTTGTGCTACACTTAGTTTCATGGTGATCCATGTATATGTTATGAATTTTTTATTTCTTTCTGTAAAATCCTGACTTTAAAAATTCTAGCCAGTCACGTGGTCTGAATAAGAACTCAACACTTCAATTTAATTCTAATAGTAAATTAGACCATGCGAAAGCGAATCATGGTCCGGATAAACATGTGAATCCCGATTTAATTTTGTAATTACTAGGGGATAATTGAGTTATATCTGTTACATGGTACGTACGAGTTGCCCGAAGACGGGATTTTTCCTTAAAAGTCGGACACCACCACGATAGTCCTCATATTTTTATTAGTCTATGTTGAATTTATGATAATTTTCGCAGACTGGAATTTGGACGCGATCGGACAGAAGTCGTGACAATTAGATGCACAACGCCACCTGTCTCATGTGATTCAAATGGAATGACACGTGGGTGGTTATTCAGCATAAGCTTCTAATACAGTCCTGCTACACACATATTTCTGTGCATAGATTTTGTTGTGGGGCCCACCACGGGTCCCACACAAATTATCGGATTGAGCTCATTTTTTACGGAGATCCTTGAAAAAATATTTTATATTTAATGAACGGCTCGAATGATTTGTGCGGGACCCGTGGTGGGCCCCACAACAAAACCTGTGCACAATCTGTGCACAGATTGTATGTGTGGGTAGACTTCCTGCTTCTAATATGTGATAGCTATGATATATTCTAGGGAAAACACAAAGAGAAAGAAGGAGCAGTGGCACGACTCTTGTTCCTCCAACCTCTCACGCCGACTGCCGACTGTCGTTCCGTTCGTTTTTCATCGGAATCTCTCTCCTCTTTCTCACGGTAAACTTCATTTCTCAGTCCCTAGTTTACATAAGAGTAGGAAAAAAAATATATGTATCTGTAGTGTAACCCATAACCATTTGCGTCTCAAAATTAGAATTATCATTTCCGGAGCAGGGCCTTGGCGCTGGGGTTCGGACTAACAACGAATTAAACCCCAAATGAGAGTCTTAGAAACTTGAATTGAACTTCCCGGCTGCTTACTGGCCGGAGTAGCACCTGTGAACTCCCGAACCAAACCCAGTGATCTGATTGTTCAATTTGGGTCTTGAAATATCTATACTATTAGCCTCTGAGTTATGGAAAAAGATGTAGTGTAGCCAATTGGAATTCTATGATCGCCCAACTCTTCAAATTTTATCTGTTCAGTCCCCTAACCTTCATAAACTCCTTTTGCTGATATGGTGATTATGGATTAACCCTCAATTGAGGTCCTAAAAGGTCATATTCCGACCTCTCAAGCTAGTACTATTGCGGGTCCTACAAGGCTGTACTAATTTAGACAAATTACTGAGCAATATTTATGGGTTAGTGATAATCAGTGCATTTCTAATTAGGTACCAGTTCAATGGAGTAGGTACGAGTTCAATGAAGTAACTCGCATACGTGATGAATTAAGCACTTCTTAAAGGTGAGTTGCGCATAACCTTAGTTACATGTATTTTCTGAAATTTTGGAATGAGATGCCAATGCTTGATTTTGCTGGAAAACATGGAATTTGAACTTCCTACTTGGTTTAATTGATGTTAATGCATGCAATGGCTGGTTTAATTATAAAACTTTTGAGTTTCAGTTAATCTAGACCATGGCAATATGTTTTGGGAACTTGAATTTTACTTCTCGTTAGTACATGCTTGTGATAATATGATTCATTCGAACGGTGTCTCGAGCGCTAGGGGATGTGTAAAGAAACTAGTGGCAAAAATACCGTTGAATGCTATTATCGCTGATCAAAAGTGCAAAAGTTGAAAAAGAAATGAAATGAAAAGGGTCCATCTCTTGGACCGAAGAAATGAGCTTATGGACAAAAATGCATGTACTGGATGGTCAACGAAATATTTGAATTGTTGTTTTAAACTGTTTTATAATGTGGGGTATTTCCTTGGTCAAACTTGTAACTTTGGTATACGTTTCTCACCCGAGCTTCGGCTTATGAAAACCTTTTCCAATTTTTCAGGTTAAGGTAGATTGCAAGTTGTAGACTGAATGGGGTGCTAGAATAACCGTGGAGAATCATGTGTAGTCTAATGGATTGTTATTATTATACTTGTACACTTCGAAGCTCTGGGATTATCTTATTTATTCTACGCTTCCGCATACTTTTATTCTATTGTTTAAAATGACGACGATGTTAGAAATCCCTAAACTAGAATATGAGCAGGCCTTCGGCGGCTTGACACCCGCTTGGCCGGTCACGACTTCCAGGGTCGGTTTTGGGTCGTGACACTTTCTTCACGTGCGAGTCAGAGATTGAATGTACAGAGAGTGTTAAAGAGCTTGTGCCATATAACAGTGGCTAAAATTTTACCTCCAAAACTATTTTGTCATGAGCTTAGCCGGTCTTTCCACTCATTATCAATTTATTTTTGTGTTGGTTGCTTTAACGCTTCGCATTTAGCACTAATATTTTTTTTTTTACTTTTGAATAGCACGGATGATGTTTGTACAAGCAAACAATGCATGATATAGAGTTACAAAACTATTAACAATTTCCTTATGGGGGTATCTGGAACTTGCCGCCACTTTGTATGCTTTAATGTGGTTCCACTCTAGCATTAATAGGCTTCACATTCAACTTAGCGGGCCCCAGTCTCTCCACAAATAGAGCAAGCTCCAAGCACTCCACCTCTGAATGAGCGAGACTGCCTACGAATGCCTCGCCTCCAATTGATGCTCATCCCCAATGATAGACGCATAACTGTTCATATACGCACCCCTTGATTTATCTTTACTAAGTCCGTTTATATTGTTATTCCGGAGCTTAATGCTTGATTTTTGTGTCGTATGTATTTGGGAGAATATATTGGAATACATTCCTAGTCATGGTTAGAGCTACAAGGATTGGGCCTTGGAAATATTCTTACTGTGCATTGTTTTGGATGCACTATTGGTAGCAGGACAATCCAAGTTGTACATGGCTCGGTGGGGCCTAAAAGGGATTTTGCACTGTTCCCCGCATGCATAATCATCCTTTTTCGATTACGGCTGGACAGAAAAATATTTCAATGATTACCACTCCGATGTCCGGCTAAACCCGTTTCTAGGGCGTAGATGAAGCTCAAAATCGGAGTAATAATGTTTATGTTTTGATTTGGTGTTTTATTATTCGAATCACGGTTGTATGACTTGAGGATTTACATATGATAATTTTTCCTATTTAATCTTGTATATGATTTTCTAGATTTTATGCACGTTTATATAACGGTTCTTAATTATTTTGTGATAACCGAGTAAGATGTGTTATGCTCCTTAAGATGCGCCGTGCTATTAGACGATCCGTGCCATAGAGACGGATCGTACTAGGAAGACGGTTCGTACTAGGCGACGATACCCCATGTTATTTGGTGATTCATAGAAATCTTTTGGTGATACCGTGAGGACCCGCAAATCCTAACGATATCTGGATTGATTCGAATAACAAACCTTTATTATTGCATAAATATTGTTATAATGGGTCGAGTGGATTCGAAACCCTAGATCTTTTCTCTCATAAACTCTCCCTACTTTTCATTTCTTAATTTAATTTAGCTTTTAATATTTTCGAAATCCAACAATCAAATCTCTTTCTGAATTAAGTTATAAATTAATTAGAATAACAAAACAATTTAGCCTTTGTAATCCCTGAGGACGATACTCAAAATACTTACCACTGTTCATTTGAGTAGTAGTAATTGTTTCGTTTTATAAATTATTTTTGGCACGAAAACGACACGATCACCCAGAAAGACCAAGCTTATTTGTTCCATCTCAATATTAATTTTTAACCGCTTCAGATCCAACGTACTCTCATTCACCCTTGTGAGTCATACATCATGTTCTCTCTCTCTCTCTCTCTCTCTCTCTCAAGGTGTAACCTTTGCCTTCCAACCTAAAAACTTACCTAAAAACTTTGCAAGGGCCTAACGCCTCCTCGACTTACCTTGGACTAGGTAAAGGAGCATGTGTGGATTCTCTTCAGCTTCCATGCTCCTAATCTGGGAAAAGATTGCCTCCATTCATAATAGATATTGCATGTGCGCTATATCCTATGTATTGATCCGCAAGGATCGGACCAGGGGGGTCTAGTGACAGCGACCGCCATGATAAGAATTTTAGAAAATGCAATTATTATATGTAAAAAAAAAAAATATGCCCAACTTATATAGTCTCGCCACCACTAGATTTTTTTAGTATACATTTCGCCACTGCTAGGGTACAATCCTGGTTCCGTCCTTGTTGATCCGTTACCTTAAACTCACGCTTCAAGCCATACTCCGCCTATGTCGGTGGAATTACTACTCTACGGGCTGTTACTCAATAAGTGAATTTTTTTTATAGGGTTTTAATTTGTAAAGCATCTGCTACCTCAAACTCACCCTCGTTTGTACCTAGCTTACTCATGGCGCGCATTAAGGCATTTAATTGCAGTTTGTATATTGGATTTTAATCAACAAAGTCATTTAACTAATTCTTTCATTCAGTTTGTAATTATTACAAATACTACTCATACATTTCTCTTAAATACGAAGACATTTCAATTTTCTGGGCGAACCCTAACTTTACCCGCACCCGTACCCTAGTTTTCTTAATTTTGCTATACCACCGTACGTTCCCGTATCTTACAGTACCGGTACGCGTACAGGCACCCGCGCTTCATAGACACCAAACCATATGAAAGTAAGGCTAAATCGCTAGCAAGATTAGGCCCTGATTATGATTGACTATTCAATTTAGAGGTACATGGATAGGAACGGGAAAACAAAACATGATGGTTAAGGGTACATGGATAGGAATGGTAATATTTTGGGAGGAGAAACCATTTAGTTAGGTGGCAGCATTCAACATTCAAATTGGAACAACAAATTTAGTAATCTCTTAACCAATAACCAAATATTGGCCTTTGGATAGTCAAAACTAGTAACTTTTTCAAAATATCCACATTTAATGGACCCAACATATCCACAATCAAGTACACTTATCATTACACAAAAAACTTCTCTTTCTCTAAACAATGTTTTCAACAAATTATTTTAAAAAACATTCTCAAAATTTTTTTTGTATAAAAAATGGTTTTCAAAGTTAGTTTTTCTGTTTTCAAAATATGTTCTTCTATTTAAATAAAAAAAAATCCTATTTTCAGAAAGCAATTTTCCAAAAACATTTTTTATTTGTGCAAATACAGACAAAATGAACTTTGAGTTTGGGTGTTGTGTATCTTGAAGGTAGATTTGTTGTAGTCCAGTGCCCACCATCTAGTGGAAAAAATACAATTTTTAGGAAAGTGATCGACTCAGTAACATGCCTTGAAGTCATTTTTGTGTTCCAATTATCGATGGAGAGATGGCGCCATTTTGCAATTCAAGAAGACCGATTTCCAACATTCCAATCCAACAATGAAAAAAAAAAAAGGAACGAAGGAGATTTAACTTAGGAAGAAAAAAAGTAACCTCTGTCCTTTTGGAGATGCTAGAACCACGCCGCCGATCTCGTCGGACCAGAGTAACTCTGGAAATATCAAGGAAAAAAAGTTTTGGTTTCGTCGTTATTAATGACTTGATGATAGGTTAATGATGTGCCATAGAAGAGCGGTGGAAACAAAAGAAAGCTATTTATAGTTCTAATTCCGGCCGATATTAATCAAATAAAACCAGGAAAGCGTCGAGGCATACCTCTTTGATGTTCACAAACCGAGCAAATTGAGATGTCCTAGGTCCTCCAAACACCCTTTGGTCTTCAATTTGAGTAAAGAAAGAGACGAATAGCTAGGGAAGAAACTCAAGCTTGTTTAGCAGAGAATGCGAGGCAAAACAGAATGAGAAGATGGCTTGATCAGAAACTCGAGCTTGTTTAAACTAATGTTGGCAACCATGACAGTCAAGTTTCCAACTCCCTCCAAAGTAGAATTCCTGTTACCAAAGTGATGCATAAGTTTGATTGATTCGGAAGGAAATCCTTATCTTGCTAGCAAAGCATTGGAAAGAACAAAGCTGCCTCGGTTAATTTATTCCTCTCCTACAGAAAAAAGAAAAGGCAAAGTACAATTCTTTACTCTTTCACCACTTTTTCTTTTGCAACTTTTTTTTTTTGCTCGGCTTCTTTTTCAGCTTTATCAAAGAGAAGTTGCATATAGTTTCTCGTTTCCATGCAACTTAGAATCACCTAGGCAGTATTTGGACATTGCCCACAAAATGTTATGCCTAGATAAAAGAATATCCAAGCATCCATGAATTATTAGGAATGCATTACAAATTCATTCGTTTACAAAGAGGATCGATGGAAAACATTCAACCCTGTCCACACATCCGATTAATGTTCGAATTTCATGCTACGGTTTTGTGCGAATTTTTTATATAATATATATAAATTTTTGTTCTATTTTCCATTTTTCGTCTCTGAAATATAAGGTAGGGGCAAACAAGCGCAGAAAGGGAAGAAGAAGAGAAGTCAGCTCTCAAGTATTGTACATTTTGACTAAAACACCTTCAAACTGCACAAATAATGATTCCCTTAGCATTCTGTGTAGACCTTGATTTCAGAAGGGCTAGAACTGTAGTTGCTGCAATTAGATAAGTGCAGGAAAAAGTCAGGCAAACTCAAATAAAAACCGATCGAATAAAGCAAAAGTAGCCAATTAGGGCTAAGCTGCAAGTTTTTGATTTTGACCATGCTTGTGCGCGAAGAAAGAAAAAAATTCCAAGCATAATAATTGTTACATGAAGTAGCAAGAAAAGAACAAGCGCGCAGGCCAAGGAGCTATAACAACTGTTATCCAAATCACAAATGAAGCTGGTTACGTAGGTTTCGTCATATCTTGTATTAATTGAAAGGCAAGCTCTTGGAAAAAGGTAGTCGTAATCGAAGGAAACGCCATTAAATCACATTGGACTAAATAAAAATGAGTTCATGAAGATGTTTGCTATATGCGGATCGGAGGAACTAAGAGTCTGAATAACCATGCACAAAATGAAGTACTACTTTCTCATGCAACTAAACCATGTCAATTGTTTGTTGGCATGACAAAAACGTGAGATTAATAAGAAACCAGCAGCTAGCTATCGTGGTGAAACCGTCACATAATGATGCACAAGATTGTGTGAGAGCACATTACCACCGAATACTTTTCCAATCTGTTCAGCGGGGCCAAGATATATTTTTTTTACGGGAAATGTCTGGCCGGTCCTATTTTTTGTGGGGGGTTCCATGCTGACCCCCTTTTGTATAGTCTATCCCCTTTAGTCCCTTTTTAAAGATGCATTTACAATTTATTTTTTCGTCGCCAAATATACTCATTTAGCGACGAAATTAAATTTTGTCGCCACTTTTTCGTCACTAAACATACTTTTTCACGTAGTGGTACAGTTTTTATTTTGTCCTTTTCTAGAATTTTTTGAGGTGTAAATTCTAGGTGAATTGTTGGTGTGAATTCTTGCTATGACATCTGTGTGAATTTTTGGTGTGAATTGTTGGTGAATTTTTGCTGTGAATTCCGGGTGAATTTTTGGTGTGAATTCTTAAAAGAGATATAAATTTACACCCATAAATACAGAATTCACATCCAAATGCAAACAATATTAAATAAAAAATCAATTTATATGGTGTATTTAAGTAGAGAACGTAATGAGAGCAAACAGATATTAGTAATGGAGTAAGAATTATAAAGCGGAGAAAAAGTTGAAGACAACTAGGTGATTGGCACAGACAGCGCCTTCACAAATTCGAAACATCCAGGGTTTGATTGTTCCAAATCCAGAATTTGCACTGTGGAAGTAGATAGATTCACAGCTATTGTCCTGCCTAACCGCCAAGGCCGGCTCATAAGTTTTAGAGGCCGGAAGCAAACCTCTTGAATAAGGCCTCCCTATATCTTCCCTCCCCTTCGACTCCTCAAGCATCTGCATTTCTTTCTTCTTCTTTTTTTATCGGCTGCGCGGCTTTTCTTTTAGTTCTTTTTCTCTCTAATTCCCTCTTACTAGAATTTTTTTTGATAATCCAACATAGATGGTAGCGTAGGAGATATGGCCTAATTAAGTACTTTGCAATCAACAAAAAATATCTTCCAGGCTCCAGCCCCTTTTTTTTTTTTTTTTTTTTAACGCCTTAGTGTTACTAATGAGTAATTCCATCATTTGGGCCTATTTTGTGACTCATAAATTTCAATTGAACCTATTTTGTGTAAAGGAGGCTAGTGCAATTTTTTTTGGGACCATATATATATATATATATATATATATATATATATATATAGGGATCATAAAATTTTGAGGGCCCTCGTTTTTAACTTTTTTTGGAGGCCGGAAGTGCGGGCTCTGCTAACCGCCTCTCCCTCACAAACGACTTTGCCCGATGTTCTAGGGTTACATCACACTCAAGAGGTCTGGGAATCACTGTCTAACTGGTACAACTCCTTATCAAGAGCTGATCATGTTCAAGAATCGAAGAGTAAAACTCTTTCAAAAAGTCTCCCAAGGGAGATGACGGTGGGCAGTCCAGGAAGAACAAGAAGACAACCGAACCATCCAAAATAAAACATATATATGGCTACAGATTTATCTGAATTTCAATATGGATGAGCTGCCCCATCAAAACCCAAAGTTTGAAAAGAGTGGATTATTAAAACGGAATTCGTGATGGAAACGGAAAACAGGGGAGAAATGAAGGGCTGCCCTGTTTTGTTTCTTTCCTTTCCTATTTCACTCGAAACAGGGGAGACTTGGGCTTTCCTAACAAATAGCGCAATAACATGAACATTGGTGCAATTACAACATACGGTATTAACTTTAACAATTTTGTTGTACATATAGGTAGCCAGGGCCGGCCCCGACGTTTGGGTTGCCCAAGCCCAGTCCCAAACTTGGTTGCCCGTTTATTATTATGTCATCAAACTTAAAAAAATATAAGTAAAAAAAATTAAGGTTATATTGTGTATTTAGTTTGAACTACATCAAAAAATTAAAATTAAACGCTGGTTACAGTGTTTTATTATTAGCACGATCCGACTTATAAAAAAAACCATCTTCTTGTTAAGCAAATTCTTCAAATCGCATACAATAAAATTGACCTTATTGACATGCAAAAATTGTCAGTACTAAACCATATTAGTGACAAAAAAAAAAAAAAGAGAATTGATTTTGGCACTCCAAATATTAATAACCACACCCCAATATTTGTCTTTTAATGTTCAGGTGATGTGTATTTTGAACATTAAAAAGACAAATAGGCCCCTCTAGCGATTAAACATTTTCCTTTTCTTGTTTGTTTCTTAAAAAAAAAGTAAGGAAAATTTTTCAAATCTCAATTTAATTTTCTTCACAAATTTTCTTCCACGTTTTCTCTAATTATTTCCTTCGCAATAATTACTATACTTTCCCTAAGTTACAAACAGAAGCTTAAATTTAGTGGGAAGGTGAAAAAAAACCTTCTAGTGTAGGAACAAGAATCGAGCTCGTTTCTCAAGCCCAGGCATGTGCTGTTGACACACAAAGCAAAAGCATCCTTCCTGAAATATCTTTATCAAAAAGCGTATAAATTAAAAATTGGTCACGTCTCCAACAGGAGTCGAACCCGGGGAAGAAAGCTTCCCGCTCATTTTGTTACCAACAAACCCAATGACCTCTTCCGTCTATTTCTTCGTCAAAGTATGTATATATATATTAGTTACAATAATTTTTTTTTTTGTTGCCCTAGCCCCGGGGGTTGCCCAAGCCCGAGGACTTGCTGGGCTTACCCCGGGGCCAGCCCTGTAGGTAGCTATATAAACACACTTTTGAATCTGTAAAGCTAACCAATTGTAGACGAAAACACAGATGAATAAGGGAAATTTTGAAATATTTATTTTGTTATTTACAATCTAAAGAGAGACAACATTAGTATCAAATGTCCCTTTTCGACTTATTAGAATGAAGAACATGTTTCTTCATTTGATGTAGGAGGCAATCCAGTGTAATCGAGACTCCAACAACTTCAACTGAAATTACAACTGCGGAGAAAATTATTGTTGGTGTAAGTAAAATCAAAAAAAAAAAAAAAAAGCATTTCCACTCAAAATGACAGAGAGCCGAATATCTTGAAGGCAAAAGTACATAAACACCCCCTCAACTATCACTTTTTCTCGTAAACACCCCCTCACGTTTAAAATCGCCCATAAAGACCCCCTCAACTACTAGAAACGAAAAAAATACAAACTCCGTTAACGGAATGGATGAATTGACGAATATACCCTTTCTATTATTATACGAGCAAACAACCAATTCTGTCTTTATCTCCCTCTCTCTCTTCCGACCAAACCCAGACCTCCCTCCCCAATCTCTCTCTCTCTCTCTCTCTCAATTCCCACAGGCGTCGCCCCACCACCACTGGAGCCCCCACCGACGCCGCCCCACCACCACTGGAGCCCTCACCGACGCCACCCCACCACCACCATTGAAACCCACTTCTTTGTTGGGTTCGTCTCACTCTCTCCTCAACTTGCTTTTCCAGTTGTCGCCTCTTTCGACGGCGGCCATCTCTCTTCCCTCCGGCGTTGTCCCTCTCTCCTCCTCCCATTCTCTCTCCTCTATCCCCGTTTTTCTGATCTACAAATCCCTTTTTCCCCATTTCTCAGACCCCAATCCTGTCGGACCATCCCATCCCATCCCAGCCATCGCCATTTCATCCCATTCCCGTCGTCGCCAATCATCTACAGTGCCGTCCCCATCGTCGAGGTTCGTCGTCTGATCTTTCTCTCTCCCGGATCTGTAGCACCGTCTCTTCGTCTGAGGTCCGGCGTCCCACGATCGCCGTCCCACGAAAAACCCAGTGGCGCCGGCACGATCAACCACAAACGTCGTTCTTCGTCCGGTTTGGAGGAATCATCGTCAACAGCTGCCATGGTGGGGATGATGTCGAGGGAGGCAAGGTCGAAGTCGGCGACGACGTCGTTGAGGAGGATGTCGTCGTCGTTTAGATCGCGGAAGAAGCCGAAGCACTTGTGGTCGTCGAACCAACGGACGGTGCCTTTTGATCTTGTTTCGTCCGCCATTGATGGATCTCAGTCCAAGGATTTCTTTTTGTTTCTTTGTTATTTTTTTTCTTCATCTCTATTTTCTGTAGCATATAACGTTATATATCTAAATCAATTATCAATGTCGGGGGCTAACGAGGATTGGATATTTGTATTTTTAGTTTTGTCTTTGTTGAGCAAAACACATATAAGAAGAAGAAGAAGAAGTATATAGCTATCAAAGAGAGAGAAGAAGATGTATATAGCTGTCAAAGGGTATTTTTGTCCAAAAAAGGCCCAAATTACTGGCGTGTGACCTCTCAGCAAACGGTTTGAAGACGGAAGGGGGTCACTTGGATAACGGGAGTAGTTGAGGGGGTCTCTATGGGCGATTTTAAACGTGAGGGGGTGTTTACGAGAAAAAGTAATAGTTGAGGGGGTGTTTATGTACTTTTGCCTATCTTGAATTATCTTGAATTTAATCATTTAACAGAGCATCGATCAAGATGTCCATACTAACGACTTTGTAGAGCCAAAAATCACCTTGATGGATAGAAAAATCAAACTTTAACAGATATTTACGAGAAAATGTCCCCAAAGAAAAGTCAAAAAATAACAGATGTTCATACTAAAGACTTTATAGAACCGGAAATCGATGAACGCCTTAACCGGAAACAAAACAAGTCAAGAAGTAAGCTAATAGGGCACAGAAGTACATAACCTTTTGATGACAATGTCTCACATTATTATCATATATATATATATATATACACACACAGTTCTTTTCAGGTCCGGACGCCTTACGGTCCGGACCGTCCGGACCTCCCATTTTCCGATTGAATTTCGATGATCCGAGCCGTTCAATGTGATCAGAACGTGATTTTAAGGGTACTCGCGGTAAATCAGCAAAAAAAATTACCGGGAAGGGCTTGATCTGAACGGTTCAGAAAAAAAAAACTGCTTAGATCAAGCTCTTCCCGGTCATTTTTTGCTGATTTCTCACGGGTACCCTTAAAATCACATTCTGAACACATTGAGCGGCTCGGATCATCGTAAATCGATCGGGAAATGGGAGCTAAGACACAAATCCAGACCATAAGAAAATCCGAACGACTGGACCTGAAAAGAACTGTATGTATATATATATATATATATATATATATATATGTCATGCATTAGATATATATGTGTCATGCATTAGATGAGGAAGTGAACAATGTGTCATGGTATATATATATATATCTCGATTGCCATGATATGAAATACGGAGTAGTAGTAAACGTAACAGGAAGAAAACAAACTCGATTCAGTTTATAGAGATTAGTGGAGTGATCACCAGAAAAATGACGTAAGTTACTTGTTGTGCCGAGTAGACGGTGGAATTTCTGTTCTGTGATTGTTTGGAGAATTCAATTATGAATGGCGTGAAAGAGTGTAACGGTTTGCTTTTGAAGTGGTTTTAGAGAGGGAAATGAACAGTAGTAGTCGTGGATGGGTATGGAAAGGCACGGGGGACGTTAATTTCGTAAGCGTTTTTTTATACTGTATTTATACTACTCACTAGAATGGAAGGCTGATTCGCTGGGACAGTACGGGTGCGTTTGGTAACATTTTCAGTTTTCAGTTTTTAAAAAACTTAAAAAACTAGAAATAAAAATAGGTTTATATTTTCATAAAAATAAAAACAAGAAATATGTTTGGTAATAATCTTTTTAAAAACAACAAACATGATTGGTAGTATTATTTTTGTTTTTATTTTTATTCTTCAACTATTGCAGCTAATTAATCTAAAAGAGATACTCCATAGCATAAAGTGGGGACTCTAGCTGTACATAAAGTGGGCCCTTATCAATCCAATCGTTCATGTTCTCCTGATAATCAAGCTTCAACGACAACGAACCCCGCGTCCGCATATTATGCCGTAGGTCCGTGGCGCAGCTAGTAACTTCCTCGTAGCTAACCCACTTCTCGTGGCACGTGTCCGATTGTTCCTTACTCCTCAGCGCCGTCCGCACCAGATCATCCCCCCCTCGCTGTCCTGTCCCCCGCAGGCGTACGTCAGCGATGGCGGTAGTTGAGCGTCGTCGCTTTTTTCTGATGAGGATCTGGCGCCGAGGAGGGCGGTCATGGTGGCGGTGGCACCGCCGTCCGCGGCGGCATCGAAGAAGTGGGAGAAGGCGGTTGTTTCCTTGTCTTCGACTAGGTTTTCTGGGTATAGTGGGAAAAGGTTGAGTTGTGGGTGCTGGTGGTGGTGTTGGGAGGCGGTGGTAGTGGGTGTGGACTGGGAGAGAGGGGAAGAGAGAGACGAGAGAGAGAGAGATACGAGAGAGAGAGAGAGGCATACCAGAGAGAGAAACGATCGGGATCGGGATCGACAATTGGATGGGCCAAACTTCTGTTTTCAAAATTGGTGAAACACCCTTTTCTAGTTTTGATAATTTTCAGAAATTCTTAAAAATGAAAATAAAATAAAAAAGTAAAAATATGTTACCAAACAAGTTTTTTATATTAATTTTCAAAAAAGTGAAAATCAAAATCAAAAAGTGAAAATAAAAAGGTTACCAAACACTTCAAAAGTCAAAAAATAACAGATGTTCATTAGAGTAAAACTTAAAAATATGCTTGATTGGTTTCTTAATGGCAACGATTATGGCAAAAAAAAAAAAAAAAACTCCTATTAATAAGGGTATGAAGCCCGTACTTCTTATAATTCCATTCCAAATTAGGAATGTTCAAATTAGGGTCTGGAAATCAGATTTCCAAATTAGGTAGGGAATGTGTGATTGGCAATGCTCAAAAAATGTTAAGTATTTACCAACCTGTCATTTTGAACAATCAACGGTCTAGATTTATAGATAGGACAATTCTGGACCGTTGGTTGTCTTTTGGATTCAAACACTTCCCTGTAATATTATATAGATATTCACACACTCGTTATTGTCAAATTTTAGAATTTTCCTTATAGTAATTGGGTACTCCATTTAACATCAACGGCTGGATATAATCCTCAGAGAAAGCAAAACCTTACTCCATCAACCTTTCCATATCCATATATGCCGTTAGTATCATAACCATAGTACAGATATTCCAACAAATTTTGACAATGGACGAAGAATCAAATTTTGTAGTGTGTTTTTTAGGATGGGATTTATAGGTTCTATATATCTTAACTTTGTGTCTAATACTATGACTTCGTCATGGGTCTTATTTGATCCGTACGTGATCAAATTAAACTTTCAAACTACATAAGTACAAATTAAACGAGTACAATACAGTGGATACACGTATATTTTTTAAGGGTGGGTGATTAGAGATGTATCAACGATTAAGAGATATAGTTACCATGCCTAGCAACCGAAATCATTCAAATCTATCTCATTGGCTTGTCCAAGATAGGTTAATTGTAGAACACATATATATATTGTTGTACACATATAGGTAGACACAAAGTTTTGAATCTGTACACAAACAATATACAACCTACGTTGGAAGTGTAAACCTCACTTATTGTAGAAGAAAGCACAAATGATGAATAAGGGAAATTTATTTTGTTGTTTTTATTTACATTCTAAAGAGAGACAATATCCACTACCAAATGTTCCTCTTCGATGTAGGAGGCAATCCAGGGTAATCGAGATTCCAGCAACTTCAACTCAAATCACAACTGGGGAGCAAATTATTGTTGGTGTAAGTGAAACAAAAAAGCTACATTTCCACTCAAAATGCCAGAGGAATATTGAAGATCCATTATGATCCATATGCACATAGTATCTTGAATTTATAATCATTTAACAGAGCATTAATCAAGATGTCCATACAAAAGAATTATTAGAGCGAAAATTAATTCACTTTTGATGGATGGAAAAATCAAACTATGTTCAGGTCAAATATTTCTGAGAAAAAAGTCACAGTAACTTGGTTCGACCATATTAGCATATTTCCATAGGAGAGGTATTAGAACTACTTTATTTGGCTAGTGAGGATATAATTATAGAATCACATACTTTAACATTTACAACAATTTTTGACATCGAGATAAGCACGTTAGATACTTCTTCCTCTTAAACCCACATTACATGGGCTCTTCTAAATATTTAAAGCAAACCTCACATAAGATTATTCATAGTATGGATGACACTTGTACCTGAGTCCTCGTGACATAGCATAAAACGTATCATATTTCATGGTTGGAGCTGCATACCACTACCACTTGCACCCATTGTTGCACATTCCTAATGAAATAGAATGAAAAAACCGAGAAAGAGAAAATATATAAGAAGCATGAGTTCATTAGTTTGTTTTCAAAGATAAGAGCTTGACCAACGAACCCTAACATGGTTGAGAAAGAAAGCCCACACAAGTTAATATTCCAAACACCTCATTGATACCTTTTTTTTAGATGTTGCTTCTGTGAATATCTTCTTTGTATGCTCGTCAAGGTCAAGATTATATCGAGAACGAGGAATCAACTTTGGGAATACAACCTGCAAAAATTCATTTTGTGATGTCATTTAAAGACCGATTGAAGAATGAAATTGTTTAGGCTTATCTACTTTTTTGGTCCCTACAAAATAGGCTCCGTTTCGGTTTTGTCCTCGTAAAAATTTTTATTTCAATTTTACCCTTGTATTTTGTAACTGATTTCAATGTTACCCATTCCGTCAAAACTTGGACAGAAAATTCTAAGTGGATAACGGCTAGGTGATATGGACTCTTTTACCCTTGTATTCGTCTTCCCCAAATCCCTAATAAATCCCAATATTCATTTCCTCCCAAACCCACCGAATAATCACCCTCCTCTCCATCACCCTCTATCTAGCCCATGCCCTCGGCTGCCCCGCCACCACCCTCGCCGTCATCTACAACTCCGCCACCGTCCGCGGCATCCTCGCCTAACAACAAACCCAGCAAATCCAATGCTGGCAACCCAACAAAAACACCCAACAACCCATCACTTTCTCTCCAAACACCACCTCCTTCGACTACATCGCCGGCGGCCGGAACACCCTCTGCGGCCTCAGGTCCAGCAGTGCAAGCCTCATCTGGGTCGGGATTTTCTTGCGAAGTCTTGATGAATACCAATAGGGTTACCTGTTGGGGTAGCAATTCACCAATGGCGAGTTTTATTCAAACCCAATTCGTTAATTTATCCATGTCGAGTGTATTTTGTTGGAGGCAGTAGTGCTTGTGGGTTGAATCTATTGGCTTTGTGATTTGTAAAGGAAGTAACGATTCTGGTCAATTGCAAGTTCCACTTTCGAGTACTCTGGTTTCGCACTCGGGGCTAATCATGTTTGTGCAACTCGTAGATTGAACGGTTCGGTCATTTGTTGGGGTGCAACTGAAGAGTTTTCAAGTAATTTAACAGAAGGGGTCTCGTTCGAATCGATCGAGGGTTACTCGGTGGGTTTGAAGGAAATGAATTTGGGGATTTTCGGTTTTTACTGGTGGTGGCTATGAAGAGGGTGGGAAAGAGGTATAAAAGGTTAAAATGGTCCACATCACCTGGCCATTATCCACTTAGGAATTTTCCGTCTAAGTTTTGACGGAAAGGGTAACATTGAAATTGGTTACAAAATATAAGGGTAAAATTGAAACCAAAAATTTTGTGAGGACGAAAATGAAACCGAGCTTATTTTGTAGGGACTAAAAAAAGTAGATAAATCAATTGTTTAAAGATGACATATTTTAAATGTTTTGTGCATTTAACACAACAGGAAAATATTTGTGACGCTGCATGGGCGTGCACAAAAAATACTTCATTCAAGAAAAATATGCTTGAGTTTTTGTTATGAATGGAATAGCAAAGGATGAGGAACCTCTAGGCTAGTTTTGATACGCTCTTCCATATCTTAAAATAATTTTCCTTTTTTATTTGTCAGTGGGACAGAAGAAAGTAAGCTGCCAATGACATATGTATGCTTTACAGGCTAGGATATATAGCTAGTCAAAGTAGCAAATGAAGCAGCTGGCTAAGCTCGAAACAGCATGACGTTGGAAGGGATTGAATTGTTAGTGAAGTCTTGTAGGGTATTTTTCTCGGAGGATTTTTTTGTTCTAGCTTTTTTCCTGATTTTATTGCCCTTTTGGCTGTTGTTTTTGAATTCATATATTAGATAACTATGAAGCATCTTTATGATTTCATATATGGTTTTCTAAGACATTTTATATTGTACAAATTTGAAATTTATATGCGTACGTAGGTATCTTCTTTTTAAATGCACCCCAAAGGCCACGATCTACTAAATTAAAAATGTAAGAAAATATGTACCTGTATGTTGAAGCAGAGTCGGTCTTCGGATTTATAGGCGCAAACACCTTTCAGGTTTTCCAATTCTCGAAGCATCAAACTCGTTAGTTCAGGGAACACGATGATATCTTTGTTGGTGGTTTCTTGTGTTTCTTCTTCCCTTTTCTCCAACACTACGATCACTTCCATCTCCGGACAGCAGGAAACATGGAGGGTTTCTATATTCTTTAACAGTGGGAACATGTGTGACGGGACCACATTCATCAGTTTCTTACAACTCCGGACTCTCAAGGACTTCAGTTTCTCATAACCCCGGACTCCCAAGGACCTCAATAGACAAAAAGACTCAGGCCGAAGTAAGTTCTTGTCCCATATCTTTGTTATGTTTGGCATTTCACAAATGGATAGTTCCTCCAAAGAAGGGAATGCAACCTGCAACGCTCGTAACACAAGTTATTTTCTAAAACATTTGACTACTCCAAGGTCGGTAATATGATCAAACAAAATTAACCAAAACAAAATGAAAATTTAAACCCCCAAAATGTTAGACTGAGTGGCTTCCAAAAGTAAGCTTCAAGTTAATAAATCATGATTGCCTGTGGCTTGACACTGATTTTCATCAGATGGCCATGGGATGCAGCAAAGCGTATTGAAAAAGAAGAACGAGCAACAAGGAGAATCACCAAATAGATATAATGCACTATTTCCATGGGGATGAGACGTACAAAATTTTGGGAGCACTAAACTCACAACCATTTCTCCTCACATGATAGTTATAATTCGATTGCTAAAGTGTACTTCACTGCAAAAAAAAAAAAAAAACTTTTTACCTCAATCTGATCACTATGGGAATTACTAGTGCTAATTACGAGGCACGTGTCAAGGTGCTTTGAAAACATTGTTGGCATTGACTTTGAGAGTAATAGTAATTGTAATATCATCAGGGATTAAGGTGGGTCGTGCTTGGAAGACAATTGAGTTTTTCGATCTGACGTTGTGTTTTGTTGCTGACATTGTAATTGGCATTTGAGAAGTGAAAAGGAAAACACATCATTTCAGTTGAACAAGTTTGGTTTTTAAATATTTTTTTTTGTTCGAACATTTAGTTGAAGCTTTTAGAATGGGAATTGAGAGCACTAATTCTGAAAATATAATATTCGAGGCAATTTATGCTAAATTTAAAAAAAGGTTCCTAATTAAGAAAACCTAATATTGGACAAATTGAAAATTAATAGAAGATTACATGGCCGGGCTCACTCATGTTTTAAATTAGAATTTCCATTTTCTTTTCTTTTTCCGATTTGGACGACGATCAACTTAGAAAGTTTCCATGGGGATGAGAGCACTAATATACAAAACTTTTTACCTCAATCTGGACACTACAGGAAAAAAAGGGGTTTATCGGTGCTAATTACGAGGCATTTTCAAGATCGAGTCAAGGAGCTTTGAAAACACTGTTGGCATTGAGTTTGAGACTAATTCTAATTGTAATATCAGGATTAAAAAGTTTTTTTTTTTTGTCTGAACATTTAGTTGAAGCTTTTCGAATGGGAATTGATGGTTAAATATAATGGAGTTCTAATTTAAAATATTTAGAATTGGAATTGCTGGGTAATAAGTTACTGGGCTAATAATGGAGTTCTAACATTGTTTGGGAGCATGACGTTGGACCTAGATTTTGTGGGCTTTAAAAAACTAGATTCCGGCGTTTTGTGAGAAAAAGTTGGCAGAATATGTCATAATGACGTCATCGTAACAGGACGGACGACAAAGAAAAATGACTGAACCTTTATATGGCGTTTTTAACAGTGCCGACAGAAGTTCTTCCCAGACCTTTTTTAAGCGTCGGAAACATACGGCAATGGCTGCGTTCCCAAAGCTTGGTATAAAATGACGCTGAAGATTTGGCGGCGTTTAACGGGCCTTTAACGGCGTTTTTCATGTTCCGGCAAACCTATTATTCCTTGTAGTGGGAGATGAGTTGAAATTGGAGCATTCGACGTAATAATGAAACTCAGAGTCTAATTTGCTAGCATTGAAGACAACAAAGTTAGGTATTCAGACAACATTAACCAAAAGAAAAAGAAAATTTAAACCCCAAAATGTTAGAATGAGTGGTTTCCAAAAGAAAGTTTCAAGTTAACAATTCATGGTTGCCTTTGGCTTGGTACTAATTTTCATCAGATGGTTATGTTGATGCAGAGAAGCGTGTTAAAAAAGAAGAATAGTACAAGGACAATCACGAACAAGACAATTATGAGAAAACTTTCAATATTTCATTAATAAAAAACAATCCCACTTACCCTAAGACTTACAACTCAATTTATATAAAAATCTAAAAATACTAAAAAGGTAACTAAACTAATGGAAAACTAAATCTATGTCTTGGAGACAAAAAAACAATGAGAAGAAAAATAGAACCAACTTAATTCAGAAAATCTATTATTCGAGACAATTTTGCTAAAACAAAAAGGTTCCCAATTAAGAAAACCTAATTTTGTACAAATGGGAAATTAAACTCTAGTGGTTACATGGTTTCTTTAGTTTCACTAGAAGATTACATGGGCATCACTCATCATGTTTTAAATTAGAATTTCCTTTTGTCTTTTGTTTTTTCTATTTGGATGACGATCAATTAAGAAAGTCTCCTCACATGATACTTATTCGATTGCTTAAGTGTACTTCACTGTAAAATACTAACTTTTTACCTCTAATCTGAGAAATTTTTGTTTATATCCCTTCGACTTTGACCAAAAATTCATTTTGGTTTTTCACCTTTCAATTTCGGCATAAAAATATTTCGACTTTCCAATTTTTTTTCAATGTCATCCTTTAGGGATATATACATATATACACAAAAAATAGGGTGTTTGGATCAAACACCCTACACACATCGGATGCCGTTGATTCTCGTGTCAGCCCCATCATTTTTTATTTTTAGAATTTTTGGACGGCTTGGATCGGCCGTCCGGTGGCCGGAGACGGCCCGGCGCGGCCATAGCAGGACTCAAAGAAAAATGGATTCCTTCTAAAGGATGACATTGAAAAAAAATGGAAAGTCGAAGTATTTTTATGCCGAAATTGAAAGGTGAAGGACCAAAATGAATTTTTGGTCAAAGTCAAAGGGATATAAAAGAAATTTTCCCCTCTAATCTGGACATGAGTTGAAATTGGAGTGAGTGTTGACATTATAGTGAAAGTGAAACTGAGAGTCTAATTTGCTAGCATTGACGACAACATAGTTAGGTATTCAAACAGTAAGTAATTAATTAAATTGGAATCGACTCTCGTGATAAAAATTGGAAATTTAGGTAGGGACCCCACCGCACCTATGTTGGGGCCGAAACTAATTAAGGTCCCATCACACGTGAGTGGTGTTAGGAGTATGTTAGCCCCTATGAGGGGCTATAGGGACTTGAACATGCAGTGGTGCTACACCTACCACTCTGTTTTATCGCTCAACATTTACCTCTCAATATCTCAATGTCCGTCTCGACAATCAATGTTCTGGATTTAAAAAAAAAACCTCAACAATGAGGTTTGAAGGGATGGAATTGTTAGTGAAGTCTTATAGGGTATATTTGTCGGACGATTTTTTTGTCCTGATTTTATTACCCATTTGGCTGTTGTTTCTGAATCCATATATTAGATGAGTATGAAGCATCTATATGGTTTTCTAAGATGTTTTATATTGTACAAATTCAAAATTTATATGCCTACGGAGGTATCTTCTTTTTAAATGCACCCCAAAGGCCACGATCTACGGAATTAAAAAAGGTAAGAAAATAAGTACCTGCACGTTGAAGTTTAGTTGGTCTTCGGATTTGTAGGCGAAAACACCTTTAAGGTATTTCAATTCTTGAAGCTCCATTTTCCTTAGTTGAGGGAACACGATGATCATATCTTTATTGGTGGTGGCTTCTTGTGTTTCTTCTTCCCTTTTCTCCAAGATTACGATGACTTCCATCTCCGGACACTCGGAAACTTCAAGGGTTTCTATACTCTTTAATTGTGGGAGCATGTGTGACGGGACCACATTCATCAGGTTCTCACAATTCTTGACTTCCAAAGACCTCAGTAGACAAAAGGACTCAGCTGGAAGTAAGTTCTTGTCCCATATCTCTGTTATGTTTGGCACTAAATCAATGGATAATTCTTCCAAAGCAGGGAATGCAACCTGCAACGCTCGTAAACCCCAAGATCGGTACTATCAAACAACATTAACCAAAAGAAAATGAAAATTTAAACCCCCAGAATATATATTAGAACGAGTGGCTTCCAAAAGTTAGCTTCAAGTTAACAAATCATGGTTGCATGTGGCTTGGCACTAGTTTTCATTAGATGTCCATGTGATAAGAAAAATTATTTCACGGAGCTTTTCGTGAATAGTTGTTTATGGAGATAAATAATGTCAGTCCAAAGTGTATTGGATGGTCCAGATTTTAAAAAAACTGTTCGTGCGAAGAGTTAAACTTTTCTAGTGAATAGTTTTTTGAAAATTCCGGACTGCCCAATACTGAAACGGACGGCTTAGATAGTGCAGCTCCAGAAATTGCTTATTCACGGCTAAGCACACTTGCATAAATCAATGACGAACGGCAAACACACACATGCACATGCATAGAGAATAAAATTATATTGGTAACCAGAAGGGAAAAAGAAAGAAGAGAAGAGTAAAGGAGATACAAAGAAATTGATTGTGGGAACATAATCTATTTCTTTACAGAACATTCAAAACATCTCACCTAGTTATTCAGACAACCTGGGCCGAAAAAGTGGAGGTTGTTTGGCCACCAACAACCAAACGTTGGTCACGAATCACGATCTAGCTACCGATCGAACATTCTCCAAACATTAAGTTCGGTCGTGAAAGATCGTAATGAAATATTGGAAGTTCACCATCTTCCTTCATTGGGTTAAACTTGAAAATAATTTAATCCCTCAACCAAGGCTCTTATCTTACCCCACCCTCCAATCTAGGATTAGCTTATCCAGGTGGGGGAAAAGACCTATTAACCCCTCAGACATTTTTTTTATTCTCAATACAATGATTTAATAACAGTAATAAAGTAATTTTCACATTATCCACTCTTATACACCCACTCTTATCCACAAATATCAACTACTACTCAAACCAAGAATAAGCTAATCCACCTCCTTAACCAATTTCCCTCGTAACATATTCACATCTTATCTACCATTCTTCCGTACGTATTTACGACCCAGAACCTTATCCGTCCGACAAACGTGCCGTATGTTGCATACTATTTGCTTATTTATGTATTTGCTTACTACTGCTTTTATTTAAGCAACCATTTCGTTGGATCCCGAGGTGGGATAACACAAGATATTTCAAGACACTTTTGTCATTGAGTATCAGAACTCAGGTAAGACCCAATTCCCACTCTTTGGCACTATAATCAAAACTCGGCTAAATTCATTGCTTTAGCCCTTTTTGAGCTGGAGTAATCATTAAGGCTTTGTTTGCTTGCCTCATGAACTTGTGAATTTCATTCTTTCTTAATTTGCTCAAAATCGGAAAATCGAAACTCGGGCAGCGAGGATACGTTAGAAATTACAGTAAAATAAAATATCCACCATTGGACAGAAAATTTTAGCTCATTTCACTAATTTTGGATGAATACATATATATGATAAATAAATTTTATTTGCATATGAATTTCAAAATATTTTTGAGTTACTTATGATGTCACGGTTCGATACCAGTTGAACCGGTGACCCATCCACCTGGTCTCTTTTTTGGTTTGCTCAGTTTTCAAAACATTGCCCCCAAGTCATCGTTTGTCAACCATTATACCAACCGGGTCACTAAGGTGAATTAACGCATGCTAGAAAACTAAAAGTCAAAAGCTACGTCTACGTTAATCTACCACACTCCAAGCCTCGAACTTGAAGCTTGGGAATCACTGGACCATATGAATTCATAATAGCATTGACTAACATAATACTATAATTTACTCAAAATGTAGAATATAATTGTATCAAATTGCAATAATTTTCAAGCGGTGGTTTTAAGAGCCAAGGATATTCTCGATAATTAATTACATGATTAAGGCAAAAAAGAAGTGAAGAATATGATCTCATTTTTCCTATTTACCAAAAAGAAACAAAGAATTTTTCTACCAATGCAATTATGACACATCACATAGTACCTAATTGTGGTTATACCGTAACATTGCTCATAAATGTAATGTTGACGAAGGTTACCTTTTCATTAAAGAGAGACTGTGGAGGTGAAAAAGAATGACTCTCGGTTGTTGTTGCCTTCTTTATCCGAGGATAGAAGCTTAAGAGGCATGGTAGTGTATACAACTCCAATGATTTCAATTGACTGAAGCTTATAACACTTGCGATTATTTCTTCATCATTTTCTCCTTCATTTCCAATTACCGCTTCCATGATCTTACAATCCCATATTACTAGACGTTGGAGTTGCAGAAGTCCTCTTGCGCAGGAGGGGGAGAAGAGATATTTCAACCCGCAATCTTGAAATACTAGTTGAGTTAAGTTATTGAAGGATCTTGATGGGTATAGTCCACCTCTTCCAGGTTTGCCAAGTAGGCGTTCCAAGATGTTGAAATCATCATCAATGTCAATGCCCCTAAGCTCCACCACTGAATAAGCGTTGATGGACAATCTTTGAAAATCAACTATGAATTTTAAGAAATTAATGTATGGTGATTGCTCACCCACTGTAATATTAAATCTGATCAAATTCTGAAAGCCAAGGTCTTTAGGCAACAGCCTGTGATGTGGTATGTGAATAACTAATGTCGATAATCGAGTCAATGACATTAGCTCGTCAAGGCTCACTTCGCTTATTTCCTCGTTGCCTGTTGTGCCCTCCCAATTCTCGAAGCTACTTGGGAAATGTAATTCTTCAAGCCGGTATAATTTGGATATGACACCATTTGGAATCACTTCGAGCTCGTAACAACCTCCCAGATCTAGCAACCGAAGATGGGTTAACTCTCCTACCTCATGTGGCAACTCCTTTATATCAGAACCTCGAAGTCTAAGTACTTCAAGCTTATTCTTGAGACACTTGAGAATAGCTATATCTCCCAACTTGCAGTCAATTAGGCATAACATCCGAAGTTCCGTCAATTTTCCAAGTGAAGATGGCAGTGGCAACAAATTTACGTTGTTCAACTCCAGAACCACAAGTTTCTCTGTCCCTCTAAAAAACCCATCCGAAATTTCCTTTTTGAGTTCAGTCCACTCACCCGAAATTTCCGAATTTTCTGAAATTTCCAGCATCAAAGTGTGGAGTTCCGGACATACCAACTCATCGGGAAGCTCGAGAATAGTTTCGGACCTTAATGATATTGCTGACCATTTCTCGTTGGTCCCCATCTCTGGCCACTCTTCGACACCATGTTTGACCAGAAATGCTTCCTCTTCTTTTGCTATTAAAATAGCAACGTCTCGCACAATATCATGCATTTTCACAAAATCATCGTTTTTGCCGTCTAAAAGCATACAACTGGTTTTGAGGGTATTGACCACTGAACATACAATATCTCTTGCTTCTTCCAATTTGTCCGGGTTTTGACCAAGCAACCTCCTCGCCATGCAGTGTCTCACCAACTCATCAATTGGAACCTGGGCATCTTCTGGGAATAAACAACAGAGCAAGAAGCACGATTTTGCATCCTTGGATTCTAAGTGATCATAGCTTAACTTTAAAGAGGTAAACAACTGTGGGTCAATATCCTCTATGTTGTTCAGCATGGACTTTCTAAGTTTATCTAATGAACTTGTCCAGGCATACATACGCTTGCCTTTCAATGCAGCCCCAACTGCAAGTATGGCAACTGGCAAGCCCCGACATTCTCTACAAACCGCATATGATATGTCACGAAGTTGAGAGTCAACATTATTTCCCATCTTCTTCTTAAATAGGTCCCACGCCTCTTCCTCTGACAACACTTGGATTGGAAAATCTTTATGAACGTCCATATCTTTCAAGACGCGTTGGTTTCGTGATGTTAGAACAACTTTGCAACCTTTGTTTCCATCTGTGATAGGAATACCTATTTGCTTCAAGTTCAATTTTTTCCAAATATCATCAAGTATTACAAGATTTCTTTTCCCATTGTTCAATCTATTCCAGAGTTGATCTGCTTTCCCCACTTCAGTTTCCGCTTCCAGTTTTAGACGCAAACGGTCAGCGAGTTCCCCTTGGATTTTGGCCACCTTTGCATCCCGAGAGACAACTGCCATCACGACTTCATCAAAAAGTCCATCTTTTTTCACTTGTTCGCCAACCTTTTCGACCATTGTCGTCTTACCCACCCCTCCTGTTCCATACACCCCAATCACATTAACCTTGGAATCTGTTAATGCCTCCATGATCCTATCGAAAACCAATGCTCTTGAATCAAAACTCACGTACTCCCCGCTGGATGGAAATTGGAGTTCTGGAGGAGGTGGCGCACGACGTGATATTGTACCAAAGTTGGCTTTCTCAGCGAGAGTTTTCACATCACCCATCTTTTTTTCGGCTTCCTTGCTCAACCTATACCGCGAATTGAAGTCAGGACATGATAATTTAAAGCACCGAACGTTTTCCTTAACAGTTTTGTCTCTCATAAAGGACTCAACTCCTTGTCTCAGTATGTCCGCTACATTTAGCCAATCTGAAACATCATCCACAATAACGTCACCGCTAGTCTTGGCTTCATCAATTTGTCGTTCAATGGCTCCTCTCCGCTCCTGAAGCTTATTCATTTCTACTTCAAGATTCTTCATGATCTGCTTGTAATGAAAAAGATAACCGAGATGACGCCCCACTGATTCAAATGCTATGTCAACGAGTTTCTCTACAATTTTGTCCAGCACAATTGTTGGGTTACACATTTTCAATTCACTCTTTGTTTGTTTTCTCTGCAACGAGTCCCAACGTTAGTTGTCTAAGGATGAGATTTGATTTAAAAGATAAAAGCTATCAGCTCAAAGAACGAAAGAACCTAAAAAAAGTAAATAAAGAGAACATAAAAGGACCTACAATAAGACCAATTTAAATACAGCATTATACATATAGACAACCTTTTAACATGCCAAAGAAAAAAGTTAGATGTGCAACCTAGCATCTTTTCACTCTTTCGCTTTAATTTACTTTATGTTAGAAGAGCTTGTCCCACATTAGTTAACTATCAGCTCCACAACTAATATATGAGCCTCAATAACCTCTCCAGTCATTGGCAATAACATGATATCAAAACTAGGATTTTTAGGCATTTGACAAAATTCTATTCCATTATTGGTTAATTCTCGTTGTATGTGCTAAAAGTGCACTTAGTTTGTTTGTGCTAAATGTTATGAATTTTTTTTTTCTTTCTTCACATGTGAGTAAGTTGAATGTGCGGAGAGTGTTAAAGAGCTTGTGCCAAGCAACAGTGGCTACAATTTTACCTTCAAAACTATTTTGCCATGAGCTTGGCCGACTCTTCACTCATTGCCAATTTATTTTTGTATTGGATGCTTTTACACTTTGCATTTTAGCACTTTTTTTTTTAAGCACAGATGATGTTTTACTTCTTTATTTTTTATCCATTGCCAATTGGTTTTTGTACAAACAAACGATGCATGTTACAAAACTACTAACGATTTCCTTCTGGGGTTATCTAGCTAGAATTAATCTGCTAGCTGCCACTTTGCATGCTTTAATGGTTGCACTCTACCATTAATAGGCTTTACATTCAAGTTAATTAGCGACCTCCAACCTCTCCACAAATAGAGCAAGCTCCAAGCACTCCACCTTTAAATGAGCGAAACTGCCTACGAATGCCATGCCTCCGATTGATGCTCATCCCCCGAAAGAGCAAGCTTAATTTGATCCTTCTCCATATTAAGTTGAGGCTTTGGTGATTCCCCCAAAGAAAAAAGCTAATTGGGTGTAACCTTAATGTTTCACCGCTTCAGATCCAACTCTCGTTCACCCTTTTGACTCATACGTCATGTGCCTCAGAGGTGGTACCTCCATAGGGATCGTTCTCTCTCTCCCTCTCCCAAGGTGTAACCTTTGCCTTCCAACCTCAAAACTTTGCAAGGGCCTAACGCCTCCTCGACTTGCCTTTGACTAGGTAAAGGAGCATGTCCGGATTCTCTTCAGCTTCCTTGCTCGTAATCCAGGAAGATTGCCTCCATACATAATAGATATTGCATGTGCGCTATATCCTAGGTATCGACCTGTTACCTTAAACTCACGCTTTAAGCCATACTCTGCCTACGTCGGTGGAATTACTACCCAGAGGGCTATTACTGATCAATAAGTAAATCTTTTGTATAAGGTTTTAATTTGGAAAGCATCTGTTACCTTAAACTCACCCTGGTTTGTACCTTACTCATGGCACGCATTAAGGCATTTAACTGCGGTTTGTATATTGGATCTCAATCAACAAAGTCATTTAACTAATTCTTTCATTTGGTTTGTAATTATTACAAATTCTAATACATTTCTCTTAAATATGAAGACATTTCAATTTTCTGGGCGTACCCTAACTTTACCGCACTCGTACCCTAGTTTTCTCAATTTTCTGGGCGTACCCTAACTTTGTCCACAACAACCATCAGAATATCATCCATTCAATCCATCAACGGCGATCAGAATATCGTCCGTTCAATCCATCAACGGCGATCAGAATATCGTCCGATCAATCCACAATGGCGATCAGAATATCGTCCGTTCAATCCATCAAGTGCGACAAGAATATCGTCCGTTCAATCCATCCGTTCAATCCATCAAGCGCGACAAGAATATCGTCCGTTCAATCCATCAACGGTGTTCAGAATATCGTTTGGTCAATCCACAACAACGATCAGAATATTGTCCGATCAATCCATCAGCAGTGGTCAGAACATTGGCCGATCGATCCATCAACGACGATCAAATTATCGGACATTCAATCGATCAACAGCGATCAGAATATAGTCCGTTCAATCCATCAACGATGATTAGAATATCGTCTGATCAATCCACAACGATGATCAGAATATCGATCGTCCATTCAATCCATTAACGGCGATTAGAATATCATCCATTCAATCCATCAACGGCGATCAGAATATAGTCCGTTTTCAATCCATCAACAACGATCAGAATATAGTCCATTCAATCCATCAATGGTGATCAGAATATCGTCCGTTCAATCCATCAACAGTGATCAGAATATCGTCCAATCAATCCACAACGACGATCAGAATATCGTCCGTTCAATCCATCAACGGGGATCAGAATATCGTTTGCTCAATCCATCAACACGATCAGAATATCGTCCGATCAATCCGCAACGGCGATTAGAATATCATCTGATTCGATCCATCAACGACAATCAGAATATCGTTCGATCAATCCACAATGCCGATCAGAATATCATCTGATCGATCCATCAATGGTGATCAGAGTATCGTCCTTTCAATCCATCAACGACAATGAGAATATTGTCCGTTTAATCCATAAACGGCGATCAGAATATCATTCGTTCAATCCATCAACGGCGATCAAAATATCGTCCATTTTATCCATCAATGACAATTAGATTATCGTCCATTCAATCCATCAATGGCAATCAGAATATCGTCCGATCAATCCACAACGATGATCAGAATATTGTCCATTCAATCCATCAACGGCAATCAGAATATCGTCCATTCAATCCATCAATGGCGATCAGAATATCGTCCATTTAATCCATCAGCGGCGATTATTAGAATATCGCCTGATTCGATCCATCAAAGGCGATTAGAATATCATCCGATCAATCCACAATGACGATTAGAATATCATCCGATTCGATCCACAACAACGATCAGAATATCGTCCGATTAATCCACAACAACGATCAGAATATCATCCAATCAATCTGCAACGACGGTCTGTCCCATCCCTGTCTACGACGGTCTAACCTTTAGTGCATCTTCCAACTACCTTATTGCTCTGTCTCGAATGGTCTTTGATAAGGAGATTGGCTCTAATTTCCAACATATGGAATTTAACTTACCTGACACAACCTACCTGTAGACACCCCAATATGGGTCTCCCAATTGATTTACTTCTTTTTTTAGATTTTTGTTTCCTCGATGATGAATTGGATCATGAGCAGTCTTGAGATTGATTAGGATTTGAACTTTGAGTATTTGGAACCCCTTTTGAACCTTAAAACCTAAACACTAAACCTTAGCCAAAAAGTTTCACCCACGTGTGTTGGTCTGGAACCTGCGCACACCAGTCCACTTGCCAAGTGTTGGTCAAAGGTCAAACTTTGACCGTTGACTAGCGCGGTGGTTGGTTTGACACACGCGCGTTGGTTTAAGACCCACGTGCGCTGGTCAACTCCTGTCCCTATCACCCTTTTGCCAACCAAATTTTGCTGTCATCAAGGGTCTATTACACCATAAAACTCTGATTTCATCGCCTGAACAGTGTTTTTGCAGGCTAGGGGTTCCCCCTCTCTCAATCTCTCCCATCACCTTTATGGGTGATCTTCTCCACCAAGCAACCCCAACCAGTTGACTGGTTGCACCACCTTGTTTGCCACCAACCTTCCTTCTATAAATACCCCATTTCATCTTCCATTTTAAGGGTTACAAAATTTCAAAAGGATGTAAGTCTACACGCTATAATCCTCTCAAACTCAAGCAAACATCTTCCTTGTCACTCAAGCAACCACAAAACATCCACTTTTCAGCCACTAATCACTAAGTTCAAATACTTTTCAAACCTCAAGCAAAGGTATAAAACCTTACTGCTTTCTGTTTTGATCCCTAAGGGGGGCTGGTAGGGCCAAAGCTGGTAATTTATACTAGTCTTGGTCCTAAAGCTGGTAAGGTTACAAGAATCGTGTGGCTAACACACCTACAAGCGCCGAATGCCTGTATGCGCACGCCAATCCTTGGCTGCGCGTAGACCTGCATGGGGACAGGGGTGTTGGTCTTTATGTTTTTTATAACATTTAGGTCACCATGTTGCATGTTAAAATCTGCTTTACTGCTTTCCATGTTAGAGTTGCTAGAAGTGTTTCAATATGCATATCTGTTGCTTTGGAATACCCCTGGGTGGTTTCTGAACATGTCTCAGAGCCCAAGTATGCAACACCAATTACTGGAAGTCCAGTCATAACAGGCGTGCGTCGATCCGTGTTCCACACGCGCTAATGTAATCTGATTTCCATTGACTGACTTTGCATGGGTAACTAGGCCTTTGCCTTTTTTTGAATCCCCATACTGTTTGTGGGGTGTATTTTAATTAGTTTGTGTTCTACATGTAATTATGTCCATTGGTTTGGCCTTGAGTGAGTACTGGTCCTTCCAGAGCTCAGATGGGGATAAAATCAAAACTGTTTAAAAAGGGCAACACATGCGCGCGATGGTTTGAGGTTGACGCGCGCAAGTCTGCTTGCATGCACGTAGATCATTGCATGCAAGTTGGTCCTGGCCTGTTCATGCCAACTTTCAAATAGTGTACTGTTTTGGCTTTTTCTAGTAGTATTTGGGTTTTATCTCATTTATTGTTTGTTGCATCATAAATCCTTACCATTGATCACATCCTTCAAATTGTTACAGTTTTAAATCCCCCTTTTAACTTTTTCCCCGCTTTAATTGGGTAAAAATCGATTAACAAAAGAAGAATCTCAATGTTTGCACAAAATGCCTAAGTAGAGACCGATCTCCTGATTGGGCGAGAGGGGTGCCTTAAAACCCTTCTCCTCTCATAACCTGGCTTCCGAACCCAGATATGGTTATGACCGACTAGTGCTTTCACTTTTTCAAATCAAATAGCATATAAGGCGTTTCAAGTTCGGTTCCTTGGGTGTCGGACCTTCAAACCCAAGTGGCAACTCTAAATTTGAGCGCTCGTCCCGCTAGCACTCCCTCGATCTGGGCCCTTTTAAAAACCAAAATTTTTAAGGGCATGTTGCCCACACTACCCGTAGTTGAATGGAACTATGGGTGCCATGGCTAGTCTTTATCCCGAGCATGTGATGGTCCGCCCATCTCAATCTACTCAATCCACAACGACGGTCCGTTCGTCCTCTTCAATCCCTTTGCGAGGTATTCTACTTTGCTTTTGAACTCTGGATGACCTTTTCAGGGTGTCTAAAATCTTTGATGTTACTTGTACCCATTCGATGGTGCTCCAAGTTCCATCAAAGAGGGGCTACTGTAGACACCCGAATCTAGGTTTTTTAGATTGCTTTTCTTTATTTCCGATTTTTGTTTCCCCAATGATGAAACGGATCGAGAACACATTAGGAATGTCGAGTGTTTGAACTTTGAGTGTTTGAAAACCTCATAAACCTACCAAAACCCTACTAGCATGCGTTGGTTGAGACCTAGCGTGCTCAGGTCAAAGTGCCAGGTATTTGGTCAAATGGTTAGGTTTGACCATAGACCGCTTTAACTCACGAGCGCAACTCCCAGACTCACGCGCGTTAGTCAGCGTTTGGTCAAATTTGTTTTATTTAGCATGCAGAAGTCATGATCAGTGGAGTACAGCACATTAGAAGCTTCCATGTTGCCTGAAACGCAATATCCGAATAGGAGGTGTCCACATCCCCACATAAAAACCTTTTCCCTTCTCATCCAATGAGAGGGAAGGCTTAAGGGCTAAGACATCAGCCTTCCTTTGGCTGGTATCTCTCTCCCATCCTCTACAAATACCACCCCCCTCTCCCCCTCCCGGCCATCCTTTAAAAGAGGGTCAGCAATTTGGTTTCCAAATTTGGTTACACACTTTGATTATCCAAAGCCTTCCAAGCAAGCCTAAAGTCAAGGCAACCAAGTTACCTTGCTATTCATCTCTCAAACCACTCTTCATCTTTCAAACCACTCTTCATCCATCCCTCAAACTCAAGCTCAATCACTCTTTCAAACCTAAAAACCAAAGATATAACACCTTTATATTGCTTTCTATTCTGATCCCTGAGGGGGACTAGCAGGGTCAAGGCTGGTAATCAATACCAGTCATAACCCTAAGGCTAACAGGTTACAAAAATCATGTGGACAAGAGACCTGCGCGCGTCGATCCATAGCTCGTGCGTGCCATTCTGTGGCTGCGCATGCAGATCTGTGTGGGGATAGTGGTCTTATTCTTTTATGTTGTTTTCTTTATAGATCATCACTGTGAGCATGTAAATAACCAGTTGATGTTTTTCATGCTAAAACTGCTAGTTGTCTTTCAATATTCATTTCTATTGCATTGGAATACCCTTGGGAGCTTTCTGAACATGTCCCGAACCCAGATTATGTAAAACCAAGCACTAGTTAGATGGCTTTAACCTACGCATGACAGTGGATGACCCGCGCGTGTAGGTTCATCCTTGACCAGTGGCTGGCATTTGCACGGGTAACTGGCTTTGAGCCCTGTTTCCTTCTCTACACTATTTTTGGGGTGTCTTAATCTTTTGATGGCCTCTAAGCCCATTCAAACTGCCTATCAACTGTCATATGAACTGTTTAGTTTGTCTTGGGTGTGCACTGGTCCTTCCAGAGCCCAAAGTGTTGAAAATAAGAACTGTGGGTTTGAACCTATTGGCTCGTGCAAGTCTTGGTGTAGCGCGCGCAGGTTGGATTAGCATGCAGTGACTTGATCAGTGCATGCTGGTTTCTTTTTGCGCACGACACTCCAAAATGGGGGCCTTCCAATCTATTTAAACTCCCACAGGATCTGTTTTCATCCTATACTAACTGTTTCAATAAGCGAGCATGCCATCTATCACATCCTGCAAATCTATTACAGTTTTAATCCCCTTAAATTGTTCCCCCTCCCTAACTGGCTAAAAATTGATTAATGAGAAAGAATTGCAAATGTTTTACAAATGCTCGAGTAGAGGCCAACTTTCGGATTGGACGAGAGGGGGTGCCTTAAAACTCTTCCCCTCTCGTAACCTAGCTCCTGAACCTACGATATCAAAGGTGACGACGGACCAGACTACAAAGCCTTTTTCAAATCAAACAACGTAGCAAGCATTTGAAGTTCGATTTCTTGGGTGTTGTACCTTCAAACCTAAGTGGCGACTTTGAATTGAGCGTTTTGCCGCGCTCTAAAAAAAGGGGTGTACCAGATGTGATTTTCGGAGCGTGTGCCCACACCCTTACACTTTGCAAGGGCCTAATCAACTTACGTTGGATTAGGTAAAGAAGAATGTGCAGATTCTCTTTAGCTTCCTTAATTGCTCCTGATCTGGGAAGATTGCCTACATATATAATATATATTGCATGTGCACTATATCCTAGGCAACCGTTACCTCAAACTCACGCTTCAAGCCATATTCTGCCTACCTCGGTGGAATTACTACTCAGTGGGCTATTACTCAATAAGTAAATCTTTTGTACAGGGTTTTTGTAAAGCATCTGTTACCTCAAACTCACCCTGGTTTGTACCTTCCTCATGGCGCGCATTTAACTGTGGTTTGTATATTGAATCTTAATTAATCAACAAAATCATTTAACTAATTCTTTCATTTGGTTTGTAATTATTACAAATAATACATTTTTCTCAAATATGAAGACATTTCAATTTTCTTGATGTACCCTAACTTTACCCACACCCGTACCAATTTTTCTTAGTTTTGCCATACCATCATACTAGTACCGGTATGCATACCCATACCCGTGCTTCATAGATACCAAACCATATGAAGTAAAAGCATCCGTAGTGGAATAACTAAAAGTTAATTGTCACATCATCTTTTGGTTATCCATTTAAGGGGTTGCTAAGATTAGCAATGTAAAGGTCCACAATGGTATAGTACAATCAAAATTGAATAACCAAAACTTCCCATATCACCTTTTCAACTTATTAAAATTTAAAAATTGTGACATAGAAAACAGGTTATTAGAAAAAGAGAAAATAGTTTTTTGAAAACTTTAATTAAAAAAAAAACAGTGGGAAAAAGTATTAAAAAAACTATTTTTGAATAAAAAAAGGAACAATTTAATAAAAAAACAGTTTTGAAATAAATCGTTTTTGCAAAAAAAAAAAAACATAAACAATTTTGGGAAAAACAGTTTTAATAAAAAAAAACAATTTTCAGGAAAAAAAAAACAGTTTTGGCAAAAAAAATTAAAAATTGAAAGTCTAAAACATATTGAAAATGGAAGAGAGAGAATGTTTTTGTGTAATGATGGTGTACTTGATTGAGGAAATGTGGGAACAACTAAATTTGGTTATTGACAAAAGGTTACTAGTACTTTTGATTACCCAAAGACCAAAATTTGATGAGTTGCTAAGAGGTTGCTAAGTTTGGTTATTCCAATGTGAGCTTTTTTGAGCAAATGTTGCTAATCTTAATAACCTTTTAATTTTGATTATACCACTGTGGATGCTCTAAGACTAAGTCACTAACAAGAGTAAGCCCTGATTATGAATGAAATTAAGAGAGGAACATGGAAACAAAACATGATGGTTAAGGGTACTTGGATAGGAATGGTAATATTTTGGGAGGACACACCCATTACTTAGATGGCAGCATTAATTCACCATAAATTAAACTGTGTATGATAATAATGATAATTCAGAATTAAAAATTTTCAAAATTTTTTTGTTTCAAAAACTATTTTTTATTTTGAAAATCTATTATTATTTTTAGTTTGAAAAGATGACGTGACAAGTTTTGGGTATCTAATTTTTATTATGCCATTGTAGACTTCCATTTTTTTAACTTTAGTAACTCCTTAAAAGAATATCCGAAAGGCGATCATGGCAATTTTTGACTATCCAGTTTTGGTTATAGCATTGTGGATACACTAAGAAAGGAATGTGAAACATGAGAGTGTCTACAAGAGGAATGATCCATCCTAATTGAATTAATGTCTACTAGAGGAATGATTCTTCACATATAGGTGCCTAGCTACAAAAAGGCATGATGCTTCTTAATTAACCGTCTTCAAGAACATGACCATTCCTAATGAGTGTGTTTCATAGACATGATCATTCCTAACATGTGTCTTTTGTAAGACATAACCTGTCACACAAGGGTGCCACATGTCAATAAATAAATCCATTTGTGAAGGCATTTCATATTGGATTGCTCTCTCTACACACTCTCTTCCTAGAATTTTTTGGGCATATTGGATGCTTTAACAAAAAGGAACAAAAGAGATTCAACTTAGGGGAAACAAAAAAAAACAAGTATTTAACCTGGTCGCTGCCTTAAGTCAATCCGTTTGGAGATGCTTCAACCACGCTAGCTGCCGACCTCGTTACACCAGAGTAACTCTGGAAATGTCAAGGAAAACAATTATTGGTAACGTCGTTGATAATGACCTGATGATAGGTTAATGATGTGCCACAAGAGAGCAGTCAAAACAAAAGAAAGCTATTTACAGTTCCGATCCCGGCCGACATTAAATAATAAATCCTGCAGGAAAGTACTGTCAAGGCATACCTCTTTGTTGTTCTCAAACCGATCAAACTGAGATCGATGTCCCAGGTCCACCAAACACCCTTTTGTCTTTACATTGAGTAATAGAAGAGGAAGTCGGGAGGAGGAGACGAATAGGAAAGAAAACTCGAGCTTGTTTAGTTGAGAATGCGAGGCAATTAAACAGGAATGAGAAACTCGAGCTTGTTTAGCAGAGAATGCGAGGAGCTTGTTTAGCAGAGAATGCGAGGCAAACAGAATGAGAAACTCGAGCTTATTTAGCAGAGAATGCGAGGCAAACAGAATGAGAAACTCGAGCTTATTTTGCAGAGAATGCGAGGCAAACAGAATGAGAAGATATGGCTTGAGGGCTTTTGAACAATGACAGTCAAGTTTCCAATTCAACAATGACAGTCAAGTTTCCAATTTCTTCCGAAGTAGAATTCCTATTACCAAAGGGATGCTTTTTAGATTGATTGATTCGGAAGGAAATCCTTATCTTGCTACCAAAGCATTGGGAAGAGCAAAGCTGCATCGATTAATTTATTCCTCTCATACAGAAAAAAGAAAAAGGCAAAGTAGAATTCTTTACTCTTTCACCACTTTTTCTTTTCCAACTTTATCAAAGAGATGTTGCGTACGTATAGTTTCTCGTTTCCATATGCAATCACTTGGGCGCGCAGTATTTGGACATTGAATTTATCAAGAAAAAGCAAAAGGGAAAAAAATAAAATATAAGTAGACAACTTTAAAAATGGAACAAAATAAATTGTTTTAACCGCACATATATAATTCTTGACATCGACTAAACTCAGTTGCTAGTCGCTAGATACGTCGGTTGGTTTCTTTTCAATGGCCACAAATTCTTTACTTGTACTTCACCATGTGACGCACGCTATTAGTCTGGACATACATCAGCCCACAAAATGTTATGCCAAATAAAGAAAATCCAAGCATCCATGAATTGTTATGAATACATTGAACCCTGTCCGGACATCTGATTAATGTTCAAATTCCATACCACAGTTTTGTATGAATTTTATGTGCGATCTATATAAGATTTTGTTTTTTTTTTTTTCATCTCTCAAATGTTTCCAGTAACCACATAATCTTAAAAGATTGATAAGGCATGGTGATAAGGTGGAGGTGTGGTGGTTCAGTGACGGTGTGTCAGTGGTGGTAGCGGCGGTGAAGAAATGGTGGTGGTGGTGGTAGAGTGAGATATGGTCGTGAAATGATGCTATGTAGGTGGTGGTGATCGAGAGTGGCGATGAAGTTTTGTTGTTGGAGCCGGTGCTGATAGTGTGATGGTACCGGTAGCTAGACAGTGTGTAGGCATGTAAAAATTCTAGCCTATCACAAATCGCCACGTGTTGCTAGGGCATACAAATTGGTCAATCAAATGTCGCCAAGTGCCTATAAGTCAAAGTCAAAATTTCAGGGACTGGCCAATCAAGTGATGCCAAGTATCCGTGGTCAAAAGTCAGAGACATGTAAATGGACCAATCAAATGGTATCACATGTCAAAATGACACAGTTATTATTTTATCAAGTCCGACCAATCAAATTAGGCTAATTGGTGAATAATAGTACTCCCTCCGTCTCTTTTTAAGTGTCCTGCTTCATAACTCCAACTTATTAAAAAGACATCATCATTATACCTTTCGCATCAACTTTTTCCTCCACTTTCCTACTTACCCATCATCATTACACTTTTACTCACTAACTTTTCAAAATAGAATCTACTTTTAGGGACAAAATAGACAATTCACCAACTTTTACCCACTAACTTTACAAAATGGACACTTATTAAGGGACAACCCAAAATGGATTACTGGACTGTAATAAAGGGACAGAGGGAGTATATCTCTTTATATATAATTATTTTTTTCTAAAATAAAAAGAAAGGAAAGGTAACTATCAAATTATTATTATTCCTTTTAAATTCAAAAGGGGAAATAATTAAAGAGATCAAATTGGAGAAGATCTCAAAATACCAATTTGAGACCAAGCTCCAAAGCCCTCAAATCAACATTTGCAAATCTGCATCTCCTTCAACCAAATTGAAAAAGGTCTCAAAGACTGATTTGAGAAGAAGCTCCAAAGCCCTTAAGTCAATATCCGCAAATCCGCCATCTTTTTCAATCGAATTGAAGAAGATCAGGCAATTCAACTTGAGAAGAAGCTTCAAAGCCCTCAAGTCGAAGCCCGACAAAGTCGCCGTCATCTTTGCAAAGACCACATAAGATATCACTGTTCAAATCGAGATCAAGCTGTCAAGCCCTCATTTCAACAAATCGAAGAGAAGAATCTGAGGATTAATTTTCTTTAGAAATTGCATCAGAGATTGTAAACCCTAATTTTACACATCAATAAAATTGACTTATTCGATCAGCATTTTTCTGTCTTTTTCGTAGACTCGAATTTTGCCTGATACACAATGGTTGTGCCGACTAAAATAATAGTCGCCAAATGGTTGTTTTTAGTCGCCAAAACCTTTCCGCGACTAATTTTTTGGTCGCCAATTTGGTCGGCGACACTTGGTCTGGGAAAGTTTTTGGCGACCAAATTTTTTTTGTCGCCGAAGCTTGTTTTTCCCGACAAAATAATTTGTTGTGGAAAGTTATTACCGACTAAAACACTTTTGTTGCGAAAAGGTATTCGCGACTAACTTTAGTCGCCGAATCTAATTAATTCAAACCCTTCCGAAAAATCATATTTACATACGGCGACCAAAAATTTGGTCGCCGAATACACCTTTCCCCGACTAAAATATCTTTGTCGCCAAATGTGATGCCAAATAAATAATATTAAAAAATATTAAATGCCACATGGCACCCTCTTTGCACTGCCATGTGGCGCCATCGTGAATCACCACGTGGCGCGTGTGGAATAATCCTTAATCATGCACTTGCCATGTAAAGACCCATAAATTCGAAAATGGGTTTAAAAAGGTTTTAAAGGAAATAAGAAGGATGAGATTGATTTTGAAATTGAGAACTTGGGGTTATTGTGTTAGAGTTCTTTTCTTGAGGGAGGATGGTGTGATGTGTGCATATATGTGTGTGGGGTGAGAGGCAGGGAAATTATTTCCCACCCTCTCCACCTCTCGGTCTCTCACTCTCCCGACTCCTCTCTTCTCTCGGCTCTCTCTCCCATTCTCTCACTCTCACCCAAAATCTCCACCAAGACCCAAAAACCCAAGCAAAACCACCATCAATCTTGCATCCCTCCGCGTATCTCAGTCCGTATTACTCCGGTTTGAGCTCGGTGGAGGCGTATTTTGTTCGAACTCAAAGATTGGAGCTAGGGCTTGAGAAATCTTCCAAATTCGTTCTTTGATTTTGAGGTAGGAGGTTCTAACTATCAATACATGTTTATGATGTGTTTCCTAAAGCTTGATTTGTACCTTGGATCGTGGTTGTTGTTGTGGTCGAAAAACCCATCTCTGTCTGTCAAAAATCTGCTCGAAACCCATCGTTATCGATAACATTTTTATTGTTATCGATAACATTTTGTTCCGGAGCCCAGAAAATCCATTGTTATCGATACCTACTGTCTTTGTTATCGCTACCCTTGCGTCTGGATTGGTCGTGACCCAAATGTTATCGATACCATTCCCAAAGGTATCGATAACTCCATGTAAAATCTGACAGTTTTGTTTGCTTGTCTTCCATTCCATCATTTGGAATTCCTTTCATACCTAGCCTATATTTTAAACTATTTTAATGATCTAGACTTGACAATCCATGCCACGTGAGGTTATCAATCATGTTCACATTTTCAAAGGCTCCATTAGACATGATTTTCTCCGAACACTCCTTATGAATCAAAGCTGCGTTTTGGGTGGCATTTCCAAAATGGTGAAGCGAATTTTGGTACCTTACGAACACGACGAGAACATCTCAGGACTCATCGACGGGTGAGTGCCTGGCAGAGGACATCGGGGTCCTTTAATTGGCCCGGCAGGAGCTATATGCTCATATTTGATATTTCAGGACCTCCCTTTTGGGCAAGGTGCCTGGCAGAGGACATCGGGGTCCTTTAACTGGCCCGGCAGGAGCTACGGCTCATGACACTTGTACGAGACACATGTTGACACTTGGTGTTTTCAAAAGTTACACGTTGAGATGCATGATTGGTTTTGAAATGAAAAGTTGGGTTGAAATCGCTATTGTTGTTCGTCCGTTGGACCTTGTTGCCTTTGATCATCTTATTTTCTTTCCTACATTTCATATGCATATATTGCTAGATTAGAGCTTTCTACTGGGCTAGTGTAGCTCAGACCTTCTTTCTTTTCAGGTGCTAACTTGGGACAATAGCTGCATGTTCGGATTGCTTGGATGTGAGAATTATTTTGAAAGCTAACATTGTGGAGTTACCGAGTCATCTTTATAGTTTCTTTTTGAAAGATGTATTTGTAACTCTATCGTCTATTATTTGATTAAGAAATATTGTAACTTCTAAACCATCTTTTGGCATTCGGTGATTATGTTAATTTGGGCCTAGATGCCGAAAATTGTAATCTTTTGGATATTCTTGGTGAAGGAAGTGAAATCGTAAGATGGAAATGTAAACTCTTTTGGGGTAATATTCGGAATATTGCGAGGTTTCTATTTATGGATAATCTTTATAGTTATGTCGAAAATCGAGGGTGTGACAACTTGGTATCAAAGCTTTAGGTTTAGAACACCTAGAGACCGTGGGGAGGCGTTTCGCCTCATGGGTTCAAAATGTCACGCCTTCTAACATCGTTTGTGCATGCTTGTGTGACTAACGTTTATGTGACTACGTGACATTGCATTTTCATTACCATAGAGTGGTGTAGAGTTGTTTATCCGTGTTGGGACGTTTTGGCTTGACCTTATAGTTATGATATTGTGGTTAATAGTCTTTCCTTTCTTATATTGTGTAGCTAGATGCCTCCGAGGCCGCGTGTTAGGCGAGGTGGGGTTGGAAACCGGGGTGGTCGAGGCCGTGGTCGCGGCCGTGGGGCGCCTCTAGAGGATGAGGTTAGTCAGCACGGGGAGAACCCTGGTGGGAATCTGGGGGCTGGGGCCGGTCGAGGTGCAGGGGTACCTCCTAATCAAACCCAATTCGCTAGAGACCTCGTTGCGGCACTTGTGGCTGCAAATCTTTTGAACCAAGCTCCTAGGGAGAACGTTGAGGATCGTGCCATGGTGGCAATGAGGGAGTTTAGCCGTAGAAACCCTCCGATGTTCGATGGGACTAGTACCGACCCTTTGGTAGCTGACCACTGGTTGACTCAAATTCGCAAGCTCTTTCGAGCTCTAAACATCACCGAGGACAATATTCGAGTGGGTATCGTGGCCGTTCAACTAGTTGGGGAGGCTAGCGAATGGTGGGAATCGGTCCTAGAGATTAGGAAGGATGCTAGGAGGGCGGCAAGGACCGCAGCTCAAGTGAACGAACCGGATGTGGAGGATTTGACATGGGCCGAGTTTGAAGCGCTCTTTGAGGAGCAGTACATTCCGGAGACTTCTCGTGATAACTTGAGGGAACAATTTGAGAAATTGGAGCAGGGCAATATGACCATCTCGGAGTATGTACAGAAATTTCAAACCTTGTCTCGTTTTGCTCCGGAGTTGGTGTCGACGGAGGAAAGGAGGTGTCGACGGTTTGAAAAGGGTTTGCACAGCACTGTGAGGAGGATGGTAGCAGTCTAACGTAGGACTAAGTTTTCCGAAGTTGTGGAGTGTGCAAGGAGCATTGAGATTCCGAAGGATGCTCAACGGAATGCGAAGGCTTGGGAGCCAAGACCACCGGTGGGAAGTTTTAGTTCGTCTTCAGGCAGTTTCGGGAGTCAGGGGCGGAAAAGGCAAAGGGAACCATCTCAGCAACCATCTAACCAATCGGGCTTTAAGGTGCCTTTTTCTTCGGGAAATCGGGGTGCTTTGTCGAGACCTCCGACCGTATGCTACAAGTGTAATCAACCCGGGCACGTTCGTACTCAGTGTCCACAGCTTCTAAAGGCGTGCTATAATTGTGGTAAGACGGATCATCTCGCTTGGGGTTGCCCTCAAGTGGCGGGAGCTCGTAGTGAGTCGGGCTCGGTGCAGCAGCCAGGGGTAGGGCGTGGTTCTGGTCAGCAGTTTTTCAGGAGTTCTCAGAGGCAGCAGCAGCCTCATTTTCGCCAGACATTGTCAGTTCAGAGTTCCGGGGGTGACCGGGGAGCGAGTTCGTCCGCACCTTCTCAAGGTTCCGGTCAGAGGGGAGGCTTTGTGCAGGGTCAGGGTACCCAGGGTCGTGTTTTCAACATCAACACCAATGCTTCACCTTCTGTTTCTCAGGCTCCAGAGGCATCGGTTGTAAGGGGTACTTTTCTTTTATTCAACTCTTTCGCTAGAGTACTCTTTGATTCTGGAGCATCGCATTCTTTTATTGCTGCATCTTTTGTGTGTGCATTGGAGTTAGACACCGAGAATCTTGATACGCCGTTGTTTGTCGAGACACCGTTAGGAGGAAAGTCATCGTTGAGTCGTATCTGTAAGGATTGTGAACTAGTTATTTGCGACCATCGCTTTGTCTTTGATTTCATCGTGCTAGATATGTCGGGGTTCGACCTCATTCTTGGGATGGATTGGTTGTCCACGTTTCATGCCACGATCGATTGTTTCAAGCGTCGTGTTCGCATATGTCCGCCTGAGGGTGTTTGTTTCGAATTTCATGGGGAGCGTCGAGAACCGTTAGCACCGTATCTGTGTGGGCCTCGGGAAAGAGAGTCGATTTATGCTATGTTGGCGAGCTTGACGTTAGATGAGGATTTGTCTACACGTGGGGAGTTGCCCTTAGTGGCTCGCGAGTTTCCTGATGTATTTCCTGAAGAGTTACCGGGTTTGCCTCCCGAGAGAGAAGTTGAGTTCACGATAGACTTACTTCCAGGCACCGCTCCTATATCGATTCCTCCTTATCATTTTGCACCCGCCGAACTTAGAGAGTTGAAAGTTCAGCTTCAAGAGTTAGAGAATTTGGGATTCATTCGTCCTAGCACATCACCGTGGGGAGCACCGGCTTTGTTCGCTCAGAAGAAAGATGGTTCGCTTCGTTTGTGTATTGATTATCGTAAGCTCAACCGTGTGACCATTAAGAATAAATATCCCATGCCTAGAATCGACGACTTGTTTGATCAACTCCGAGGTGCCACTTGCTTTTCCAAAATCGATTTGAGGTCCGGTTATCACCAATTGAGAGTTCGTAGAAAGGATATCCCTAAAACCGCTTTCCGTACTCGTTATGGCCATTATGAATTCGTCGTGATGCCATTCGGTTTAACAAACGCTCCAGCTACTTTCATGGATTTGATGAACCGTATCTTTCGTGCTTACCTCGATCAATTCGTAATTGTATTCGTCGACGACATTCTTATCTATTCACCCACGGAGGAGGAACACCAAACTCATCTTGCCATAGTTCTTGAACTCCTGAGGGAACACCGTTTGTACGCCAAACTTAGTAAGTGTGAGTTTTGGTTACCCGAGGTTAAATTCCTAGGCCACGTGGTTTCGAAAGGAGGTGTGTCCGTTGATCCGGAGAAGATAGAATCCGTGCTGGACTGGCAGCGACCGAAAAACGTGTTTGAGATTCGGAGCTTTCTGTGGTTGGCCGGTTACTACCGTCGTTTCGTTCTTGACTTTTCTCGTTTAGCGGCACCGATGACTAGACTAACTCGTAAGGGGACTCGTTTCGTTTGGAGTGACTCGTGTGAGACGGCATTCGAGGAATTGAAGAGGCGATTGACTACCGCACCGGTCTTGATTGTGCCCGAACGTGGAGTTGGCTACTCCGTGTATTGTGATGCTTCTAAGGAAGGATTGGGGTGTGTGTTGATGCAAGCGGGACGAGTAGTAGCGTATGGATCGAGACAATTAAAGATTCACGAGCGAAATTATCCAACTCATGACTTAGAACTTGCGGCCGTCGTCTTTGCTTTGAAGAGTTGGCGTCACTACCTTTACGGTGAGAAATTTGAAGTCTTTTCCGATCATAAGAGCCTAAAGTATCTCTTTTCTCAAAAGGAGCTTAACCTACGTCAACGTCATTGGATGGAACACTTAGAAGATTATGATTTCGAATTGCATTATCATCCGGGGAAAGCGAACGTTGTTGCGGACGCGTTGAGTAGAAAACCGACGTACTTAGCGAGCGTAGCCGTACGTGAGTGGAAGATGGTGAGCGATTTAGGCCATTATGCTTCGCACTTCGAGGAAATTCAAGAAGGGGTTACGTTATGCAATCTTACCGTTCAATCGACCTTATCGGCACGAGTAGTGGAGGCTCAACAAGAAGATGGGGAAGCGGAGGAATTTCGTACCAAATTTCTTAGCGGGAATGCTCGAGAAGGGTGGATGATTCACGCCGACCGGAGTTTACGTTATCAAGGAAAGTTGTTCGTACCCGTTTCGTGTCGGGAAGAAATCCTACGAGAGTTTCACCATTCACCGTTAGCCGTTCATCCGGGAGGAACGAAGATGTATCATGACTTGCGTAGGCAATTTTGGTGGCCGGGGATGAAGAGAGATGTGGTGACCTTTGTGTCCAAGTGTTTGACGTGTCAACAAGTGAAGGCCGAACATCAACGACCCGCGGGAGAACTACAACCGTTACCGGTAGCCGAGTGGAAATGGGAGAATGTGACGATGGATTTTGTGACGGGTTTGCCGAGATCGCCGAGGGGCCATGATGCTATTTGGGTTATTGTGGACCGTTTTACCAAGACCGCTCACTTTTTACCCATCCATGTTACCGATTCTGTAGAGACGCTTAGCCGTTTGTATATTCGGGAGATCATTCGACTTCATGGGATTCCCGTATCTATCGTGTCCGATCGAGATCCGAGATTCACCGCACGTTTTTGGCAAAGTTTGCAAGCTGCTTTGGGCACGAATCTCTTGTTTAGTACCGCTTATCACCCACAGACCGATGGTCAATCCGAGCGAACGATTCAGATTTTGGAGGATATGCTTCGGGCTTGCGTTATGGATTTCCGGGGTAGTTGGGAAGAACATTTGCCATTAGTAGAATTCGCGTACAACAATAGTTATCAATCGAGCATCGAGATGGCGCCGTATGAAGCCTTGTATGGGAGACCGTGTCGATCACCCGTATGTTGGACCGAATTGGGAGAGGCGACGTTAGTGGGACCGGATATGGTTAGAGAAACTACCGAGAGTATGAGATCGATTCGTCAACGACTTTTAGAGGCTCAAGAGAGAACAACCGAACAAGTTAAGACAATTCGCCGAAGGTTGCTAACCGCTCAAAGTCGACAAAAGAACTATGCCGATCGTCGTCGTCGTCCATTATCGTTCGAAGTGGGAGATCACGTGTTCCTTAAGGTATCGCCACGTCGAGGCTTGTCTCGTTTTGGAAGGAAGGGAAAGCTTTCACCGCGTTATATCGGTCCGTTTGACATTATCGAGAAAATCGGAGAGGTTGCATACCGTTTGGCTTTGCCGCCGAGATTATCGAACGTGCACGACGTGTTTCACGTATCTATGTTGAGGAAGTATGAACCGGATCCGTCGCATGTGTTAGAATGGTCCGAACTAGAACTTGAAGCCGATGCATCTTACGGGGAAGAGCCGATACGTATCCTAGATTCGCGCGATCAAGTGTTGAGGGGTAAGACGATACCGTTGGTTCGAGTCTTGTGGAGTAACCAGGGTAGTGAGGAGTCCACGTGGGAAAGAGAGGATGACGTTAGAGCGAAGTATCCGCACCTATTTCCGGAATGAATCGATGTGAGTGTTTAAATTCAAAGTTTCATGCTATTTGACTAGTTGCATAAAGTTGATGGTTGTGCTTGTGCATATCTATGTGGTGCATGTCTTGATGAGCATGGTTATTTGACTTTCGAGGACGAAATTTTTCTAAGGAGGGTAGAGTGTAAAGACCCGTAAATTCGAAAATGGGTTTAAAAAGGTTTTAAAGGAAATAAGAAGGATGAGATTGATTTTGAAATTGAGAACTTGGGGTTATTGTGTTAGAGTTCTTTTCTTGAGGGAGGATGGTGTGATGTGTGCATATATGTGTGTGGGGTGAGAGGCAGGGAAATTATTTCCCACCCTCTCCACCTCTCGGTCTCTCACTCTCCCGACTCCTCTCTTCTCTCGGCTCTCTCTCCCATTCTCTCACTCTCACCCAAAATCTCCACCAAGACCCAAAAACCCAAGCAAAACCACCATCAATCTTGCATCCCTCCGCGTATCTCAGTCCGTATTACTCCGGTTTGAGCTCGGTGGAGGCGTATTTTGTTCGAACTCAAAGATTGGAGCTAGGGCTTGAGAAATCTTCCAAATTCGTTCTTTGATTTTGAGGTAGGAGGTTCTAACTATCAATACATGTTTATGATGTGTTTCCTAAAGCTTGATTTGTACCTTGGATCGTGGTTGTTGTTGTGGTCGAAAAACCCATCTCTGTCTGTCAAAAATCTGCTCGAAACCCATCGTTATCGATAACATTTTTATTGTTATCGATAACATTTTGTTCCGGAGCCCAGAAAATCCATTGTTATCGATACCTACTGTCTTTGTTATCGCTACCCTTGCGTCTGGATTGGTCGTGACCCAAATGTTATCGATACCATTCCCAAAGGTATCGATAACTCCATGTAAAATCTGACAGTTTTGTTTGCTTGTCTTCCATTCCATCATTTGGAATTCCTTTCATACCTAGCCTATATTTTAAACTATTTTAATGATCTAGACTTGACAATCCATGCCACGTGAGGTTATCAATCATGTTCACATTTTCAAAGGCTCCATTAGACATGATTTTCTCCGAACACTCCTTATGAATCAAAGCTGCGTTTTGGGTGGCATTTCCAAAATGGTGAAGCGAATTTTGGTACCTTACGAACACGACGAGAACATCTCAGGACTCATCGACGGGTGAGTGCCTGGCAGAGGACATCGGGGTCCTTTAATTGGCCCGGCAGGAGCTATATGCTCATATTTGATATTTCAGGACCTCCCTTTTGGGCAAGGTGCCTGGCAGAGGACATCGGGGTCCTTTAACTGGCCCGGCAGGAGCTACGGCTCATGACACTTGTACGAGACACATGTTGACACTTGGCGTTTTCAAAAGTTACACGTTGAGACGCATGATTGGTTTTGAAATGAAAAGTTGGGTTGAAATCGCTATTGTTGTTCGTCCGTTGGACCTTGTTGCCTTTGATCATCTTATTTTCTTTCCTACATTTCATATGCATATATTGCTAGATTAGAGCTTTCTACTGGGCTAGTGTAGCTCAGACCTTCTTTCTTTTCAGGTGCTAACTTGGGACAATAGCTGCATGTTCGGATTGCTTGGATGTGAGAATTATTTTGAAAGCTAACATTGTGGAGTTACCGAGTCATCTTTATAGTTTCTTTTTGAAAGATGTATTTGTAACTCTATCGTCTATTATTTGATTAAGAAATATTGTAACTTCTAAACCATCTTTTGGCATTCGGTGATTATGTTAATTTGGGCCTCGATGCCGAAAATTGTAATCTTTTGGATATTCTTGGTGAAGGAAGTGAAATCGTAAGATGGAAATGTAAACTCTTTTGGGGTAATATTCGGAATATTGCGAGGTTTCTATTTATGGATAATCTTTATAGTTATGTCGAAAATCGAGGGTGTGACAACTTGGTATCAAAGCTTTAGGTTTAGAACACCTAGAGACCGTGGGGAGGCGTTTCGCCTCATGGGTTCAAAATGTCACGCCTTCTAACATCGTTTGTGCATGCTTGTGTGACTAACGTTTATGTGACTACGTGACATTGCATTTTCATTACCATAGAGTGGTGTAGAGTTGTTTATCCGTGTTGGGACATTTTGGCTTGACCTTATAGTTATGATATTGTGGTTAATAGTCTTTCCTTTCTTATATTGTGTAGCTAGATGCCTCCGAGGCCGCGTGTTAGGCGAGGTGGGGTTGGAAACCGGGGTGGTCGAGGCCGTGGTCGCGGCCGTGGGGCGCCTCTAGAGGATGAGGTTAGTCAGCACGGGGAGAACCCTGGTGGGAATCTGGGGGCTGGGGCCGGTCGAGGTGCAGGGGTACCTCCTAATCAAACCCAATTCGCTAGAGACCTCGTTGCGGCACTTGTGGCTGCAAATCTTTTGAACCAAGCTCCTAGGGAGAACGTTGAGGATCGTGCCATGGTGGCAATGAGGGAGTTTAGCCGTAGAAACCCTCCGATGTTCGATGGGACTAGTACCGACCCTTTGGTAGCTGACCACTGGTTGACTCAAATTCGCAAGCTCTTTCGAGCTCTAAACATCACCGAGGACAATATTCGAGTGGGTATCGTGGCCGTTCAACTAGTTGGGGAGGCTAGCGAATGGTGGGAATCGGTCCTAGAGATTAGGAAGGATGCTAGGAGGGCGGCAAGGACCGCAGCTCAAGTGAACGAACCGGATGTGGAGGATTTGACATGGGCCGAGTTTGAAGCGCTCTTTGAGGAGCAGTACATTCCGGAGACTTCTCGTGATAACTTGAGGGAACAATTTGAGAAATTGGAGCAGGGCAATATGACCATCTCGGAGTATGTACAGAAATTTCAAACCTTGTCTCGTTTTGCTCCGGAGTTGGTGTCGACGGAGGAAAGGAGGTGTCGACGGTTTGAAAAGGGTTTGCACAGCACTGTGAGGAGGATGGTAGCAGTCTAACGTAGGACTAAGTTTTCCGAAGTTGTGGAGTGTGCAAGGAGCATTGAGATTCCGAAGGATGCTCAACGGAATGCGAAGGCTTGGGAGCCAAGACCACCGGTGGGAAGTTTTAGTTCGTCTTCAGGCAGTTTCGGGAGTCAGGGGCGGAAAAGGCAAAGGGAACCATCTCAGCAACCATCTAACCAATCGGGCTTTAAGGTGCCTTTTTCTTCGGGAAATCGGGGTGCTTTGTCGAGACCTCCGACCGTATGCTACAAGTGTAATCAACCCGGGCACGTTCGTACTCAGTGTCCACAGCTTCTAAAGGCGTGCTATAATTGTGGTAAGACGGATCATCTCGCTTGGGGTTGCCCTCAAGGGGCGGGAGCTCGTAGTGAGTCGGGCTCGGTGCAGCAGCCAGGGGTAGGGCGTGGTTCTGGTCAGCAGTTTTTCAGGAGTTCTCAGAGGCAGCAGCAGCCTCATTTTCGCCAGACATTGTCAGTTCAGAGTTCCGGGGGTGACCGGGGAGCGAGTTCGTCCGCACCTTCTCAAGGTTCCGGTCAGAGGGGAGGCTTTGTGCAGGGTCAGGGTACCCAGGGTCGTGTTTTCAACATCAACACCAATGCTTCACCTTCTGTTTCTCAGGCTCCAGAGGCATCGGTTGTAAGGGGTACTTTTCTTTTATTCAACTCTTTCGCTAGAGTACTCTTTGATTCTGGAGCATCGCATTCTTTTATTGCTGCATCTTTTGTGTGTGCATTGGAGTTAGACACCGAGAATCTTGATACGCCGTTGTTTGTCGAGACACCGTTAGGAGGAAAGTCATCGTTGAGTCGTATCTGTAAGGATTGTGAACTAGTTATTTGCGACCATCGCTTTGTCTTTGATTTCATCGTGCTAGATATGTCGGGGTTCGACCTCATTCTTGGGATGGATTGGTTGTCCACGTTTCATGCCACGATCGATTGTTTCAAGCGTCGTGTTCGCATATGTCCGCCTGAGGGTGTTTGTTTCGAATTTCATGGGGAGCGTCGAGAACCGTTAGCACCGTATCTGTGTGGGCCTCGGGAAAGAGAGTCGATTTATGCTATGTTGGCGAGCTTGACGTTAGATGAGGATTTGTCTACACGTGGGGAGTTGCCCTTAGTGGCTCGCGAGTTTCCTGATGTATTTCCTGAAGAGTTACCGGGTTTGCCTCCCGAGAGAGAAGTTGAGTTCACGATAGACTTACTTCCAGGCACCGCTCCTATATCGATTCCTCCTTATCATTTTGCACCCGCCGAACTTAGAGAGTTGAAAGTTCAGCTTCAAGAGTTAGAGAATTTGGGATTCATTCGTCCTAGCACATCACCGTGGGGAGCACCGGCTTTGTTCGCTCAGAAGAAAGATGGTTCGCTTCGTTTGTGTATTGATTATCGTAAGCTCAACCGTGTGACCATTAAGAATAAATATCCCATGCCTAGAATCGACGACTTGTTTGATCAACTCCGAGGTGCCACTTGCTTTTCCAAAATCGATTTGAGGTCCGGTTATCACCAATTGAGAGTTCGTAGAAAGGATATCCCTAAAACCGCTTTCCGTACTCGTTATGGCCATTATGAATTCGTCGTGATGCCATTCGGTTTAACAAACGCTCCAGCTACTTTCATGGATTTGATGAACCGTATCTTTCGTGCTTACCTCGATCAATTCGTAATTGTATTCGTCGACGACATTCTTATCTATTCACCCACGGAGGAGGAACACCAAACTCATCTTGCCATAGTTCTTGAACTCCTGAGGGAACACCGTTTGTACGCCAAACTTAGTAAGTGTGAGTTTTGGTTACCCGAGGTTAAATTCCTAGGCCACGTGGTTTCGAAAGGAGGTGTGTCCGTTGATCCGGAGAAGATAGAATCCGTGCTGGACTGGTAGCGACCGAAAAACGTGTTTGAGATTCGGAGCTTTCTGTGGTTGGCCGGTTACTACCGTCGTTTCGTTCTTGACTTTTCTCGTTTAGCGGCACCGATGACTAGACTAACTCGTAAGGGGACTCGTTTCGTTTGGAGTGACTCGTGTGAGACGGCATTCGAGGAATTGAAGAGGCGATTGACTACCGCACCGGTCTTGATTGTGCCCGAACGTGGAGTTGGCTACTCCGTGTATTGTGATGCTTCTAAGGAAGGATTGGGGTGTGTGTTGATGCAAGCGGGACGAGTAGTAGCGTATGGATCGAGACAATTAAAGATTCACGAGCGAAATTATCCAACTCATGACTTAGAACTTGCGGCCGTCGTCTTTGCTTTGAAGAGTTGGCGTCACTACCTTTACGGTGAGAAATTTGAAGTCTTTTCCGATCATAAGAGCCTAAAGTATCTCTTTTCTCAAAAGGAGCTTAACCTACGTCAACGTCATTGGATGGAACACTTAGAAGATTATGATTTCGAATTGCATTATCATCCGGGGAAAGCGAACGTTGTTGCGGACGCGTTGAGTAGAAAACCGACGTACTTAGCGAGCGTAGCCGTACGTGAGTGGAAGATGGTGAGCGATTTAGGCCATTATGCTTCGCACTTCGAGGAAATTCAAGAAGGGGTTACGTTATGCAATCTTACCGTTCAATCGACCTTATCGGCACGAGTAGTGGAGGCTCAACAAGAAGATGGGGAAGCGGAGGAATTTCGTACCAAATTTCTTAGCGGGAATGCTCGAGAAGGGTGGATGATTCACGCCGACCGGAGTTTACGTTATCAAGGAAAGTTGTTCGTACCCGTTTCGTGTCGGGAAGAAATCCTACGAGAGTTTCACCATTCACCGTTAGCCGTTCATCCGGGAGGAACGAAGATGTATCATGACTTGCGTAGGCAATTTTGGTGGCCGGGGATGAAGAGAGATGTGGTGACCTTTGTGTCCAAGTGTTTGACGTGTCAACAAGTGAAGGCCGAACATCAACGACCCGCGGGAGAACTACAACCGTTACCGGTAGCCGAGTGGAAATGGGAGAATGTGACGATGGATTTTGTGACGGGTTTGCCGAGATCGCCGAGGGGCCATGATGCTATTTGGGTTATTGTGGACCGTTTTACCAAGACCGCTCACTTTTTACCCATCCATGTTACCGATTCTGTAGAGACGCTTAGCCGTTTGTATATTCGGGAGATCATTCGACTTCATGGGATTCCCGTATCTATCGTGTCCGATCGAGATCCGAGATTCACCGCACGTTTTTGGCAAAGTTTGCAAGCTGCTTTGGGCACGAATCTCTTGTTTAGTACCGCTTATCACCCACAGACCGATGGTCAATCCGAGCGAACGATTCAGATTTTGGAGGATATGCTTCGGGCTTGCGTTATGGATTTCCGGGGTAGTTGGGAAGAACATTTGCCATTAGTAGAATTCGCGTACAACAATAGTTATCAATCGAGCATCGAGATGGCGCCGTATGAAGCCTTGTATGGGAGACCGTGTCGATCACCCGTATGTTGGACCGAATTGGGAGAGGCGACGTTAGTGGGACCGGATATGGTTAGAGAAACTACCGAGAGTATGAGATCGATTCGTCAACGACTTTTAGAGGCTCAAGAGAGAACAACCGAACAAGTTAAGACAATTCGCCGAAGGTTGCTAACCGCTCAAAGTCGACAAAAGAACTATGCCGATCGTCGTCGTCGTCCATTATCGTTCGAAGTGGGAGATCACGTGTTCCTTAAGGTATCGCCACGTCGAGGCTTGTCTCGTTTTGGAAGGAAGGGAAAGCTTTCACCGCGTTATATCGGTCCGTTTGACATTATCGAGAAAATCGGAGAGGTTGCATACCGTTTGGCTTTGCCGCCGAGATTATCGAACGTGCACGACGTGTTTCACGTATCTATGTTGAGGAAGTATGAACCGGATCCGTCGCATGTGTTAGAATGGTCCGAACTAGAACTTGAAGCCGATGCATCTTACGGGGAAGAGCCGATACGTATCCTAGATTCGCGCGATCAAGTGTTGAGGGGTAAGACGATACCGTTGGTTCGAGTCTTGTGGAGTAACCAGGGTAGTGAGGAGTCCACGTGGGAAAGAGAGGATGACGTTAGAGCGAAGTATCCGCACCTATTTCCGGAATGAATCGATGTGAGTGTTTAAATTCAAAGTTTCATGCTATTTGACTAGTTGCATAAAGTTGATGGTTGTGCTTGTGCATATCTATGTGGTGCATGTCTTGATGAGCATGGTTATTTGACTTTCGAGGACGAAATTTTTCTAAGGAGGGTAGAGTGTAAAGACCCGTAAATTCGAAAATGGGTTTAAAAAGGTTTTAAAGGAAATAAGAAGGATGAGATTGATTTTGAAATTGAGAACTTGGGGTTATTGTGTTAGAGTTCTTTTCTTGAGGGAGGATGGTGTGATGTGTGCATATATGTGTGTGGGGTGAGAGGCAGGGAAATTATTTCCCACCCTCTCCACCTCTCGGTCTCTCACTCTCCCGACTCCTCTCTTCTCTCGGCTCTCTCTCCCATTCTCTCACTCTCACCCAAAATCTCCACCAAGACCCAAAAACCCAAGCAAAACCACCATCAATCTTGCATCCCTCCGCGTATCTCAGTCCGTATTACTCCGGTTTGAGCTCGGTGGAGGCGTATTTTGTTCGAACTCAAAGATTGGAGCTAGGGCTTGAGAAATCTTCCAAATTCGTTCTTTGATTTTGAGGTAGGAGGTTCTAACTATCAATACATGTTTATGATGTGTTTCCTAAAGCTTGATTTGTACCTTGGATCGTGGTTGTTGTTGTGGTCGAAAAACCCATCTCTGTCTGTCAAAAATCTGCTCGAAACCCATCGTTATCGATAACATTTTTATTGTTATCGATAACATTTTGTTCCGGAGCCCAGAAAATCCATTGTTATCGATACCTACTGTCTTTGTTATCGCTACCCTTGCGTCTGGATTGGTCGTGACCCAAATGTTATCGATACCATTCCCAAAGGTATCGATAACTCCATGTAAAATCTGACAGTTTTGTTTGCTTGTCTTCCATTCCATCATTTGGAATTCCTTTCATACCTAGCCTATATTTTAAACTATTTTAATGATCTAGACTTGACAATCCATGCCACGTGAGGTTATCAATCATGTTCACATTTTCAAAGGCTCCATTAGACATGATTTTCTCCGAACACTCCTTATGAATCAAAGCTGCGTTTTGGGTGGCATTTCCAAAATGGTGAAGCGAATTTTGGTACCTTACGAACACGACGAGAACATCTCAGGACTCATCGACGGGTGAGTGCCTGGCAGAGGACATCGGGGTCCTTTAATTGGCCCGGCAGGAGCTATATGCTCATATTTGATATTTCAGGACCTCCCTTTTGGGCAAGGTGCCTGGCAGAGGACATCGGGGTCCTTTAACTGGCCCGGCAGGAGCTACGGCTCATGACACTTGTACGAGACACATGTTGACACTTGGTGTTTTCAAAAGTTACACGTTGAGACGCATGATTGGTTTTGAAATGAAAAGTTGGGTTGAAATCGCTATTGTTGTTCGTCCGTTGGACCTTGTTGCCTTTGATCATCTTATTTTCTTTCCTACATTTCATATGCATATATTGCTAGATTAGAGCTTTCTACTGGGCTAGTGTAGCTCAGACCTTCTTTCTTTTCAGGTGCTAACTTGGGACAATAGCTGCATGTTCGGATTGCTTGGATGTGAGAATTATTTTGAAAGCTAACATTGTGGAGTTACCGAGTCATCTTTATAGTTTCTTTTTGAAAGATGTATTTGTAACTCTATCGTCTATTATTTGATTAAGAAATATTGTAACTTCTAAACCATCTTTTGGCATTCGGTGATTATGTTAATTTGGGCCTCGATGCCGAAAATTGTAATCTTTTGGATATTCTTGGTGAAGGAAGTGAAATCGTAAGATGGAAATGTAAACTCTTTTGGGGTAATATTCGGAATATTGCGAGGTTTCTATTTATGGATAATCTTTATAGTTATGTCGAAAATCGAGGGTGTGACATGCCAAGAATCGAACCGCCGACCTCCTATCCTTCTTGTAGGCGCGCAATCGCTGGGCTACGGCCCAACTTGTGTTACAATACTAAAGAAAATATATATATTACGTATGAAAATGAAACATAATATATACAATAATACTTATATACAATAAATATTATATTATTATATACAATTATGACCCTTTAGCATGAAATGATTAGGAAAAATCTTTGCACCCGTTCAAACGGATTGAAAATTAAAGCAATTAATTTTTTTTAAAATAATTAGTCTAAAAAAATTAATAGCTCCAATTTTTAATCTATTTGAGCCTGTGCAAAAATCTTATTTTTTTTTATCATTTTATTCTAAAGGGTCATAATTAATATTTGTCTCTAAAACTTTCATAATTAAGTATCTGTTCTTCATTTGATTCTAGGGCTAGAGCCAAAAATTAATTATGATATTTTAGGATAAAATGATCACAAAAATTAAATGAGAGTGTACCGCATTTGTAGCATTTAATGTGTGTCAAATATTTGGCTACCAAGATATATGCGATGAACTTCATATTTTTTAGGGATCATTAATCAATAATATCTACAAATGTATGTATATGTTTAGTTTATATCTACAATAACAATACAAATTTAGTTTATATATATATGAGAAGAAGTCCGCAACTTAGCAAAGTTTAGGGCGGCCTTATTAGAAGCTTGGTATATATATGATGTTCTTCTCTGATGCAAAAAAGAAAAAAGAAAAAAGAGAGAGGTCACGATGAGAAGAATATGCTTAAGCATGAGATATCTTACAAAGGTCCTTATTTTTTGCGGCGGTTGCTATTGGATGTTTATTTCACTTAACACTAGTACTTTTATTTTTTTGTTATTATATTAAGATATCTGTGGTTGTATCGAATATTGGAAGGCATACGTATATGCATATTTTTAATTTGCTCCTTAATTTTGTAATTGTATTCATCATTCTTTTTGTTGTTGCATAATATTGGTCATATATGACACGAAGAGCTGAACTAAATGACTTGCAACGCATGATTAATAGGGGAGGCATCTTCTTTGTAGTATCAAAATGGGAGTATGGGACTGAATTTCGTTTTTGAGATTGTAGGATATAGTTTTCACTTCTATTGAATATTGAAAAATTGAAGAAGACTAGCCTTTTTTAATGGATTTTGAAAATTTCACAACAAAGCGCCAAACAATAAATGATTTCTTAATTGAATTTTATAAAATTCTTGTCGTGACGACCGACGTCACTTATTCCCTTGGCTCCTTCCTTGCTTGTCAGATCCAAATTGATTACTTGTAATACTTCTATTTAAGAAATAAATAAACCAAATAGAGGTAGACTAGATAGGCCACCTGCAACCAATCAGCAGAATTGGTATCCAAATAATCGGACAAAAAATATGATGATGATGGAATAAATATATAAGTTTATTATGATAAAATATATAAATTTTCGGCGACAAAATTAGCTTTGGTAGCAAAATGGTAGCTTTCCCCGACTAAGGATATCTTAGTCGCCAAAGGTCCACACAATCGGCGACAAAAAATAATTTAGTCGCCGATTGGTAGCTTTCCCCGACTAATATTTTTGTCGCCTAATGGTTCTCTTTGCCGACTATTTTTTGGTCGCCAATTATTTGTTTTCGGCGACCAAATGACATTTGGTAGCCAAAGGTCCACACACTCGGCGACAAAAAATAATTTAGTCGCCGATTGGTAGCTTTCCCCGACTAATATTTTTGTCGCCTAATGGTTCTCTTTGCCGACTATTTTTTGGTCGCCAATTGTTTGTTTTCAGCGACCAAATGACATTTGGTAGCCAAAAGGTAGCCCTGTGCCGACTAAGGATGTTTTAGTCGCCAAAGGTCTACACAATCAGCGACAAAATTGAATTTAGTCGCCAAATGTCTATGATTGGCGACAAAAAATATTTTAGTCGCCAAAAGGTGACAATCAGCGACCAAAAATAGTTTGGTCGCCGAAAGTTGGTCGCCAAAAGTATTTTTTCTTGTAGTGGTGAGACGTCATTGGTTTGGTGGCGGTGTTAACAGTCATGACGGCGAAGTGGTGGTGGTCATGAAATGTTGGCTTTGAGGTGGTGGTAGTGGTGGAGGTGTGGCGAAGCGATAGCGGTGGTGGAATGGCGCTGAGGTGGTGGTAGTGGTGAAAGTATTGGTGAAAACTTGGCGGTGGTCATGTATTGATAATGGTGGTAAAACACAAAAAAATAAAAAATTGCCGGATTGGATTTGGGTCTGGGTCATGGGTAAGGTAGTGGTGGTAGTGGGGGAGAAGAAGGGAGTATAAGGGAAGACGAGGCGTGATTGGGAAGGAGAGAGGGAGAGAGAGAGAGGAAGAAATGGAAAGTGTTGTGTGTAATGTTAATTCACATGCGCCGGGGCGCATTCAAATGCTCTATAATGCGCCTCACCATGCGCCCTGGGCGCAACCTCAAAGCTGCACAACAAGCCAAATTTCGCGAGCTTGTCACGGATACTTCCGAACTTTGATTTGCGCGTGGTTTGAACCGTTGAAAATTCTAATGAGTCTACTTTATAATCCAAGTATTGTGAATTCAAGAATATTTTTCAATTAAATGATTTGATGATTTTAACCCCAACATGCTAGCTGAAGAACAAATTATTTTGGCTAAATCATCTCATCCTCCTCTGTTTAATTCGGATCAAAACCTATTTTATTATATTTATAAAGAGGGCATGCAAAGTTGTAGAAGATGGTGGAATTGTACTTTTAAACTAATTAAGTATTATATACGAAAAGTGGGTCGAAATTAAGAAGACAAATTCGAAGATCGTCAGAGCCACTAAGGATAAAAAGAGATTTTTGCGCCATTTTACTCATTCTAAGTTCCATCTGGCACTCGCATCCGTAGTTCGTACATATTCCTTCATAACTCAAGAGTTTCACACAGTTCATAAGGCTTTCCACACTTTATCGATCAAAACATACAGAAAGCTTTCCGTCATCACGATTCACCTTAGGTGGGATCCATACTTTTTTTTTTGCTAGGCAAAAAGAATTTATTTATTTTTTGATCGGCAAAATAAAATTTTATTAGAGACTCGATAAATGGTACATCAAGAAGGAGAGGGCGAGCATCATAGAACAATCATGTGCAAGCCACAATCCTTGGGGGAGAAGAGAAGGCCAACCAAGAATTGGTACAAAAGAAAAGAAAAGAAAAGAAAAAGGAAACAAAATAAAACTATTCACTCCAGTAAATCCAGGCTGTCAAATCTTGTGCCGTCTAATTCCATCCAAGTGGCTCCTAAAGTCTTCAATCGAATAGGAATTCAGGTTGTATTTTCTTTTAACCCAAAAAGCCACCCTGAACTTGATTAAAGTCCACAGCTTCATCGACAATCGACATTAGGTTGTTTGTCTTTGAAAACTAGATCATTTCTAGTATTCCAAATTGTCCAAAGTATAGCATATAGGGTGGTGTTCCAACCGATTTCCTCAAGATTATGGAAATAATTGGAGAACCAAAAATCAATCAAACCATGAAGCGTAGAAGGGCAAACCCAAGTTACCTGCCACCAAGAGAGAATGGCAGACTATATAATATGCAAGGCAAGTGAACACTGGAGAAAGAGGTGAAAAGGGGTCTCAAGAGATAGAATACAAATTGGGCAAGAACCAGCATTCAAAGGTAATAATGTTTCTTCTTACCAAAACAGATCTAGTAGCAATCCTTTCCTGATTAGCCAGCCAAACGAAAGCATCAATCCTGGCAGGTCCAAGGTTTTTCCAAACAGAATTGAGGCAGTCATTAACTTGGAAAACTAGTTTCTCCCAAGTTGAGTAAGCTGAACATACAGAGTAGAGGCCAGAGGAGCTCCATTTCCAGTGAGGGCAATCTTCTCTAGAGGGATCAATGGGAAACCTATTCAACTTTAATTGCAAAGAATCAAGCTGGTTTTCCTCCCAAGGACGGAGCCTTCTTGTAAATGTAAGAGGCCACTTATCAGAGGCAGAAGATGGGGAGCATTCTAAGACCAGAGCTTCCTTTTGGATGGGATAGAGAGATTTGAGAGAGTTTTCCTCAAGCCAAATATCATTCCAGAAGCTTGTAGCATTACCAGCATGCACTGATATTTTAAGGCCCTCATGGATGATCTTGCCAATAGATGAAATTTCATTACAAAGGGAGCAAATGTCAAACCAAACCTTGGAAACTCTAGAAGCAGCAGGCAGTGAAGGCCACCATTGTGATTCTCCCAATTTGTATTTTTTAGTGACCAATTTAACCCATAAGGATTGCTTTTCAGAACTGAATCTCCACCACCATTTTGGTAAGAGAGCAATGTTGTGTTCAAGAAGTCTTTTAATTCCCAAACATTCAAGGTGAAAAGAATTTATTAATCTTTTAAAGGATTACAAAAATTAAAAGGATCAAGGGTACGTATACCGGTAAGAAGCCACCCGAAACCTAAGGGAAGGCAAGATGCCAACCGAAAACTGGCAAGACACTAGCTGCACACCAAAAAGGAACCACAAAAACCAAAACAACCCAAAAACAACTCGAAGGCTCCAAAAAACAAAAACAAAAACCCCCCAACCCGCCACAACTCGATATTAAAAAACCATAGAGAGATGCACGTACCATCCTCACAATCATCTTCCAAGACAAACTCCTCCACAGCGTCATCTAGAGCTTGGGACCTTTCTTTCAATTCTTTCTCTTGCATTTCGACAAGTCTCTTCAAATTATACTTTATCCCTCCTCTAAGTTCAATACCCAAAGCGTAGCCTACATCCAACATCTTACGAGCTTCCTTAAAGAACAACAAGATATAAGGACCTTTTTTTTTAGGATTCACTTTTAAGATTTTCTAGGATTTACGAAGCCAAATTGAATGCCCACAATAAACAAGCATTATCACTTGATTACTAGGACTACCGCACCACTACTATCATTATCACCATTATTTGACCACCTTTGACCTCACCAGTACTATTTTTCATTTTTATTTTTGGCAACAACAAAAAGATTATAATATTAATCTTTATAAACGATTACAAAGATTAAACGGAACAAGAGCACACTGACAAAAGCAACCCAAGACCACCGAATAACAATGGCAAAGAATTCACTATTGCATGCACCTTCAGCACAACCCCAATGGCCAACATTTTCTCATATTATCACCACCACAACCATCTCTCTACCACTCCACCACCATCACTTCACCACTAATTCCACGATTAATTATTTCACCACCACCCACACCACAAATATAGTTTATTAGGCATTTTCACTACTCCTATATTATTTGTCTACAACTTCTTGCTTTAGCACACTTGTTTCTTCACATTTTCTTGCCTTTAGGCTAATCAGTTATTGTAAACTTATTAATCCATAACTTTTTCATTATTTTTTATTTTCCATAACTTTTTGTTGTAAATTTTGGGATTAATTATTCGTCTCGACGAGAGAAATCAGAGAAGTATAAAAATGTGAGTCAAAATATTGAAAAAAGTTCGTATAAGACGATATTTTAGACCAAAAGATTGCTGTTTGAATTCTTTTGGTCTTGAGTGAACTTTTTTTTTTATTGTTCATCATAATTTTGTACTTTTTGGACTCCTCTCGTCTAGTCGAAAGAATAATCCAAAAAATATAACGTAAATCTAACAAAAATTCAAAAAAGATGAATAAAATACACGCACACAAAAAAGAGAAAGCTTGCTGATCAAAAAAAAAGAAGAGAAAGCTTACAAGAAGCCTTAGTCAATTTCCCTCTAAATTTCTATAACTTTCTGTATTTACGTATAGTTTAATAGTTAATAGAAACAACGTGACTTTAAAATATTAAAAAAAATAATTCATAATTTTTAGCTTAGCGAAAACGCTGCTCGAGTGTGCAAAATGCCCAACCCGACTATAAATGCCCATCTAAAAAAAATACCGGGTCGGGTACCCATCTCTTACCAGTACCACTGGAGCCTTACGAAGCAAGCACGTGACGTGGACCAAAAAGTCGTCACCAAATCGAGAATCACGAAATCCTATTGGCCAGACCTCGTGGAGCTGTCGTCACCCGCCACGTGTACCCAACGTCCGAAGCCTCTGGATTCTTCTCTACCCCGCCAAATATATAACCCCCTCCCCGAGTCTTCTCTCTCCTCCACTAATAATTCTCTCTCATCAATTCTCCAAACGCACGCGACGTCTCAGAAAAATTATCCAGGGATTTCACTCTCTCTCACAGCGAATCAACGACCGAATATCCTAGACTCTTGTGATTCTGGTTCGAATATGAAGACTGGTTCAGCTTTTTTGGTAATCCTAGGCGCGTCGCTCCTGGTATTTGCCCTAGAAGCGAAAACCCTCGACCCCTACAAGGTACGACCTTGTATGCCTCTACCGCTCTACGTTTATATCTGTGTATATATGTATGCACCTTCAGATAGAGGTTCATGTGTGTATAGAACTTGTGAGTGTGCGCAAGTTCAGTGTTTTTCGCCTCCCGTTTTAATCTATAAGGTTTGAAACGAGTTGAAAAGGTGGAGCTACAGTTGGGCAATTGTTGGATTGAGGCTTTTTCTTTTTTTTTTTTTGGCCGAGGAATTGGGTCTGGGTCGGTTTCGGTTCCATTGGACGCGGGATGATTAGCTTTTTCGTAGAATTGATTCTTGTTTGTTAGTTTTATGCCTGTACGTATATGGGCATGTTCAGACAAAGGTTTATGTATACAGCATGTGTGTGTGTATGCGCAATTCTCCCGTTTCAATTTAGGTGACTAATGTTTGTAGTGTGTTGTAAGTGTTATAGAGGTGGAGCGTTAGATGGGAATTGTTGGATTGTGCCTGTATTACTTACCGAAGAATTGGGTCAGTTTTGGTTTTGTTGACACGGGATGATTTTTAGTATAACTGATTCCCCGTGGTCAGGGACTTATTGTTTAAGAAAGAATGTTGTTTGAAATTATTTTTGTCATGGCAATTTGACAAGCTCTTCACATGAAGTTTGACCCTTCCATTGACACCTATGATTCACGAGGGGATTCTAGCTGTTTGGGCTAGTTGCTAAGAATGGTCAAGTTTGCTAAGAATGGTCAAGTTTGATTTGGCTTTACAATTGAATAGGCTTGTGGTATAGGACAGGAAGATAGTTCGAGTTAGGTCTGAGGTAGGAATCCCCCCTTTTTAGAAGAGTCCACCTATGTTGGAATGTAATATATAGTTGAGCCCTAGTTAGATAGTTAGAGAAAGTCTTTTATTTAATACCCCGGGAGGAACACCAGCAGTTTGAGTCGCAAGGATCCTTGAGAAGACATAGGAAGGATAAATCACTAAAGACTGTCGCTCGAAATTGTCCAAATACAAATAAGAGGCTTCGCCGATTGAGAATACCAAGTCGTATGGTTTGATCGTCTCATTCCTTTACGTGAAGAAGATATTGTTGGGAGTCAGAAAGGAAGGAAGGCTTTATTTATCAGGGAATATCACATTATGGTTAATCAGTCCCTCTCTTTACCAAACCAAACCGAGACTGCGGAGTTCTGATGGGATCCGGACCATCCGGTGCATTAGTTCCTCTCTTTCTTAATGCATTTTTTTGGGTGAGTGATTTCATAGAAAAGCAAACAAAGTAAAAGAATCACATGGCCTTCAACAATTAGAACAAAGGAGAATGAACCCTCCAAACCTAACAAAACAAGGAAAGCAATGCCAAGCAAGCAAACAAAACAAGGAAAGCAATGCCTAGTAGGCCCAAAAATAATGTGGGGACCTGGCCGATTCCTACGTTGTAGTAGATTCAGCTTTGCAGTCTTGACTGATCTGATCAACCAAGAAATTGTTAGAGGTTGAAGTGGGTTAATTATTTGAAATGTCTGTATATTGGAGTAATTTTGACGGAATGGTTAGAAAATAGATCGCGTACATAGGTATTGTAGATTGTGGAGTAAGATGGATGTCAAAGGATGCACTGTTGATTTGATTCGAATTCTCAGCTGCCTTAAATATAATTCGTGTCATGAGCTGTGGTTGATGAATGCATGTTCGATCATTTAGTTTTTCTGTTGCCTTGTTAATTGCATATTCTCCAGTTCTAATCTTTTTGCAACCTGTATGTTGTTTCAGGTGCTCGGGGTTGAGCGAAATGCAAGTCAACGAGAAATACAGAAAGCTTTTCACAAGTATGTGTTTTATGAGAGTCTCTTCTCATCTTGTTCTCAGCCTTATTCCAATTTATAATTTGTGTTTTTCATGAGTTTCTCCTTATCTTCTTGACTAGATTACCCTGTTCTATCATGTTGATTATATTCCTAAGCGTGGATGATACATCTGCAGTTTTTCTATCGACTGTTGTACCATTTTAAGTATTGTTAACTTTGATTTGTAGATACTGATCAAACCACGCCTGCTTTCTTGCTTATAGGGTATCTTATAGACTAATTCTTTGCTCAATTTACTTTGCAGGCTATCTCTCCAATATCATCCTGACAAGAACAAAAATAAGGGTGCTCAAGAGAAGTTTGCCGAGATTAATAACGGTAAATTGTATAATCTGCTTGTTGCATTCCTTGATGGCTTTCTGTTAGTGGCAGGATTTGTGGATGTGGAGAAAGACTTAGGCTCCGTTTGGAACTTATGGGAAAAAAAGTAGAAACGAAGAGAAAATTTCAAAAAAATCCCTCCCTTGTTCTGTTCTTAAAAAAAGAGAAGGAAAAGGGTTCAAAGAAAAATCCAACTTTTCCCCCAATTTCTGTTTAACTTTCCCTCTCATTTCCTTCTTAATCATTTTCCTTTCTTTCCCCCTGTTCCAAACAGAGTATTATGGTGGTTGTACTTTGTAGAGTCCCTTGTTCCCCATGCACTGTTTTACTATATGTTTTCTGATTGTTAAGATGTTTAATTGTCGTGGTTCTTTTATTGGCACCCTAGGACTCTAAGATAATACGTTGACAACTAGTGGGATGGAGAATAGGTCATTGAGACTGTGGTCACTGGACAAGATCCTCTGTGTTTTGATTCCATTTCTTGCTCTAAGTGCTAATTTTGCATTTAATTTGCCTGTTTCCAGCATATGAGATTTTGTCAGATGAAGAGAAGAGAAAGAATTATGATCTATATGGCGATGAGAAGGGTAATCCTGGATTCAATGCTGGAAATGCTGGGGACCAAGGGGGATATACCTACTTCACGAGTGGAGGACCTGGGCAAAGTGGGTTTAGCTTCAGGCCGGATGAATGGCAGAATAAGGGTGGAAGTGGAGGTTCTCAGTCATTCTCGTTTTCTTTTGGCGGACCAGGTGGCCAACGATCTTCTGGTTTTGGTTTAGATGATATTTTCTCAAGCTTCTTTGGAGGTGGTATGGGTAGTGGTATGGGAGGTGGGGGTCAATCTGCGGGTTTCAGTAGTTCCAGCAGGTCTCAATTTGAGTCCAAGAGTGCCCCTAAGAGCATCCGTGCTGTAAATTCGCAAGTGTACAAGAAAGAAATATCTGATAAAGGAATGGCTTGGCTTATATTATCTTATACACCTACAATGAAGGGGACTCAACAGTTCGAATCTCTTATAGAGGAGGTAGCTAACTCATTGCAAGGAGCTTTACAGGTATGCAGTATCTTTTACGTGTCTTTCCTTGTATATCTTCTGGTTAAAAGCATTTATAGTTATTATTCCTAGTATATTTCAGGTTGGAAGCATCAACTGTGAAACTGAGTCATCTTTTTGCAAGGAGCTGGGTATACATCCTCGCAGAGAACCCAAGATTTTTGTTTATTCCTACGTTGCAAGTAACAGTGGCTCCTTGGTAGAGTTTAAGGGAGATCTGGCTGTGAAAAGTTTGAAAACATTTTGCCAAGAACATCTCCCAAGGTTCTCAAAACGTATCGACTTGAGCCAGTTCGAGTTCGCTTCTGGCACTGGAGAAACATTACCTAAAGTGATGTTGCTCTCAACAAAGAAAGATACCCCTGTTATTTGGCGAGTGCTTAGTGGGTTGTATCACAACCGTGTTGCTTTCTATGATGCGCAGGTAAGCTAAGGATTCTCAATGTCCTATTGTTTCCATTTTGCTTCATTATTGTTAGATATGACGTGCCTTGGTGGTATGAGCATGATAGTTTGCCCAATGGTGGGGCCTCCAAAATGTAGCTGATAGGTTTGAGGTTCCACACTCTCCCCCTAGCCTAGTAGCTACCTGTGCGTTCTTACGAAAATTGAAAAGGAAGAAAAACTAAACTTTAGTGGGATTTTAAGGTGCTCAGTAATGGAATCATTATCTAATTGTCTTATTTTTCCCGTTGAATGTTGTACAATTTGAAGTGTATAAGTTTTCATATTCAGAAGCTGTCATTCTATCACTATGCTCTGGTGAAAATCTTTGTTCATCTTTGTTGGAGTAGTTGATTCTTGCTAAGGTCATTTTTATTGGAGATGATTTCGGTCCTTCACTTTGCTGAAGTTTGTGTGAATTGGTTTATTGACTTCTATATTTCCACGTTTATGTAGGTTCATGATGTTTCAGAACCAACGGTGAGAAGACTGGGAGTTGACGCGCTTCCCGCTATTGTTGGTTGGCTATCAAATGGGGAGAAGCAAATTTTGAAAACAGGGATTTCCGTGAAAGATATGAACTCTGCAGTTCAAGAGCTTAGTGCTTTACTTGATAGTTTTGAAAAGAAGAATAAGAAGGCAGCTTCAAGTCAAGCTAAAAAGACACAAAGTGAATCTGGCGATAAACAGATACCCCTACTTGGAGTGTCTAATTTTGATGCTCTTTGTGGAGAGACCACTCCTGTTTGTATCATTGGTGCTTTTAGGTCGTCCAGAGGGAAAGACAAGCTGCAAAAGATTTTATCAGAGGTTAGTCGAATAATTCAAATCTAAATAATTTGCTACTCCTATTTTGATGACGCTCCTTTCTAGCTATTACGTTTTGATTGATTCTTCTGATTATGATATAGTCGTCATGGAGTATTTTGCAAATTGGGTAACTCCATCCATTCAGTTTAATGTTGCTTGTTAGATGTAATAATGTAAAATGGTCTAGCCTCTTTCAATTGATGTCGCCTGGTGGTAACTATAACCATCCTATTTCTTCCTTTAGCATTGTCTCTCCCTTCGTGTCCTATTTCATCAATGCCTAGGCTGTCAAACTTTGGTCCTCTTCTTAGTACGCTTCTCTCTCTCACTACTAAATTTTGAACAACACTCCTTTGGGTTTATCACCATCTTCCTTCATTTAGGCGCTGTTTGAGTCAACTTCAAATGAAATATTAGATGTTCTTGCTTCCTTGGTTGCAGATAAAAGAAATACTAGGAGTTTTAGCCGTCGCCTGTCTAGAGCTGCAGTATTTTAAGGGTTTATTTGAGAATGACAGAATTTTAAGATAGCCATGTTATACTTGATAATGAAAACAAGTACTGTTTGAGAAGTGCATCTGTATAAAACTTTCAAGGTGCTGAAATTTACGCTGATAAGACTCAAGGTTGGCTGTGGTATACATAAATGCGTGCAAATGTTAGTGTGATGAACAGATTCAACTTGGGTGAGTTACTGTTTCTTTCTTACAGAAGATATTCCTTTGAGGGTTTAGAAATTATGATAAAAAGAATAATTTCTTTATTTGCTGCATGATTTGTGCTTGTAGGTTTCTCAGAAACCACTATCAAGGCGCCGGAGTTTGGCCTCTGGTTCTGGAGACTCTATTTCCCATGTTCTTTTGGATGCATCCAAGCATCCATCATTTCTAAACGCACTCGAGAAATCGGGATTCAAATCATCAGACAAAGTCTTGATCGCCTACAAACCTCGAAAGGGGAAGTATGCGGCATTTGATGGTGAGATGAATGCAGAGGAAGTCGAAAAGTTTGTCGGTTCGGTCCTTAATGGGGACGTAAAGTTCACCAAGACGCGGCAGAAACCCACAATCAAGTGAGAAATTTAGCGGCATCAAAATCAGAGTTCCCTTTTTATTGGAATTGGATGTAGATAGTTGAAAAGCCAGTGCTACTTGCTTGATCATCAGTTTCCAGTCTTAGTGAAATTGGCCTGGCATCAGACTCATGAGTAGACATTTTGTTTTGTTTTTTGGTGGTTGATATAACTGTACAAAATAGGAGTGCTATTCTGAGGTATCTAGAGAATTGAGGGTGGGAAAATGCTTGACCCAGGAAGAGGTTTCTGTTTAAGAATGTTTCTACCAGTTTTATACCGTTAAACCAGTCAATGGCCGTCTCTGTAATTCTAAAGACCTGTAGACTTTTTGATGGCTCTTTATACCTTTTTGCTCTAGTTGATTGTAGGTAATAGAAAGATTAGAGTATTTGACGGAATTATTGAGATATTTCAATGGATTACTTGAATTAATTTCCTGTGTCTCTAATACTATAGCAATGTTCGCCCAATCAATATAGGCAAATGGTGATGCCACCTCCGAAATTATTGTATCACTTGACCCCTGTCAAATTCCAAAAATTAGCAACTAATGTGGTATTTTATAGTATCACTTTCGGATGTGAATTTTCATTTGACCATATTAAGTTCAGAAGTATATAAAAACAGAGCACTGGGGTTAAACTAAAATTTTCATTTGTCATTTGAGTTTCAACTATCATTTTAATTTAGAAGGCAATTCAAATTACTCAAGATACTAAAGTGGGTTTTTTTTTTGTTCGTTTTGAGTTGAGAACCTCATAAAGAGATAAATAATTACCTTTTTGGTACACAAAATGAAAGTCCATGTATGGTATCTCATCACCTCTACCAAAGAGTATTTTCGTATCACACTACCTCCTTTGGGAAGGTATAAAAGACGAGGTTTTCCGGCCTGTAAAGCACCTGAATTGGGCACTTAAAGAAATGTATGCAGAGCATAATAATTTTTACTTTTCGGTGTATGACTTGGTGTGATCGCATTGAACACAACTCCTGCATTTGCCACTGAGCATCCATGTTCATGGCGCAACGTGTCATACGACTCATAGCTCACGACATCGAATAATTAAGTTGGTGAATTGATGGTGTCCAGGGGTGATGGTATGGTGACAGTGGTGGAGGTGTAGTAATCGTAGTGGTTGTATTGGTGGTGGTGGCGGTATGGTGAAGCGATAGTGGTGGTGGTTAACAATGGTGATGAGATGGTGGTAGTTGTGAAGATGTGGTTGTAGTAGTTAAAAAATGGTGGTGAAACACACACAATAAGAAAAACTAAGATTGCGGGATTGGTTCTTGGTCTAGATGGTGAGGTAGTGGTGGTGGCCAGGTGAAACACACAAAAGAAAAAAAGAAAAAATAACTAAGATTGCGGGATTGGTTCTTGGTCTAGGTGGTGAGGTAGTGGTGGTGGTGGTGAAGAAAGAGGAGGGAAGAAGAAGATTGAGAAGGGGCGTGGTTGGGCAGGAGGGGAAGCGATGACAGATCTATGTTTTGTGCAGTGCGCCCCTATGTGCTCCGGGCGCACCTTAAAGTAGCAAAAATGCCTAACTTCGCAAGCTTACCACACACTTCCGAACTCCTATTTGCGCGTGATTTGAACCATTGAAAAACTTGTTGAGTTTAATTTCTAACACAGAGTTTGAATCCAAAATTATTTTGAAATTAAAAGATTTGAAAATTTTATTCTTACTGGGTCAAAAAACAAATTGTTTTGGCAAAATTCTCTCATCGATCACCATTCTTTTAAATTGAATCAAATCCTATTTGGTGATTACAGTGAGAGATGGTGGAATTAAACAATTAAGGTGGTGGTAGTGATAATGGCCTTGAAGTATTGCTGGGGGAGCTAGTACCGCAATGATAGCAATAGTAAGATGGGGGGGGTTGTGAGGCGCCGATGGTTTAGTGGAAGGGTGACAATTATATATGGTGGCAAAGTGATGGAGGTGGTGGTAGTGGCGGTACGGTGAAGTGATAGTGGTGGTGAAACAATGGCGATGAGGTGGTTGTAGTTGGGAAAAAATGGTGGTGAAACACACTCACAAAAAAGAAGAAGCTAAGATTGCGGGATTTGATCTTGGTCTAGGTGGTGAGGTAGTGGTGGTAGTGAAGGAAGAGGAGGGAAGAAGAAGAGACGGGGCGTGGTTGGGCAGGAGGGGAAGAGATGACATATCTATGATTTGTGTCATGCGCCTCAGGCACAACTACATGCGCCCCGGGCGCACCTTAAAGTAGCAAGAAATGTCTAACTTCGCGGGCTTGCCACGATCATTTCCGAACTCCGATTTACACGTGATTTGAACCGTTGAAGAGCTTGTTGAGTTTGATTTCTCACACAAGTAGTTTGGATCCAAAGTTATTTTGAAATTAAAAGATTTCAAAATTTTATCCTTAACGGGTCAAAAAACAAATTTTTTTGACAAAATTCTCGCATCACCCTTCTTTTAAATCGAATCAAAACCTATTTGGTATTGATATATAGAATATAAAAATTACTGAGAAATGGTGGAATCAAACAATTAAGATAATAGAGCTTTGACTATGAAAAGTGGGTCGAAGGCAAAACTATTGATAGATCGTCGGAGCCATTAAAATTAAAAGACGTTTTTGTGCCCTTCTGCTTTTTCAAAATTCCATTTGGTACTCACTCCCTTGTTCAAACATCTTCGTTTATTAATTAAGAGCTTCATAGAGTCAATTGGGCTTTACGTACACACTGCATCAAAGCCTACTAAAAAAGTTTCATCATGGGGATTCGCCAAAATCGGACATGTATTTTTACAAATTAAGCTATATATGGATGTCCACACTACAAACACTATAACTAGACCACTACTTCCAACTACCACATCACTGCTAGTACCACTAGCTACCATCATTTGACCACCATTCGACCTCAGCATTATTGTTACGATTGGCCACTTCACCACGTTGACCACCATCACTTTACTTCCGCACCTTGAGCACCACCTCATCATTTCGCATGTAATCACCACCAGTCCACCACAACTAGCTCTCTACCACCCCACCGCGTGGTGGTGAGTACGAAAGGAAACCATATCCTTCCTTTTCCATGGCAGCAGCAGGAATTGAGTATAAACACACACACACCCACTAGAATGTACTTCAAGTTATTCTAGTCAATTTGAAAAAAAGCCATGGCTGCAGCAGGTTTTAATGCAGAAAAACTAAACAAAAAGGAAAACAGAATGCGTCGCCAAGAAATATAACACGCAACAAAGTAACGTCAACTGTTTTTTCCTGGCAAACCACAAATGTTGGGCCACTTAATTTAGTAATCATGAATTGAAGACTCAAGGAAGCAATTGTGATACGGTTAACATAATTCAAGCTCTTCTATTCTAGTTCTGTTCCTTCCCGATCACAAAACCTCGATGGATTGCACGCAAGGAAAACCGATGAATTACATGATGTTCAAATTTCAATGTGTTACAAACGACTACAATAAAGTCATAATCAGTGAGGTAGTGGTGGTGGTGAAGCAAGAGGAGGGAAGTAGAATAGACAGGGCGCGGTTGGGCAGGAGGGGAAGAGTCGGCATATCTATGTTTAGTGCAGTGCGCCTCAGGCGCAAGTACATGCGCCCCGGGCGCTCCGATGCGCCCTAGGCACACCTCAAAGCTGCAAAAAAGGCCGAATTTCGCGGGCTCGTCACGGACGCTCCCGAATTTCGATTTGCGCGTGATTTGAACTGGTGAAAAGCTTGTTGAATCTTATTTTTAACCAATGTACTTTGGATCTAAATTTTTTTGAAATTAAAAATTTTAAAATTTTATCCTTAGTGGGTCGAAAAAATAGATTATTTTTGCAAAATCCTTGCATCACCCTTCTTTTAAATCGAATCAAAACCTCTTTGGTATTGATATAGAGGGTATGAAAATTACTAAGAGATTGTGGAATCAAACAATTAAGGTAATTGAGCTTTGACTACAAAAAGTGGGTCGAAAAGTTCGTCAGAGCCACTAAGACTGAAAAACGTTTTTGCGCCCTTCTACTCATTCCAAATTTCATTTGGTTCTCACTTCCTAGTTCAAACATATTACTTTATTAATTTAGAGTTTCATAGAGTTAATTGGGCTTTACACACTTCATCAAAGCATACGAAAAAAGTTTCATCATGGAGATTCGCCAAAAGTTGGACTTGTACATTTACGAAGCGAAATATATACAGACACTATAACTTGACCAATACTTATGACTACCACACCACCGCTACCACCGCTACCATCATTAACTGACCACCCTTCGACCTCACCATTTCTGTTACGACCACCTCATGACCACGTCCAGAGCGAAAGGCGAGCTGGATAATATTCTATCAGTGGTTAGTCAAATAACTCAAATCTGAATAGTTTGTTATTTTGATGAAGCTAGCTCTTTTGTAGCTATTAACTTAATTGATGCCGCTTTGTGGTGACTAAAGGAAACTCTCCTTCCTTTTCCTTCCTCTCCTATTTCTTCCTTTAGTATGGTCTCCCCCTTCGTGTCCTGTTTCATCAATGCCCTGGCCGTCTCCCTTCGGGGACATCAGATAAAATTGGAACCATGCTTCTCTCTCTCGCCACTAAATTTTTAATAACACTCCTCCCAGTTTTTCACCATCTTCCTTCATTTAAGTGAACTTGAAATGAAATATTGGAAGTTCTTACTTTCTTCATCGCAAATAAAAAAAGTACTAAGAGTTTTTACCATTGCCTTTTTAGAGCTGAAGTTTTTCATAACTCATTTTTAAAATTTCAAAATCTTAAGATAGACATGTTATACTTTATATGAAAACGAGAACTACCGTTTGAGAAGTGTATCTGTACAAAATTTCCATGGTGTGAAATTAGCTGTGATAAACATAAATTCTTGCAAATGCATGTTGGTTGTGTTGAACAAATTCAACTTGGGTGTTTTTTCTTGCCTTAAAAGACTAATTTTTTTTATGTTTGCTGCATGATTTGTGCTTCTATTTCCCATGTGCTTCCAAGCATCTGTCATTTCTAAGCTCACTCAATAAATCGGGATTCAAATCATCTGACAAAGTCTTGATCGCCTTCAAACCCCGAAAGAGGAAGTATGCGGGCATTTGATGGTGAGATGAATGCAGAGGATCGAAGTGGAAAGGTTTATCGGTTCGGTCCTTAATGGGGATGTAAAGTTCACCAAGATGCGGCAGAAACCCAAAAATTAAGTGAGAGATTTAGGGGCATCAAAATCTGAGTTGCCTTTTTATTGGAATTCGATATAGATACTTGAAAAGCTAGTGCTACTTGCTTGATCATCTTTTTTTCTTTTGGTCAAACGGAATAGATACTTGCTTGATCATCAGTTTCCAGTCTATAGTGAAATTGGCTTGGCTTCAGACTCAGGAAGAGGTTTCTGTTTAAGGTAGGAGGGATTAAGAAAAGAACTAAAGAAGGGGCATGGTTGGGAAGGTGGGGAAGACATGACATGTCTATGTTTTGTGCAATGTGCCTCGGGCGCAGTTACATGCGTCCTAGGCGGACGGCTATGCGCCCTGGGCGCACCTCTAAGCTTAAAAAAGGCTTAACTTCATGGGCTTGGCACGAACGCTTTCGAACTCCGATTTGCTCGTGATTTTAACTATTGAAAAAGCTTGTTGAGACTAATTTCTAACCCAAATAATTTGGATCCAAAATTAGTTCGAAATTAACGTGTCAAAAAACAAATTTTTTTCACAAAATTCTTGCATCACCGTTCTTTTAAATCGAACCAAAACCTATTTGGTATTGATATATAGGATATGAAAATTAGTTTGAAATTAAGAGATTTGAAAATTTTAATGCGGGCAATGTTTGGCGAAATTAATTACATGCGCCCCCGGCACAATCCTATGCGCCCTGCGGCAATTACATGCAAGGTCCACGCCTCTGCGCCCCGGGCACACCTCAAAGCTGCAAACAAAAAGCCTAACTTCGTGGGCTTGCAATGAATACTCCCGAACTCCATTTTGTGTGTGATTTTAATTGTTAGAAATCTTGTTGAGGTCCGCTCGGGGGCATAGGAGTGCACCTGGGGCGCAGGTAATTGCGCCTAAGGCGCACTGTGCAAAACATAGCCCGCATTAAAAAAATTCAAATCTTTTAATTTCAAAATAATTTTGGATCCAAGTTACCTTGGTTATAAATTAGACTCAACAAGTTTTTTCAACGGTTAAAATCACACATAAATCAAAGTTCGGAAGTGTTCGTGGCAAGCCCGCAAAGTTACATTTTTTTTTTGCAACTTTGAGGTGCGCCCGGAGCGCATAGGCATGCGCCTGAGATGGATGTAATTGCGCCTGAGGCGCATTGCACAGAAACATAGATATGTCATCTCTTCCCCTCCTGCCCAACCACGCCCCTTCTCTTCTTCTTCCCTCCTCTTTCTTCACCACCCCCAGTCCACCACCACCACCTAGACCAAGAACCAATCCCGCAATCACCTAAATATGAATGTCCACACCACAAACACTATAACTTAACCACTACTTACAACTACCACATCACCTCTACCACCACTACCAGGGCCGGCTCATAGGTTTTGGAGGCCGGAAGTAAACCTCTTGAATGAGGGCCTCCTTATATTTTTCAAACAAAAATGGTCTACAAAAAGTCTCATAAAAAAAAACCATTACAAAAGATTTACCATTACGAAATAGAAGCATATAATTATCCCCCAAAAAAAATGGTAAAAGAGGAGCCTCAAGGTATTCCGTATGCAAGTATTGTCCGTCCACAGTCGTCGGTCGTTGTCTTCCTTCCCTTTTTCTCCGGTCTCCTCTTGTTTCTTTCTTCTTCTTTTTTGTATTGGCTTATTGTATATTCTTCCCGTTTCTTTTCTTCTTTTTTTTGGATCGGCTTTTGAGCCTCCTTGGAGTCCCACTCCTCAGCCGTTTCCTTTCTCTCTTTTTTACTTTTTGATCGCCCCAGTGTTTTCTAATGAGTAATTCTACTATTTGAGCCTATTTTGTGGTTCCTAAATTTTAATTGGGCCTATTTTGTGTCAAGGAGGCTCAGTGCAAAAAAAAAAAGGAAAAATGACGACCAAGGACGTGTTTTGATAATTAATACCCATTAAGGACATTTTCAGCATTAACTTGTCCTTGGCGGGTATTAATTATCAAAACACGTCCTGGGCCGTCATTTTCCATTAAAAAATTTGGGCCATATATATATCCTAAAATTTTGGGGGCCCTCATTTTTAACATTTTTTTGGGGCCCGAAGCACGTGCTTCTTTGGCCTCTCCCCATAGCCGGCCCTGACCACTACCATCATTTGACCACTTCACTGTTACGACCACCTCACCACGTCGACCACTATCACTTTACTAGTTCCGCACGTTCAGCGCCCACCCCCCAATCATTTCACATATTATCACCACCACAACTAGGTCTCGACCACTCCACCACCATCATTTCACCACCAACATTAAACAGATACCCCTACTTGCAACTTTTAATTTTGTTGCTCTTTGTGGAGAGACCACTCCTATTTGTATCCAAGGTTAGTCAAATAACCCAAAGCTAAATAGGATGATGCTCTTTTGTAGCTATTAATTTTTTTGTGATTTCTGATTATGATAAGAGTCTCATAGTGGAATATTTTGCAAATTGGACAACTCGATCAATCTCTTCTCTACAAATCAAAATTTGAAGATATTGTTACGATTAGAAATCTACTTTTCCTTCTTCATCCATACATCCATATTTAGTTTCGTATAAGTACAAGTCGGGTGCCAGACTTTTGACAAATCCCCATGATGAAACTTTTTTCGTATGTTTTGATGAAGTATGTAAAGGCCAATTAACTCAATGAAACTCTTAATTAATGAAGGAATATGTTAGAACTAGGGAGTGAGCACCGAATGAAATTTGGAATGGGTAGAAGGAAACAAAAACGTCTTTCTATCAATCGGTCTGCCTTCGACCCACCTTTCATAGGCAAATCGATCTCTATTACCTTAGTTGTTTGATTCCAGCAACTCTTAGAAAATTTCATACCCTCTGCTGTATCAATACCCAATAGGTTTAGATTCTATATAAAAGAAGGGTGATGCAAGGAGGTTTTGCCAAAATAATTTGTTTTTTGACCCATTAAGGATAAAAATAAATATTCAAATAATTTAGTTTCCAAATAATTTTGGATCCAAATTTATTGGGTTAGAAATCAGACACATCAAGCTTTTCAACGATTTAAATCACAGGCAAATTAGAATTCGGGAGTGTCTGTGATAAGCCCGCGAAGTTAAGCTTTTATTGCAACTTTGAGGTGCGCCCGGAGCGCATAGGAGTGTGCCTAGGGCGCACTGCACTGAACATAGATATGTCGACTCTTCCTCTCCGACCCAATCACGCCCCGTCTTTTCTTCTTCCTTCATCTTCCTTCACCACACAACCACTACCTCACCACCTAGCTAGACCAAGATCCAATCTCGCCATCTAAGTTTTCTTTTTTTCCTTCTGGTGGCTATGGAGATGTTGTGGTAGTCGTCGTGAAATAATGGTGGTGAAACACCAACAACAAAAAAAAAAAAAAACCCTAAGATTGTAGGATTTGATCATCTTGGTCTTGGTGGTGAGGTTAGTGAAGGAAGAGGAGGGAAGAAGAAGAGACAGGGTGTGATTGGGCAGGAGAGGAAGAGTCGACATATATATCTATGTTTAGTGCACTGCGCCTCAGGCGCACTCCTACGCGCCCTGGCCGCACCTCAAAGCTGCAAAAAAAAGACCTAATTTCGCGGGCTTGTCACTGACGCTCCCAAACTCTATTGAAAAGGTTGTTGAATTTAATTTCAAACGAAAATACTTTCTATCTAAAATTATTATGAAATTAAAATATTTTAAAATTTTATCCTTTATTGGGTCAAAAGAATAGATTATTTTGGCAAAATCCTTGCATCACCCTTCTTATAAATCGAATCAAAACCTATTTGGTATTGATATAGGGTATGAAAATTACTAAGAGATGGTGGAATCAAACAATTAAGGTAATTGAGCTTTGACTACGAAAAGTGGGTCGAAAAGATCGTCGGAGCCACTAAGACTGAAAAACGTTTTTGTGCCCTTCTACTCATTCCAAATTTCATTCGATACTCACTTCCTAGTTCAAAATTATTACTTTCTTAATTAAGAGTTTCATAGATTTAATTGGAATTTACACCCTTCGTCAAAACATACGAAAAAAGTTTCATCATGGAGATTCGCCCAAAGTCGGACTTGTACGTTTATGAAGGGAAATATGGATGCCCACAACCACGATAACTTGACTGATACTAACGATTACCACACAACCGCTACCACCACTACCATCATTAATTGACCACCCTTCGACCTCACCATTTCTATTACGACCACCTCATGACCCCGTCGACTACTATCACTACACTACCGTGCACCTTCAGCACCACCCCATCATTTACCACATTATCACCACCGCAACTAACTCTCTACCACTCCACTACCATCACTTCCCCACTAGTTGCGCACCATTATTTCACCACCACCATTTACCGGTAAATGTTTAACAAATTACAAACTAAATAACAAATACTCCTACTTGTGGCTTCTAATTTTGATGTTCTTCGTATCTTCTAATTTTGATGCTCTTTGTGGAGAGACCACTCCTGTTTGCCATCATTGGTGTTTTTAGGTCATCCAGAGCGAAAGGCAAGCTGGATAAGATTCTATCAGAAGTTAGTAGCCTTATCTGAAAAGGATTAAAATCCAATTGGGAAGCCACCATTGAAACTGAAATTCAATATAAATAATAAAAAAAACATGTGAATTAATTAGTTTATAAAAAAAAAATCTAAAGCTTGTCCATAATATTACAATCTGCAGGTTGTGATAATTTTTATGAAAACACAAATCGCACACTACAACTAAAAATACTATTGTCGACTAAATTTACCAACTAAAACTAATTTTTTTCGCCACAAGAAAATCCTTTGGTGACCAACAACTAGTTTTGATTGGCAAAAGATCTTATGTCATATTTTGAAATTTTTTTAAACAATATATATATATATATATGTGTGTGTGTGTGTGTGTATTTTTTATATATATTTTAATATCATGTTAATTGCATTTCAATAATTCAATAAATTTTTCTCACTTTAGGAAGTATAAATATTTTTGTTTTCCTAATATAACAGAAGTTCTTGGCTAGCTTAATGGTAAGTGGTTGGGAGATTAACCAAGGGTGCGTGGGTTCAAAACTCGGCAATGCCAAGACAAGATGGTCTAGTAAGTGCAATCAAGGAAAGATCACGCTAATCATTTTGGACTTTCAATCACAGTTTATGACTCAGCTAATCATTTTGAACTTTCAATCACGGTTTATGACCGTGATCATTTTACGATCTCACCCGAAAAGATCACGTTTTAGGACTGTGATTAAAGACATACGATCACACTTAATAAGTGTGATCATTTTAAATTTTTCATCACGGTTTGAGTTACTTCACAGGTTTGCCACGGATACTTCCGAACTCCAATTTTTGCGTGATTTGAACCGTTGGAAAGCTTGTTGATTCAAATACATAACCCAGGTAATTTTGTTCCAAAATTATTTTGAAACTGAAAATTGTAAAAAATTTATCCTTAACGGGTCAGAAAATAATTTATTTTGGCAAAATCCTCGCACCACCCTTCTTTTAAATCGCATTTGGTATTGATATAGAGGGTAATGAAAATTACTAAGAGATGGTGGAATAAAACAATTAAGAAAATAGAGCTTTGACTATGAAAAGAGCGTCGGAGTCACTAAAGCTAAACGGTGTTTTCGCGCCCTTCTACTCATTCCAAATTCTATTCGGTACTCACTCCCTTGTGAAATGATGGGGTACGTGGTTCATATTTGTATATATTCAGATTCAATTCGAGCCGTCCGTGCCGATATAAGCAACCGGATCGACCACTTGACACCCTTTATAGGGATGCCGCTTGGCAGAATCTAAATGCTCATTAAACTTTTTCCAGTTAATTGACTTGGTGTGATCTCATTGGACAAAACTCCAAGAGTTGCTATCCATGTTTCTCCCTCCTAACTAATACTAATAATAATGAAGTCGCGGCACCGCGTGTCATACGATTCCAACCCCACGACACCCAATGAGTTTTCAATGGTTTTTTTGGTTCAGAACTGGTTAACGTGGTTTGCTTACATACGACAAGAGTCACAACTCACAAGACCAATAACAATAGTCTAAAACACCCTTAAAAGATACTGTAAAATGGCAATCATCGAGGAGGAAAAAGGCCTAAGAACATGCATGGATGCTTTTCAGCTGTTAATTTAATTTATACGGCTTTCGCGAAGCGAACATGGGAAAGTAAATACAGAGCAAGCGTTTTATCTTTAATGAATTCACATATTCGAATTTTACGGAGGCCGAACATTTCAAACTTTGAGCCCGTTGGAGGGTTCGTCGGGCCATTAACTTCATGTCCTAAAATTAGTCGAATTACGCGCAAGCTGGTTCGGCATCGGGTTATAAAAAGAACCCCCGATGCTGTTCTTAAATGATTTTATTTAGTTTTAAGAAAATGATAATGCCAAAACTGTTTTTATTGGTGTCAAAACTCTAGTTTTACTGTATTAGATAGATAATATGGTGGCGTGGAATCTGGGAGGTGCAAGTGTTCCAATTGCTGCAGAAATTTTTCAGTGCTGGATGGGTACCACATGGTGTCCGCTCAGCACTCCCGAACCGTCCGATGTATTTTTGCACGGCTCAGATTGAAACATTCTCTCTTCTCTCACCCCTCCTATTTCTCTCTCTTTTTTCTCTCTCCAAATCCGAGCCGTCCAATATCGCATCGAACAACTCGGATGTGCCGAGCGAGCACCACGTGGTACCCACCCGGCACTGAAAAATTTCTCTTGCTGGATAGTCGTTCTCGTGCCCCGACCCTTGACGGCTGCCGTGGAAGTAATTTGTTGTTAGCGGATCGATCGGTCTAACGTTGGCATCCACAACCACAACACGTGATGGGGCCCCATCTAATTCCCAAACTGGGTGCAAAATTTGCGTGATGCATGTGGGGGTGAAAGTTGATGGAATTGCCTTTACCAGCAAAGACCCCCATCGTATGGTTTAGGGGTGATTTCGGTTTGGTGGGAGGTTTTCACTATCGATCCCGACCGAAGTAGAGTTCGGTTCGGAATGGGTTTGGTTCAATCGGGGATTTCAGTCCATCCAAAATATTAAATTTTTGTTTAATTTAAAGTATATATATGTAAAATATATTTATATAAATATTATATTTTTTTAAATGTAAAATATATAAAAATATATAGTCAATCGGTTCGGTCCGGAAAAATCCCCCATCACTCCGACCAAAAACCGAACTAATTGTTCGGTTTTTTCGGAAGGTTTTCGGATCCAAAAAGACATTTGTGCTCACTGATATAGATTTATGTCTGTACCTATATCATTTATGGGTGCCAAATTTGCGTGAAGCATATGGGGGTGAGAGTTCATGGAATTTGCCTTTACCAACAGACCCCCCTCGTGGACCGGGAGACCCTGCCAAGCGGGGGTGTTTGGCAGGGGTGCCGAGCGCATCTCGGCCGTCCAAAAGTATTTTGGACGGTTCGGATGCAAAGGTACCGAACGGATTTTAAAAAAAAAGAAAAAGAAAAGAAAAAAGATGTTTCGATCCGGGCCGTTAATTCCGAGATGAACGGTCGGATTGGCCGCTCGGTACCCACTCGGCAGGGTCCCCCCCTATGGCTTCCAAAACCAGTGGATTCCACGAACGTGTTGTGCGCAGGAAGGGGAGAAAAAGAGTCCTGCTACACACAGACAATCTGTGTACAGATTTTGTTGTGGGGCCCACCACGGGTCCCAAACAAATCATCCGAGTCGTTCATTAAATGTAAAACATTTGTTCAAGGGTTCCCGTAAACAATAAGCTCAATCCGATACCTATAAGTGCTTCATCCAACCATCTAACTTTTTATTCAGATTTCTGGATAATGAAAAGTTATATTGTTGGATCGAGCACCTATTAGTATTGGATTGAGCCTATTTTTTACGGGGATCCTTGAAAAAATATTTTACATTTAATGAACTACTTGGATGATTTGTGTGGGACCCGTGGTAGGCCCCACAACAAAATCTGTGCACAGATTGTTTGTGTGTAGACTTTCTGGGAGAAAAAGCTTGAAAATGTTGGGAGTAGTGTCATTGCACAACACGTGCCGTGCACCTAATTTCTTTTTAATAAGCGGATGTCTAGGTCAGTTTATGCGCACTTTGACTAAGTAGGTTTGGATTAAAAATCATGTAACTTATTTTTTTTTCTTTATTTAATTTTTTTTACATTTATTTATTTTGCGTTAAATTTTTGTGACTTATTGATTCGTCTCGTCCAGATAAAACAAAAAAGTATGATCAAAACTCACAGTAGTAATTTTTTGAATAAAGACAAAAATAAGTCAAAATGACAACTTTTAATACTTATTTTTTTCTTTTTTAAAAAATTATGAATTTCGATCAAAATTTTATACTTTTTCGATTTCTCTCGCCTAGACAAATCAATAAGTCTCAAAAATTTGATGTAAAACTAACAAATGTGAATTTTTTTTAATGAAAGCAAAAAATAAGTTACTATTTGACTTTTAAAGCCAAATCCACCCAATTCTAAGACTTTGAAATTAACGGCCGAGCAAAACTTCTGGTGATTCCAATGTTTGAAATGTATGACTTCAAAGGAATTCAAACATGCAACTTTACGGGAGACAAATAAAGTACTTATTAGCTTTCTCATGCTCACTTGGCCAAACCCATTCTTATGCACCAATTACGGAGCTCACTTCGTGGGACCTAGACCTTTTACTTTCTTTCTTCTCGTCAAGTAGCTATTCCGTGAAGAAATCCGGATTGATCGGAGCCTGATATTGATTCTTTTGTTTTAGAATGAATTTGACTAGACAAAGACTGCTCTTATAATGAATTTTTAAACAAGTCACACCCATAAAAAATAGCCGCCGATATTCGATCAATGCGAAATTACAAAACGGGAAAAAATAAACAATTCAGCTTTCTCAAGCGATCATACAATCTCACGGAGGACAAATACTTATTCGTTTTTTCATGCTCATTCGGCCAAACCCCTTGCATGCACCCATTGCTGCGCACCAATTATGAAATCCGGACGGGTCCGTAACGGGTGCACAGTGCACCATTGCAAACACTGCTCCTAGAAATTTTTAGTGAGTTATGGTTTCTCAATCTGTTTTCGGGAACAATTGCGTTCGGTTTTGTGAAACAGCTGCCGTGTTCAAAAACCAGGTTACAGCTAGGCGAGGGTCAAAGACTGGATACCTGGAAGGGTCCAACTTTGCATTGAATATTATTTGACTTGTACTTTATTCATCAACCAACGGGAATGTTTTTCTTTCTGGGGTTGAAAAAAATACAAAGTTGCTTTTTTTGTGATGGATGCAATTTAATGATTAAAATATATATGTTTCTGCTTATTAAGCATTGTACAGTGCAATTTCGAGAATTAGCTTATGTTGATGCCAAATTTTGGACGGTGGACTCTTGCGAACAAGTCCGAGGACCGGGGGTGCTCCCGGTCACGGACCCTTTGACAATAGAGTTAGTCGAGGAATGATAGAGAGAAATTAAGTATTGTAAAAGAGGAAAACAGAGTATTTACCACATGATTGCCATGCCAGCCTTATTTATAGGTGCCCCAAGGTCGTGTGAAGGTGGAATGGGTTTCCCGGAGGGAGTATTGATCATGGGATAATAGAGTAGAGGGCATGGATCATTGGAGTAGTGCAACTTAATTGTGGCATGATTTATGGGATGACCCAACCATTTTTTGAGTTTTCTTACTGTGCGGCATGCAAGCCTAGCTACCGACCAGTATAAATCTTGCTGAGCACCGGGCCATGTGTCATACTAGTAGTGCTCCGCATTAGTGTGAAAAATTCCTATTCATCACCTTCAATTTTATTACTTGTTTTATCAAGTCAAAATATTTGAGTCAGCTGTCTTTTGACATTGGCAATGTTCATAACAAATTAATTAACTACTACCCAATTTTCTAAGAAGCATTTTGACATTCAGGTATTCTTTTATCTTATATTCAGGTATTCTTTTAGATGTCAAAAGGTACATATGGCAACAAGGGCAAAAGGCATGCACCTAATTAATGAACTATAATCATTTTTATTTTTCATAGTAATGGATAGGACTGTCCAAGAAAAACCGAGAACCGTGAAACCGATCCGGACTGAACCGATCCGTGCCTTTTGGATTTTGTCCGTGGATTAATGGTCCGGACACGGATTTGAAAATTAAAAAACCGTGAGATACGGATTAGGATTGGATTTTTATTTCAAATCTGTGGATTAACCGAACCGAACCGTGAAATATTTAAAAAATTAAAATTTATATATATGTGTGTTGTGTGTGTGTAATATTTATAAATAATTATAATTCTACTACTTGTTATGAATTTTTTTTAACAATTTTAAGTTCATAACAATGACCGAAGGAAATCTGCTCCTTATATGAAATTCCTTATTTTACTTCACCTGCCTTCCCCCTCTGATTTATAACTTGTGGTCAGCTACTACCACTGTGTAAATAGAACCTCAAGCTGCTCCGTGGATGTAACAATGGCTGTTGAAACCTAGATTGAATTTTGGACTGAATTTTGAACTAGAAATTTGGAATGATATGTAATACAGTAGTTGAAGTAATTTTGCGTTTATTAGAGTTTAATGTTTTAAGGAAGGAAATCCGTGGATAAAACCAGGACCGAACCGTAAGACTTTTGGATTAGGATTGGATTGTATTTTCTAAAAACCGTGAGATACGGATTAGGATTGGATTCATACGAATCCGATCCGATCCGGACCGTGGACACCCCTAGTAATGGAGGGTGTCCTAGACCAGTTTATGCGCACTTCAATCTAAACCCCTACGACCTCTCTCACAATCATTTTAGACGGTTAGGCGTGGGGTGAGGTGGACCAAGAGTAGTTGGTAAGGAGATCAAACATGAGATCTCTCAAGAAGAAGCATACCCCCTAAGTACGAGGCCAAGACTACCGGGCCAATTTTATTCTGACATTGGTTGGATTTAAACTCTGATGCCACGATACCAACTCAATCCACTATTCTCTCTATTTTTGAACTCATTGCCATATAAGCCTTCAAATTAAAAGATTTGACATTTCGACATTTGAAGTCAAATTGAAGATGTTCCAAGCACAATTACATAACCCGTGGATATTGTGTATATATCCTCTGTTCATAACCGCCTGAACGTTTCAATAAGCCAAAGCGACAAAGAAAAGACTTGGACACCAAAGAAGAGAATATGCAACTCTCACCGATAGTGGACACGATAGCATACATGTTTGACACGAGTGCCAACTACCCCTAGCTCTCGGTACCACACAATCTATAGCCCACCATTATTTGCAAATTGAAGTTCAACTTTCCTTTGATAACCGCATGTCCGGTTTAACTTGAGCACACCGGCCACGATTAATTTCGAGACTCTAAAAATAACGACCGGGCAAACGTACCAGTGACCCCAAGGTTTGGAATGTTCCGCATCGGTGGAATTCAAAAAAATTGAAGTTCGATTTGCAAGTTAACCTCAATGGATGATGTGCTTTAATGTTTATAGTTAAAAGTTTTTATTTGTGGGGAAAGGATTACATGTAAAGCGGGGAAAAATTAAGAAATACTATAAAGAAGTTTGCATGACGAGTAATGCATTTACTCATTGGAGCACCATTACGCAACCACACATTCATGTCTAATCTAGTGCCAACTATCCCTAGCTCTCGGTACCACACAATCCATATCCCACCATTATTTGCAAATTGAAGTTCAACTTTCCTGCGATAACCGCATGACCGGTTTAGCTTGAGCACATCGGCCACGACTAATTTCGAGACTTTAAAAATAACGACCGGGCAAACGTACCAGTGACCCCAAGGTTTGGAATGTTCAATTGAAGTTCAATTTGCAAGTTAACCTCAATGGATGATGTGCTTTAATGTTTATAGTTAAGATTAACCCCACCACTCTCTCTCCTCTTTCTCTCTCCAAATCCTAGCCGTCCAAAACCGAAATAGACGGCACAGATGCACTGAGTGGAGCACTGAAATATTTCTCATTGACCATGCTACCGCTAGTCCTATCTGGCTCATGGGGTTCTCTATTCCCATGGTCATGTACTATTGCTCGGGTCCCAAACCTCCCATTTGGGAAAGCATATATAGTGGGGCTTGTGCCGTTAGTTCTCGCAAGGGTGGCGCTTGGCCATATCCTTGCGAGCCAGCCATGTATGCCAAGGTGGTGCCGGTTCACTTTCCCCGCGAGATCACCACGTGTCGCTCATCTGTTGGTGTCACGAGTCATCCTCTAATTTGACAGTCAAATTTCTTCACTCGGTCAGCGGTTATAGCTGTCAACCGCTGACCTCTCTGCCCTCGTTAGCTAACAAATTCTTAACATAAAATTTCAACCTCGATTTTAATAATTTTTTTGTCATATAACTCAAACTTTTCCTTTTCTTATCTTAGATATATATAAAACACACCTCATCAAATAATTTCAAGTAAATCAAATGCAAATGCTCTCCAATACGCACACATGTAGTGTTTTCTAGTGTCATCCTAATCCCATAGACATTTTTATCAAACTTTACAAGAATCTAGAGAAATACTACCCGCCTTCCCCAACCCCAGGCCTCCCCCCGAAAACCGCCCCCGGTTTCTCCTCCTTCCTCCCTATAAATCCCACCCCCTCTCTCTCCTCATTTCTCACTCTAAAACCCACTCTCCCTTTCTCTTCTCTCTCTCTCTCTCTCTCTCTCTCTCTCTCTTCAACTCCTGAATTATACACCTTTCAGTGAAGAAATGGACGCTAAGATCGGACCACTAGACGTTTCCAAGCCCCCCTGCAACGACGTCGGAAGCCTCCCCCACAACGGCACCGCCTCAACCCCACTCATCTCCTCCGAGTGGACCCTGGGCCGCCACCTGGCGCGCCGGCTCGTCGAGATCGGCGCCACCGACGTCTTCTCCGTCCCGGGCGACTTCAACCTCACCCTCCTCGATCACTTCATCGCCGAGCCGGGCCTCACCCTGGTCGGCTGCTGCAACGAGCTCAACGCCGGCTACGCCGCCGACGGCTTCGCCCGGTCCCGCGGCGTCGGCGCGTGCGTCGTGACGTTCACCGTCGGCGGCTTGAGCGTGATTAACGCGATCGCCGGCGCGTACAGCGAGAATTTACCGGTGATTTGTATCGTCGGCGGGCCGAACTCGAACGATTTTGGGACGAACAGGATTCTTCACCATACGATTGGGTTGCCGGATTTTTCACAGGAGACGAGGTGCTTCCAGACGGTTACTTGCTACCAGGTCAGTAAAAATCAGCAATTAATTACTGTTGGTGCTTCTCGAGCCTTGATCCCTGTTTTTACTCAATTATTAGGGGGCGTTCAGCTAACTACTTCTTGCAGTAGTAGTCAAGTTGTTTCCATTGTTTCCACTAAATTATAACTTAAAAGATGGTCTATGAGAAATGGGAGAGGTCAAAGGTAGAATGGACGTGGAAAAAAGTTGTATTGTAGGAGAAACAATTTTACTTCTCGCAATAAATTATAGATGAAAATTATAACGGAAACGAGGCTTAGTATTTTTTGTAATAGCCGAATGTCTTGGCTAGCTTGCGTGCACCGAGCTAGAAAATTGACGAACGAGCAACCCTCTAGAGGCCCTAAGGTTTAGAAGGTTTCCTATTACCAATCTGCCACGCAGGGGGTGTAGTTGGTGTTGTGTCCTAGCAGTATTTTTTTTAATTTTTTATAACTGGATGTTTTGGCTAGTTTACGGACACCTCGACTAATTATGGGGTGAAGTTAACTATCGAGCAAACCTCTAATGACCTTGAGGAACCTCTAGTGACCTTGAGGTTTGGAATGTTTTTTTTTTTTGAAATGGCAAAATATTATTAAGAAACGTGATAAGGGTACATCAAGTGGGAGAGAGGGAGGGGGATCCAACCAGAAGTTTGAAATGTTGCCTGTAGTTGGTTCAACATACCCAATTGGCCAAATCCCTTGGGGTTTGTTTTATATGAAATTTAGGGTAAAATCAGTCATCTAATCAAATTTTTGCTCAAAGCCATGTAAAAACTTCATTTGGTTTGAAACATGAAAACCCAAATCTAAGCATAAATTTTATGTAAACGAATCATTTACGATATAGATATAGTTGCAAATTCGGGAGGGAAGATATAACATTATACCATTTTCAAGTGTTTGAGTGTCGAGAAAAAAATTGAGTAAAACTCCCTTTTTTTCGAGCTTAAGTCAGTTTGAGTCAAGAGTGGTGTGGATTTCGAGGTGTTTTTTGGATTTAGGTGAGAAAAAGCGGCTGGAGATTCTCTTATGTCTATGATCTGTTTGTGTTTATGGCTAATCGAGTGTAGTACTGACTTAGATTGTGATTTTGTTGAACATATTAGGCTGTGGTGAATGATTTGGACCATGCGCACGAGCAGATCGATACTGCGATCTCAACTGCATTGAAAGAAAGCAAGCCTGTTTACATCAGCGTCAGCTGTAATTTGCCTGCCATACCACATCCCACTTTTAGCCGCGAACCAGTTCCATTTTCTATATCTCCTAGGTAAAGCTCTAAATTATTTGGATCTACGTACATGTTTGCATTATGCACAGCTCAATTTTTATTTCATTATCTGGGTATGGATGCGTTGGAGTGCTATATTCACTAATGAATCCAAAAAGGGCATACTGGGCGACCGGGTTTCAAAAAATTGTCAGAAAATCTCATATTATGCTAGTAATTTGTTTTTAAAGAAAACTGTGAAAAATATAGCAGTTTTCCTGCTCCCAAATTTTATTTCCTAGAGTTATTTTTATACTTTTTTTTTTATTCCTCTTGACGAATGAGTAATGGAATTTTTTTTTTTTAATCTAAAACAAAACAAACGATTGCTAAACATCAATGATGTGTATTGTCTTGACTCTTGAGGAATTAATTTAAGGCCAGACTGTTGGATGGACAATGAGCATCAGAGGCGGCTGTCTCTCAAAATAAACAAGAAGTCGCATATTGTACTGGTAGCTTTAAGATAATTTTGGAAACATAAAGGTTTGTGCTCCTGGGTTGTAGGATTTTCAATCCAAGAGTACTAGTCCTGTATCCAGACTCGTCCCTGGACGTAGTACAGTGTAGTATTTTTGGTTTGATTTGTACTGATTGGGATTATTTTGGGGGGATGCAGACTGAGTAATCATATGGGTTTGGAAGCTGCAGTGGAGGTAGCAGCAGAGTTCCTAAACAAGGCAGTGAAGCCAGTACTGGTAGGTGGGCCAAAACTGCGAGTGGCCAAAGCCAGTGGTGCATTTGTAGAATTGGCCGATGCCTGTGGTTACGCGCTAGCGACGATGCCATCGGCAAAAGGGCTTGTGCCTGAGCACCACCCCCACTTCATTGGGACTTACTGGGGTGCGGTCAGCACCGCCTTTTGTGCAGAAATTGTTGAATCTGCAGATGCCTACTTGTTTGCGGGACCCATTTTCAATGACTACAGCTCTGTTGGGTACTCTCTCCTTCTGAAAAAGGAGAAGGCGATCATTGTGCAGCCTGATCGCGTGGTGATTGCGAATGGTCCTGCATTTGGATGTGTTCTAATGAAGGATTTCTTGAGTGCTTTGGCTAAGAGGCTTAAGCACAACAAGACTGCATATGAGAACTACCATAGGATTTTTGTACCTGAGGGGCATCCTCTCAAGTGTGAGCCAAATGAGGCCTTGAGGGTCAATGTTCTTTTCCAGCATATTCAGAAGATGGTGTCGGGTGATACGGCTGTGATTGCTGAGACGGGGGACTCTTGGTTCAATTGCCAGAAGTTGAAATTGCCTGAGGGATGTGGGTAAGTGGAGGAGAGATTTTCGTATTCGATTTTTGGTTTTGGTTTCAATGCATGATGTTAACAAATTTTGGGAATTTGGGGTTTGTAGGTTTGAGTTCCAGATGCAGTATGGATCAATTGGTTGGTCAGTAGGTGCAACTCTTGGATATGCACAGGCTGCAAAGGATAAGCGAGTGATTGCTTGCATTGGCGATGGTAGCTTTCAGGTATAATAACAGATGCATAGTTCAGTTTTTTCTGTAGATGCTCTTACAGTTTTGATTTTAGAATAGGACACCGATCTCCCCCGTGAAAATCTCAAAACAATAGACACAATTGACCTGTGATGCTGAAGTGAATTAGAGTAGGACTTGATAAACTGAACGTATAGTCCGTTCCTAAAAGAGAATAGCCTGGATGTACAGAATGTCGAATAAGGCTTCATGTAACTGAACACAGTTTGGATGACGACTATCTTGTTTTACTCCAAATTAGTGTATAAATTCGTGGCCTTTCCGCATGTAACAGAACACAGTTTGGAATTGTTCTCAGAAGTTCAATTTTGGTTCTCTTTCATGTGCATGTATCAATATGCATCTGTGAGTCTGTGACAAGCTTGAACGCTGAGAAGCTCTTTGTTATAGCACTTCTTCCTCATAGACACTTTATAATTGACAAATGCTTGCCAGGTGACTGCACAAGATGTGTCGACAATGCTGCGATGCGGACAGAGGACCATCATCTTCCTGATTAACAATGGTGGATATACTATAGAGGTTGAGATTCACGATGGGCCTTACAATGTGATCAAGAACTGGAACTACACCGGGTTCGTTGACGCAATCCACAATGGTGAAGGCAAGTGCTGGACGACTAAGGTTAGTACGGAAGCTCAATTCACAGATTTGCTTAGAATCAATAGAGAATATCTTGCAACACTCCCCAATAAAGAACCCAGAAAAATACCCATAACTAAAAATATGGTGTATGTGTGACGTGCTATGTTACACGGAGTCGAATACGGGTGTCTGGTGTGGGCACTTCATATAACTTCTACCTCAGGGCACAAGGGTTCACCTAAATATTCTAGGATAATTAGTGTTTACATATTGCGTGTGTCGATTTTATGCATAATGTAGGAGTGTCATGCATAGTTAGTAAATTTGATTTACAAAATACGCTTGCTAGATTGAATGTCCAACTAGAGATGTCCAACAGGGTTCTCATATCGTTATTGGAGTGGTCGAGTGCCCAACAAGGTCATTTTGTACATTACTACATTAGATGGATCCATGTGAAATAGGTTACATATTGCGGCTGCACCCAAGTGGAATTTCCACCGTCACTTAGTTTTTATATTTCTCTCTTGATGCTTTTCCTAGGTACCCACATTTCTGCATTTAACTGATGATACCAAACCATTGAATTTTCTATTGCAGGTGCGGTGTGAGGAAGAGCTGATTGAAGCAATTGCGACGGCAACTGGTGAGAAGAAAGATTGCTTGTGCTTCATAGAAGTCATAGTTCACAAGGATGATACGAGCAAAGAACTGCTTGAGTGGGGATCCAGGGTCTCTGCCGCTAATAGCCGCCCGCCGAACCCTCAGTAAACCTAATTTGAAGGGGGCTGAATCAGTTACTGTCAAGATTCACCAGCATGTTCATGCTTTTTTCTCCACGGTTATTAGGTGGTATTTTGAGTCAATGGTTGTAATGCTTTGTAGGGTTGATTCTGTGTGTATATCATTCCCTTGGGTTTTCAATATCTACCAATCTTTTTGACTTGTTCTTTTCTCTCTTTTAGCTCAAGATTATTCTTTTCAATTTTGAATGGTGGATGGTCGGATATTTTTGATAGATGAATGGAGAGAGAGAGAGAGAGAGAGAGAGAGAGAGAGAGAGAGAGAGAGAGAGAGACGGGCATTGGTAGCTATCCCTATGAAAAAGAGAGCAATGCCGCATGCTCACATGACGCATTACGTCATTGTCAATAATAGTCCCGTCATACAATTTACAATGGTGTTTTGGCTTATTAATCCTTTGGATTTTTTTTTCGTTTTACTCAAAAAAAATTAGCTTATACTCCGTATTAGTTCTGTTTCAATTTTTTTTTGAATTTTTAGTTTGTCTCGGTGAAAAAAATATAAAATAACAAAGAATTATGGTCAAAACCTTCAAAAAGTTAACTAAAGAAAAAAAAATTCAAAAATAGACAATTTTTGAGCTTTTCCGAACTTTATTTATTTTAAAAATTTTGGTTTATACATTTTTTTAAATTTTTTATTTTTGTAGTTGAGACGAATAATCCTAAAAAATTGACGCAAAACAAACAAAGGCGAAAATAATTGAATAAAGACAAAATAATCCAAAATGATTATTAAGCTAAAACACCCCTTAAGAGTGTTCTTAAATAATTAATCCCTCCATTCTTAATGATAGTCCACTACAAAAAGACGTATAATTGTAGTACCGCAAAATAAGGTACTTCCGAGTATGATTTTAAAATTTCTTAACACCATATTAAGTTAGTATCATTTAAAGAACAATGAGAGTACACTCTAGGAGTGTCAAATTCACAGAAGAAATCTCAATTGTGTGTATCCCCAGTCATTTGAGGTCTTTCTATACCCAAATTTGATTAACCCATGTACCGAGTGAGTTCCAGCCACAGGATCATAAATCTCAAAACATGATCCTACAGATGAAAGTTATGAAACTCACTTGGTACATGGCCACATGGGTACACCAAAATTTGGGTACAGAGGATCTTGGGCGACCTCCACTTGAGGTCAGTAAGATTCCCGGGCATGGCGACAGTCTAAAGGCAGTGAAGTGAAGCGGAACGTATGCCTTCCAGCAAACCCAGATTGGAAACCCCAGGTTCATGAGTGACCCAGATTAGAGATTAAAAAGCATTGCCTTCCCTCAAAAAGTTGACATTTACATGGTTGAGGAGATACAAGGATTTCACCTGACCCTCGTCGGATGTTCAAGAAAAGATTTATCAACCTACTGATTGGTTCCATCTTTATCTGTAGCAAACAACAGACGACCATTTTGGAGCAGAGAAGCAGGAAAGGGAGCGCGGCAATTGCCAATATGCGATTTGAGGCGGGGAATGTTTGGGTGTGCCCTTCTACATCGGTGGCAACGCAACTCCATCGACAAAATGTCTTCATCTTTCAATGTGGCTCGTCCAAACTTGTCGATTTCCTCCATTACATCGACAGAATCACGGAAGAAGGCACTATTAAAGGAGTTCAAGTGCTTCTTATTCTTGAGATGTTTTGAATCGAAGTCCGATCCTGAGCAGCTGAAGGTTTTCTTTCCTCACATCTGCAAGTCAGTCAAGACCTTCGTAACGTGCCAGCACCAATAGGTGCCTTTTTGCCTGCAGAGAGGAATGAAATTTTAATCTCCCTTAAGCTCAAAATGAGAGAGAGAGAGAGAGAGAGAGAGAGAGAGAGAGAGATCATTTACTTTGGGATAAAGATCATTTACTACAACAATATCGTCCGATATCTCCATCACATCATTCTTATGCTTCTCAGGATTAGTGGCAGTGCAATAAAGAGATTGAGCGGCCTTAGACGTACTTCCATTGTTCTTTTCATTTTGGGCATCGTCATTACCGGCGGTAGCACCAGTCTTGGAACCATGTAAATTGTAATCCCTTGCACTTTTTGTTTCTCTCGGATTCATAGACATCCTCTCTCCTGACCTTCTGATCAGCATTTGAAAATTGATTCTTACGAGGTATCTTGAAGTCAACTGGAGACACTAACTTCCCAGTTGGTTCCTCATAGGATGTTTCTTGGGACTTCACTATAGATGCAAAACCTTCAAAAAGCGCCGAGTAAGCCTCACGAAGAACTTCACAACCCTTTTTATAGTCTTTGTTGAGAAAAGTTTGGTCATTTGGGGTTCATATTTGGTCCAAGAACATGTATGACATGGGTAACACCTTCTCTACAAAATAAGGGATAAGTTGATGGAAGAGGCACAACCACAGCTTTTCCAGGAGCAAGTGATCCAGCTCGTTCCATAGTTGCAGTCTCTAGGGAGGGACCTGCTGCACTAAATATAGCAGCATTCACACCTCCACCCACAGGTTTCAACCGCCTGCAAAGAGTTTATTTATCAGTTGATGTCTTAGTGAAGAAATATACAAAGAAAGTAATCAAGGAGATCAAAGCATAACAAGTGCAGTTGGCAACAAAATTAAGTGCTGCTGCAGATTGTGTGCCATGTAATGCCGTTAGATTACTTATGTATATATGGAAATGAAGTGTAAAACACCATTGATTGACAGTGAACGATAAGTCTATGCTCCAGAATTGCATCGGCACAATAGACTTGGTTTCATGTGTCCAGCAGTTGGGGGGGGGGGGGGGGGGGGGGGTGGGTGACCACTGGCCAGTCACAAGTACAACATTTTTATAGGTTTTGGGTCGTGACAGCTCTCACTTCTGGTATAACCAAACATATGGGAAACAGAAGCGACCATAATGGTCATAAACTGCTATAGCTTGTTATCCATTCAATAGCAGTATGCACTCTTTGAATACCATAGCTTGGATAACAAGATAACCGCTTGCTGAAGGTTGTGCAGGTATAACTAAAGAACAGTGGGTAAAAGCTTACCAGTTAGCAGCATTAGCTACTACATTGCAGCGTAAACCACCTCCTGAGTAGAGCCGAGTAATATCTCCCACAAATGTCAGGAATTTTCCAGAATCTATGTTCTTTTCTCCAGCTTTAGCCCTAACCAAGGACAATATCTTTGATCCAGAGGACAGGTCTACCAAAACAAACCTAGCATTGCCAAGCTTAGTCACAAACTCCAAAACTTTCTCGACAATAATATCGGATGCCTTCTCAAGGTCAAACTGAAAATCGGCTGTTGAAATGGATGGAAATGCCAAAGTTGGAACATTGTCAAAGGAAGAAGTGCTTTCGAGAGAACTGAATGCCAGATCTTTCACCTCCTTTTACCTCTTCAATTCCTTTTACCTCCTCTCGTCCTATAGAGGAGGAATCATTTTCCTTATTAGTGGTAACAGAATCTTTCAAGCTATCTCCTTTAGAAACTGCATTAACAGGGGTGTCTACTTTTTTAAGGAACTTCATTATACCAAGTTGAACTTTGGCATCTGGATTCTTCTGGCCGAAACTCCCAGATGGAAGGGTATTCTGCAGACCAAGCGCACTATACGTATCACTAGCAGCTTGAACATCACTTTCACTTTGGCAAAATGTGATCCTAGAAAACCTTCACTACATTTAGGCAACTCCTTGTAAATTTCCTTCGTGCCCCTCCCGCTTTACAGAATGAGATATGCAAAGCTTGGCAGGAAGATCAAGTACCACAGCATGCACATCTACTTGGAGATTGCCAAGTTTCGCGAAGTCTGCACGCGTGCTGTGTTTATACACTTTTTCCATCTTTCTGCACAGCGGCTGCACTTGTTTAGGCACTGTGATTTTGTTCCAGCTTTACCATTACCAATTGTGTCCTGTACGGTAATGTAAAGCGAGGTTTAAGTACAGTCCTTCCCTCTGCTACTTCCCAAAGTCCTTTCCAAAATCTAGGCCGCATTAGTAAATTAGAGCCATACACATATTGCCCACAAACTTCTATGCAGTTAACAGACCTCCCCACAAATACTACTTGTTACCAAATTAAGTGAGACTCTGATCTTTACTCAAATTCCAGAAAGCTATTTTGTGCCTCTCAGAATTAAAACAATGCCGTTAATGAAGCTTTTACTCCGGTATATGCTTAAATTGGGCAGTTGGAGCACTTTACCTTGCATGGACCTTTCACTCAAATTTGAGTAAAAACATGGGTAAAGATAACAAACAGCTATATTGCAAAGGCTGATACGGAGCCGAGTCCAGTATTTCATCAAACACCAGATGACCCATGCATCTTAAGAAGAATAAGAGAGAGAGCCGGCCTTGACTTTTCGGGGGCCTAAAACGAAGATGAAATACTTGCAGGTGAGAGTAACTCAAAAGGCTATGGTGGACAAAGGCAAACAGCCAATGCAAGGAGATTGGGTAACAGTTGCCGAAATGGCACAATCCGCAGGAGAAAAGGTTTATGTTGTATTTGTTCGGTTCCAACCAGGAATCTTCAAAACTTGGGCAGAATGCCATCAACAGATAAACAACTATCCAGGAGCTAGCTTGTTATCAAAGCTATGTGTAGGACCGAAACACACACACGATATGCGATCATATGACCAAATAGCTATGATGCACCGACACGGACACGGACACCGACATGGACACCGAAACCGACACCGGGACACGGGAATTCTAAAAAAATGGGGACACGGACACGGCGGGGGACACGCCACCTGTATATTTATTTATTTATTTATATATATATAAATAAATAATTATAGTTTAATACCCAGAAATTTAAAAAAAAAATTATAATTTGGCCCCAAATTTTTTAAAAAAAATTACAGTTTGACCCCCAATTTTTTCATAAATTACAGTTTGGCCCCTGCCGTGTCCCCATCGGTGTCCCCGCCGTGTCCCCATCGGTGTCCCGCCGTGTCCCCAGCCGTGTCCCCCTCAAAATTTAATATTAAAATATGGGACACGCCACGTGGCGTGTCCCGTACGTGTCCCCGAGGTGTCCCGCCGTGTCCCCGTGTCCCCGTGTCCTGACACCGCGATACTTCGACCTCTAGAGGTGTCGGTGCTTCATAGCCAAATAGTAAAGAAATCAATCGACACACAAATATACGTGGTTCCCCAAAATCGGGTACGTCCACGGGGTGAGAGTGGCTGTCGTTTCTTATTATCAACATCTGAAACAGGGTTTATAACATAGAGTATTTATACCTGCTCTATTCTAACCCTAATCCGGTATTTGCCCTGAATCCCAAAAATACCCCTGTACCGTGGCCTCTTTCTAGAACTTCTTTGTATCTCTTCATACTGAACATATGAGCCACAGTTCTAACACTACGATGGCATGACAAAAGCTAGAAAAGCTTATTACAGTGCACCACCCATGGCTACTCCAATTAGACCAGTTGGAAATCCTGTTGATGTCATACCGGAATCGGAAATCAAATATTTTTACAATCCAGGAATTTCGAGTCCTGTATAGGATCATCTTAATGGTGTATGGAAAAGCCATATACAAGGAGTTAAAAGGAAAGTTTTGCCAAAACATGGCAAATTTAGCAAAAGAGCTAGCCAAGCAAGCTGCTGAAATAACTAATTTAAAAAGGAAAGTAAATGTTTTACAAGACATTTGTTTCCAAATCATTAAACAAATGGATTGGGCAATGGATTTTAATTTTGAAAAAATAAACAATTTTCTTCAATTATCTGACCTCATAGCCCATGAGTTCCAGATCCTATTTTTGAAAAAATTATTCCCTTTGTCCATTTTTTAGAGTTTCAGTATTCTATTTGGGCCTGTTCCTTAATAAGTGTCGATTTTGTAAGTGGATAAAAGTTGGTGAATTTTTTATTTTGCCCCTAAAAGAATATTCCATTTTGAAAAGTTAGTGAGTAAAAATATAATGATGATGTTTTCATAAAGGGTAAAGAGGGGAAGTAGAGGTAAAAGTTGATGTGAAAGGTATAATAATGATATCTTTTTAATAAATTGGAATTACGAAACTGGTCACTTAAAAAAGGATGAAGGGAGTAAAAGAATTTGTCTTGAGAACTACTATGGTACATATTGGAATGAACATATTCTGAACATATGAGTTTTTTGGAGCTCATCTCAGGTCACACAAAGATGATTCGAATCGTCCATTATTTTTAAAATATTTTTTTATGGAGCCTTATAAAAAAATAAAAAAATTCAGCTCAATCTAGTATTGGTAATGATTTTTTTAGAATTCATAGGGACGAAACTACTTAACTGCTCAGTTTCGCCCATACGAATTCTGGAAAAATCCTTACCGATATTTGATTGAGTTGATTTTTTACGCGGCTCCATAAAAAAAGGTTTTCAAAATAATGAGCAGTTTGAATCATCTTTGAGAGACCCGAGGTGGGCCCCATAAAACCCATATATATATGATATGTACATTCCAATATAGCTTTTCTGAAAGAAAAAAGAAAAAATTTCAGGAATATTTTACTTTAAGAAAAAGACAATCAATTTCAGGGAATAAATTCCTAAAACTACTATTCTCCTTAATCGACTGTAGAAGAAATTCCTTGGGGAATAATCAAAAAGGTTATCCACCCAAGGATTGTCAACATAGTAAGAGCGAACCTGCGCTTGTAACATAGTAGAGTTTGATTTCCCTTGGAGGCAAAACCATGATTTACGTGGGGGGCCATGGTGGTGGGTTATTGTGCTAGTCTCCCCCGAGGTTTGGATTGCACAGTTGGATCCAATAGTGGCTCGGCTGCAGAGTTGTTCCTCAGTTACCAAAAAAAAAAAAGTTACTCCCTCCGACCATTTTTAAATGTCCCACTTCGTTACTTCAACTTATTAAAAAAATATCATCATTACACCTTTCACATCAACTTTTACTTCAATTTTTCTTATTTACCCTTTATGGAGACATCATCATTATACTTTACTTATTAACTTTTCAAAATAGAATATACTTTTAAGGGCAAAATGGAAAACGTAACGACTCTTACCCACTAACTTTACAAAATGGACACTTATTATAAGAAACAGTTCAAAATAAAATATTAGAATTTAAAAAGGGGACGGAGGGAGTATTTTTTTTTTTTTTAAACATTAGTTATGGATTCCTGTCCTTGGTTGTCCTTTCCAGCCATGATAAGGACAGTGCTCTCATATGTAACAAAAAATTACACATGGGGTAAATATTTCACTTTTTTGGATTTCGAGTTCCATTGGATGGCGCGAACGAGAGCATTATTTTCAGCCATATCAGATTTGGTACTTGAAGGCAAGTGAAGATTGGGAATTCAAATTAAAGAAATCACAAATCCCACAAAAGAAGAGTTCTGAGTCCGAAATTTTGATCCAGAGGTATACTGGATGGAAAGCTTGAGGTGCCGTTATAGATGACAATAAAAGGAAGTTTTAGAAAATGAAGGTATTTTAAGTTAAAAAATTATGTGTTTACGTAAATATATTTTTTACTAATATGGATCTTATTTGATAGATTTCATTGAAATCTTTTAAACAGTGAAAAAAAATTGAAAAATTATTTTTCATTTTTATTATATTTAATCTTGAAATTATATTCTTTTTGAAAAAGAAGATTAAAAAAGAAAGCAGAACGGGGCCTGATACGGCTAAGCCAGCATGCATCACAAATTGAAAGAACAACACCAACACCCTTTATGATAAGAGATGATCAAAGAAGGGTATTTCTTACAAATTATCCTATTATCTATGAAAGGACTCCATATGTAGCAGATACAAGAAGTAGAAACTCTTTTAATGAAGCTCAAGAAAAGAGAAAATCTTGATCTACCTGGGGAATTAACTATACAAGCTAGCTGATTCCCTAGAAGAAGATATAGAAATATGCAATTCAGCCAGGATCCAGACTCTCCTCCTTTCTATACACGACCATTTGATGACGTTGAATTAATATTACAACCGAATGGAGGACTAGAGCAGATCCATTATTAAGATGCTGACTCAAGCAATGAAGACTATCTATTTTAGAGTATTGAGAAGGGAGGAGCCAGTAGGAACGGTCGCCCCTGCAAGAAGAAAAAGAAACACTAATATTATATGTAAAAAATAATAATTCCTACGAAAGTATATAAGCTTGCCCCTATGTAGAATTTTGAAAAAAATAATAATAGTAACTTTTGAAATACGAGGATACCAACATTAATTACTAAAGGCTAAGGGCGAAAATATAACAAAAAAATAAAACTATAGGGTTAATTTTGTGAATATTCAAGTAATAAACTTTCACCATTCGTTAGAATTTTTTTTTTTTATCCGCCACCATTCGTTAGATGAGTTTAGTGTTTTATAGTTTTATTTATTTTTGCCTTAAAATTTCAATGGGACACCAAATCCTCCCCTCTCTCTCTTGACACAAATATCCCCAATTGTTAAGATTTCAAAGGCAATTTCGAGAAAATAGCGACGGAGGAGAAGAGATTTTGGAAACCCTAAGTAATTTTGGTGAAATTTAAGTTGTAGGTATGTTTTTCCTCAATTGTTGTTCTAGGCTTCTATTAATTCTTTGTTTTTTGACTTGTAAAATCAAGTAACATGAAAGCCTATGTACCGAATTTGTCCAGTTGTAATGAATGAAAAAGAAGAAGATGAACAATAAAGAAAAACAAGACACATAGATCAAGATTGATCCCATTAGTTAAACCGATTTATGTATTTACGTTATTTTGAGTTTTAATGTATTTACGTGATTATGCATGTGTATTTATATTTTTTTCTCGCATGCACGATGTCACTCCCCAAATCCGGGAGCATGACCGGCCGTGTACCATGAAGCAATCATGGGACACGAAGCCTAATTAAAAATATTTTTAGCAACTTGAAAACAAATAAAGAAAAACTGGATATTTTATTACAATAAAATACGCGACTCCAAACCAATATTTTTCTTAGGCAAATGACACAATATCTCATATTTACCAATCTCCAAATTCCACCATGAACTGCCAAGTAATAAAACTGCGGAAGCTAATAAATGAAAGTGCGGAAGAGGTTTGACACGATAAAAGAAATAAATATGCAAACGCCCTAGAGGTCCAAACACAAGGTCCCAACAACGCCGCAGAGTCCACTACAATGCCCCATGCACTAACTTGAAAAAAAATGTGGAATAAATCTGCCAGCTGACAAATTTAGTGAGTAATTAAGCATGCTAGGGTAAAAATATACAACGCGGCATACTTTCAAAAAAAGATTATTGTGGGCTCCAAAGAAATGGTTTCAAATAGTGAAGGTCGATGGTCAAACGAATATTATCAACAAACTAACGAAGTCAATGGCTCAGCAAATAGTATCGAAAGATGAATGACTGAATAACAAATTATCACAACAATCGAACGATGATAACAACCATTTTGTACCAACAGCCTGCTCAACAATATCGGAACGAGGAACAACAATAATGAGGTAGTCCAAATCAAAGTGGGAACCATATCTTCCAATTACCAAGTACCAAATGCCAAATATTTTCTTAGGGCTTAGCCCGTTGAATCCAACACCGTACTTAAAGTCACCACAGGATGGCGCCTGGGATCTTTTCCCTAAACCTATCCGGAATAGGGTCACACGGTATTTCACAAGTCTTTTCCCTATCCATTGAGCACTAAAGTCACAGGGTATTTCACAAGTCTTTTCCCTAGTGGCCAAAGTCACCACGATATTTCACAGGTCTTTTCCTTGGACTTTCACAAATTAATATAAACATAATCCATGGTCCCAAACACACAGAACAATGGCGACCAGAGTCACTTGCATTAGGATTATTCCCCGTGTCGTTGCATAGTCACAAAAATATGATGAAGTCAACAAATCGACGACTATAAAAGTATGAACAATCGATCGATCAAAAATATTATCAAATAACCTTGTATGCCAAATGGTACATCAATCATCAATGAATATGAGAACACGAATAAAAATATCACTTATCGAATCAACAACGAATAATGAACTGTCAATGATAAATAGGCTCAAGAGGATTCCAAAGAAATGGATCACAGGCTTAACCATTCACCTCGATTGGATACACGCACACATGCATATCGATTCCTAATATACTAATATATATACATATTCTCACCCTTGTAAACCAAGCACAACACACTACAACGTACCAGCACCACATGCGCACAAACTGATCACCGTTGCCGCCCCTCTTTCTCTCACTCGGCACCACTAAACAAAACCCCACTGTTCCCAAATCAAAGCCCCTAATTCTGTGTTTATATAACCATAAACTATATACTCAGCAAGGAAGAAAAAGAGACGATGAAAACATTAAGCTTACCCGACGATTCACTGATCCGAAAATTACCGACGAACTCTCAACTGTGGCTGCTCTTTCGCGCTCTCCTCCCCAATGTATGGAATAAAGTAACCCTACTTCTCAAACGTTTCCTCACCCTAATAAATTGCCCACGTTCAAACTTAAAACTTATGTTGTCTAATTACACAATCAACCCAATATTATTCTTCACGTTAACTACTCACTTGCGGGGACCCATTCCCAGTTTAACCAAACTTAGGATTTTAAGCGATACGTGTAACTGATGCCAAAAATAAGCAGCCCAACATATATATATATATATATATATATATATACATACTAGTGTTTACTCGTGTCTACGGCACTACGCACCCCATGTCGCAGGCATGGGCATTTTTGTAATATATTTTTGTTTTTTATGCCAATGTCAGAAGCCAAGCTGTGGGTAAAAAGAATCGATGGCATTTTTGTAATATATTTGTAAAAGTGTGGGTGTTTTCTTAAAAGAGTTGGAGAGCACACCTCATTCATTGGATCAAATGAATCTCAGCCCTTGTATCAACTTGTGTTTGTGTGGAGGCCCACACCCTTGTGTTTTATTAGGTAGACATATATATACTTAGTAAGAAGTTTGAAAAGAAAAATGAAAGATTTAATTATTTGGGTCAAAAATATTATTATTTTTTAATTGAAAAAGTGGGATGTCACACACGGTCACCCTTGCATGGTGATATTCTTGGCTCCGTCGTCCCTGGCCACGACGTCATGATACATTATTTAAAAATGATCCATTACGACAGATTCTCTTCCACACGGTAAACTTCGGAAGAAGGGAGAGGTTACAAGCTAGTGGAGTATAAGGTTCCATTGTTTGTACTAGGGCATTGATGCCCACTAGGTTAGAGGCATTGTACTATGATACCAAGACTTGTCCAGCAAGCTGCTGTCCCTCATGGGCAGCAGCCCCCCCGCGTCCTATAAATAGACAGGCATCTCACTTGATTAATACAATCACTTATCATTCTCTTCAAACATTTCCATTCCCTCTTGTGGTTAATTAGTATTAGAGCATTAGGTTGTACAAGAAGATTGAGGAAGGAAAATATATCTTTGGTGAAAAGCTTAAGAGCAAGAACAAAGTTGTAAATTATTGTAAGTATCTCTAATTACTTTGCAATCCTCTACATCTAGCTTGTTATTTTGTTTGTGTTTCATTTATAGCTATTGCGAAACCCATATACTCAGCCTTTTGGGCTGCTGAGCTAAAAATGCTAAAACTTGAATATTTCCAAAAAAAAAAGAGGATAAAAGTCGTAATCTTTTATTTTTCTAATTCCTCTCGTTGAGACGAACCAACGATATCTACAAAAATTTGACACAAAACTAATATAAAATGTGATTTTTTTTTAATAAGAACAAAACAGAAAAAAAAAAACCCGGTTTTTTTCTCTTTATTTTTTCCGGGAAAACTAGGGGTGGGCGTAGTGTTGTGTCAAGTCGTGTTCATGTCATTTCGGATTCGTGTCGAAACACCTGCTAACATAAACGTGTCAAATATATATATCTTGACACTAATCTGACCTGCTTAAAATTGTGTCGTGTTCGGGTTGACACTGTTAAGACCATCTTATATAGTTGCCAATATGTACATAAAATTATATAATTGTCAATGTTGTGCATGAACTACTTATTTAATCCAATAACATAAATGAAGGCATCTTTTACTACCATCATAATCACATAAATTATAAAACCAATTCCAAATCATAACATTGAAAAATGTCCCGAGTCAACAAGAAATAGGTCTCAAAATATACCTAACATCCATTAAAATATACCTTTTTTCAATCTTTTTTGGGAAGCAAGATCCCGGTGAGTGGCGTTCAAGTTCTTGATGGATGACTCGATTTGGGCTTAGATTGGGCTGGTTGCAGAGAGAAGGAGAGAATGAGAGAGTGCCAAGGAGAAGAGAGAAAATAAAATGTAATAATTAAATGGATCCCTTGTGAACAATAAAATGTAATAACTAAATGGATCCCTTGTGAACAGTACTTGTACCATCTTCGGTACAAGTAGTTAACAACTGTTCACAAATGGAAAATACCTTCCCTTTTCCCGAATCTGCTACAGTCCTATTTTGATGCTTTATGTCTTGTTCTCTTTGCAATTCAAAAAGAATTTTTCAAAAAATTCCCCATAGATTACCCCTACTTTCAACATTTCTCTCTCAATCTCTCTCCACTTATTACTCCTACTATTTTTCGGAAAAAATTTCAAAATCCAATCCAAACACAATTAGATAAAATAGCTACAAATGTTGGTTTTGCTGCTCTGATAAACTTGCTAAAATCTATAGCTGGCCATGGAAAGCAAAAGGAAAGACCTTCTAGACGACTTTCAAAGTCTTGGTCTTTAAGGACAATGAGATATATTTTTTTTTATAACATGATATGTCAGGAGTAGGTAATATATGGGACCTCAGATAAACTAATCACACATCAAAGGAAATATCATGGGACCTTGCTTCTTGAGGAATTAGTTTTCAACACAACTGCACTCGTAAATTTTTGCATTTTCCCATTATTATCAATAATAGGACGGTAAGCTTAGTATATAGTTAAGCTCAATAGAACCACTCAACAAGGAAGAACGACAGAAAATCGAAGAGGAAAGCTCCAAATCAACCTGCAAAAAAGATTAAATTGTAATTTGGGAATGTAGACTCCTATCCTACGGTTGTTCGTTCACTTAACATAAAAAAAGATTCATGTCGTCCCCAAAAAGATGCTTAACTCCGACCCGAAAACATCGAAATGGAATGAAACATATATGCAATATCTTCGAGGGACGACAAACAAACATGGGGCAAACTTTGACAACCATTCCTATTCTGATCTTTATTAGATTCTTGCTATTCACGAGATCAAAGAAGGCTACATCAAAAGTAACAGAACTAAACACATATCGATCTCCAAAATTCTTTTTTACATACACAAGCCTTCAGAAAAACGGGATATTGATGTCCAACAGATTCGTTCGAGCGAGAATACAACAGATCTATCACCAAAGCATTACAAACATCAACCTTCAAGAAGATGGTTCATAGTATTGGAATATTGCGCTGACTTCAATGACTTGTTATGCATGCAATGTTGAGGGGAGCAAGTGACAAAATATTGATATGTAGATTGTGATCTTTTTTCCTTCTTCTAAGGTTTTATCACTACAAGAAAATCGTTCTATAGCAACGGTCGAAAGCGTTGCCTGCCAAAAAGTCGAAAAACCGTTGGTAGAGACCCATTTAGGCTATACCAACGGTTGGTCAAACCGTTGGTCAAACCGTTGCAATATATCCGTTGCTGTAGGGTATAGCAACGGTTTTGACGAGCATTGGTACAGATTTTTTTTTAGTAACGGTTCCTTTAGCAACGGTTACAAGCGTTGCTAAAGGCAAATTTTTTTTTTTTTAAATCTGGGGTAAAATATGACGTCAGCAGCCACGTGGATTCCACGTGTCGCCATGACGCTTGCGTCCGTTGCTGTAGGGTATAGCAACGGTTTTGACGAGCGTTGGTACAGATTTTTTTTTAGTAACGGTTCCTTTAGCAACGGTTACAAGCGTTGCTAAAGGCAAATTTTTTTTTTTTAAAATCTGGGGTAAAATATGACGTCAGCAGCCACGTGGATTCCACGTGTCGCCATGACGCTTGCGTGGCGGCCACGTGTCGCTCGCGTGTCATGGAAGGCAACACAATTTTGTGTCTCCTGGGAATCGAACCTAGGACCTCGCGCATGCACGCGCGAGTGCTTACCAGCTGGGCTAGCCCAACACTTGTGCATTGTAAAGAAACAACTAATATTTATATTATGCGAACTGTCATTAGAGCATCCATAATGTGATAATCAAAACCAAAAAGTTGTTAAAGTTAGCAATATTTGATCAAAAAAGTGCTCACATTATAATAACCAAACTTAGCAATCTCTTAATCAAATCAAATTTTGGCTTTTGAATAATCAAAACTAGCAACTTTTTTGCCAATAATCAAATCTAATGGTCTCCACATTTTTTTAATCAAATACACCCATCATTACATAAAAACTTTTTCTCTTTCTCAACAATGTTTCCAGAAAATTATTTTTAAATTATTTTTTTTCCAGAAACTTAAAAAAAAACAGTATTTACAAAAAACATTTTTTAAAAGTGTTTTAACACAAATTTTTTAATTTTTTTTTAAACGGCTTTTAACAAATTTTTTTAAAAAAAAAACTGTTTTTAACACAAATTTTTTTTTTTTTAAATGGCTTTTAACAAATTTTCAAAAAATAATTTTTAGCAACGGTTATTGGAAAACCGTTGCTATAGTCAGGTTTTTAGCAACGGTTATTGGAAAACCGTTGCTATAGTCCGGTTTTTAGTAACGGTTATAGAAAACCGTTGCTATAGTCCGGTTTTTAGTAACGGTTATGAAAAACCGTTGCTATAGTCTTGTAATCTTGTAACGGTTGCATGAAAACCGTTGCTATAGTCCTGTTTCTAGTAACGTTTTGTAAACCGTTGCTAAACACCATCTATACCGACGGTTTTTTGAACCGTTGCTAAAAAAACCGTTGCGAGATCCCAAATTTCTTGTAGTGTATCCCACTAGTTTTCCTTAGTAAGGTTTTAATGAGGCAATTTGAAGACATAAGTCACCATTTCAAAAGACAAGAGAATACTGTACTCTTTTTTTTTCCTTCGTATGTTAAAGGTTTTTTCCACTGAATTTTGCTTGGTAAGATTTTAATGAGGCGAATTCTTAGTGTGTGGTCATTCAAGGGTGAGTGTTATGTAATTATTGAGGCCCCGTTACGCTAAAGTTGTTATTTTTTAAGTATTTATTTCCCACTTTACAACACAGGTTATTCTCTCACAATATATCACATTTAATTAAAAAAAAGTATTCCCTCCGTCCCTATTTAAATGTTCAGTATTTCATTTTGGGCTGTCCCAAAATAAGTGTCGGGAAGTGGAGGATAATTTTAAAAAGTGGAGGTAAAAGTTGATGTGAAAAGTATAAAGTAGAGAATAATTTTGGAAAGTGGAGATAAAAGTTGATATAGAAAGTGTAAAATAGAGAGAAGAGTTGATGGAAAAATTGTAAAGTGGAGGTGAAAGTTGACTCTCTAAAACTGCGTGTTTTTCAAACTAGGATATTTAAAAAAGAACGGATGGTGTACTTATTTAAAAAATAAATAATTATTTTAGTTAGTGGAACACACCCTGACTACAACGGAAGACTTATCCAAAAAGTTCATGGCTGGGAAACAGAGAAAAACAAAAAGGAAAGAAAGAGAAAAGAATACAGAAAATATGATAAAGTATGGAAAATCGATCCTAATAAGGGTTCTCAAAGAACCATTTTTATATATACATATTGTGTTCGTTATTGTCTTTACTTCTCCGCAAAGTTCTTTTATTATTCTCTCAATTTTTTTAGGCTGCTGATTTCGCCACTTCTATTTTTGTTAACGTCACTCTCCTCTAAGTGTAATTTTGGTGTAAAAATATACTTACAGGAGAGTGACGTTAACAAAAAAGAAAGTGGCAAAATAATTTGCCTTTTCTTTATAATAACTTTTGAATGAGGCACCTTTTCAGTGAAGTAATGGATAAGTGCAACGACGCCGTTTCAGACCCCTCAACCCAACCCACCTCCTCCGAGTGGACCCTGGGCCGCCACCTGGCGCGCCGCCTGGTCGAGATCGGCGCCACCGACGTCTTCTCCGTCTCCGGCGACTTCAACGTCAAGCTCCTCGACCAATTCATCGCCGAGCCGCGCCTCAAGGTCGTCGGCTGCTGCAACGAGCTCAATGCCGCATACGCTGCCGACGGCTTCGCCCGGTCGTGCGGCGTGGGCGTATGCCTCGTGACGTTCACCGTCGGCGGGCTGAGCGTGATCAACGCCGTAGCCGGCGCGTACAGCGAGGACTTGCCGGTGATTTGTATCGTCGGCGGGCCGAACTCGAACGATTATGGAACTTATAGGATTCTTCACCATACAATTGGGTTGCCGGATTTTTCGCAGGAGATGAGGTGCTTTCAGACGGTTACTTGCTACCAGGTCAGTAAAATCGAGAACTTGGGGGTTCCACATGTGTCCGTAAACACCCCATTTGATCATAGTCCGTAATGCTTAGGCCTCCAGCCAAATGGCCGTCCGATGATGAGAATGTTGCTATTGACTGTTATCCCCCCGAAGAGGTCAACTTGATGCATAGATGTGTGAAGACAGCTTGTCGTCGTTGCTTTTGTTTCAAACCACATAACCTGTTTTATCGAGTTGCAAACCTTTTTGTAAAAAAGTGTTTTGTTTCGTGCCGTGTCGTTTTCAAGATTATGTTAAAGTCTTTTTCTTTTTTTTTTCTCAATAAATCATTTGTTTTTGGCCCTCAAACAATGTGGAACTCTTAAGGACGAAGAAACACCTTTATTTTTGGTATACGAAGGAACACCTTAAAACTAGGGATGCAAGTGCCGAATAACACTTAGAGCGAGTGAAAGTATGTAGACATGTGTTTTGGCCTTAATAGCATCGTCCATTTTTAATTTAGTCTTCTTTCAGTCCACTTTTCATAAATCAAACTTTATTACTTTAATGGTTGGATTTCACCATCATTGAGTACTTTCAAAACCCTTTTTTGTTGATATATAATAAGTCTCTATTTAATTTGAAATGAGCGAGATACCAGGATTTTACCAATACGATTTATTTTCTGGCCCACTGAGGGAATAAGTGTCATATTTTTTGATGTACAAACTGTTTTGGATCCAAATTACTTGGGTTAGAAAGTAGACTCAACAAGCTTTTCAATGGAAGTGTCTGGAGCAATATCAAGGTCACAAAAAAGAGCACAGAGCCAGGCCGGCTATGGGCCAAGGCCGGGCTAGTTGTGTATAAAAAAAACGGCCTCGTTTTGCATGCAAAAGCACCAGATTTCGTACTTTAGGCATTGAATATTGAATTGAGTCAAGTTCAATCGTGTGCTCAAGTTGAGCTCAGTAACGCTTGAGAGAAAGCTGAAGTTACGATTCAAGGGACATTCTTAGTCCTGTGGGGTCCCCGCATCTGTGTGTACAGTGTGGGAGGCTCACATGAGATGTGAGTGAGTTCGTGTACACGAAATTCTTTTAAAGATTGGGGTAAAAGCTTCGTTATGAAGTACTCAGAGCATGTCCAACCTGTATGAGGAAAATTTGAGTAAGGAAGAACAGGCCTTCTAAAATCTGACAAAAATTTGAATCTCCTTCTTCTTCTTCTTTTTTGAGTAAAACTTGAGTATAAACTTCGTATTGAAGCACTCACAAATTCAAATCTAGTTATGAATTTTGGTCAATGTTTTATTTTAAGTGTAATTATGTATTCGAGAGGCACATATAGTCTTGCTAAATTTGTGGGAGGATTTGGGTGACAAAATTTGAGTAAAAATCAGTTTGATATAAGTTTGACAATCTGTTAGGAAGGAAAGTGAAAGAAATTGAAAATCGTTTGAAAAAGACAGTATGAAAAAAATGTACGAAATTTTTTAGTTGTGCGTAGTACTCGATTTTGTTATGCTCTCTGTTTGTCTTGAGCTAGACAATGGAGTATAATTTTTTATCTTTCATTACAGAAATTATACGAGTAAAAGTTCTATCCCCACGGAATTTCAATTGTGGTTTGTTTGAAATCTGCAATGTAACTTCCTTTCGAAAACAATCAACAGGGGCATGATAAGCAGATAACCAATCCATACCAAACATCAATAATGTGTATTGTCTTGAGGAATTAATTTAGAGTCAAATTCACTTTTGTTATGAATTTGAGTGAAATATTGGAGTTGGTTTTCGGAGATTTTGCTCATATTTTGATCCAGAACAAAGGGTCGGAGATGCTCTCACAGACTCAAATTTAAGCATAAATTAGATTTGAGTGAACTTTTTTTTATTAAGAGGCACATTATACCCTTTTCAAGTTTGAGTAAAGATTTAAGTCTCGATTTGAGAAATTTTCCGAGTAAAACGAAGCTTTGATACGAGTTCAAGTAAGTTTGAGACGAGAGTGAGGTAGATTTCGGGGTGTTTTTAATCAAGTTTTGAATGTAGCTGAGAAAAAAAAAAAAAAAAGGGCTGGAGATGCTCTCAAGTAAATGATCTGTTTGTGTTTATGGCTGATTGGGTGTTACTGACTTAGATTGTGATTTTGTCTAACGTATTAGGCAGTGGTGAATGATTTGGACCATGCGCACGAGCAGATCGATACTGCGATCTCGACTGCATTGAAAGAAAGCAAGCCTGTTTATATCAGCGTCAGCTGTAATTTGCCCGCCATTTCACATCCCAGTTTTAGCCGCGAACCAGTTCCATTCTCTCTATCTCCCAGGTAAAGCTCTAAATTCCTTGGATCTACATACATGTCTGCATTATGCACGGCTCAAATTTTATTTCGTTATCCGGGTATGGATGTGTTCGAGTGACATATTCACTAATAGATCCAAAATGGGCATACTAGGCGACCGGAGTTTCAAAATTGTCAGAAAACTGTGAAAAATATAGCAGTTCCTGCTCCCAAATATAGCAGTTCATACTCGACGAATGAGCAATGAATCTTTTTTTACCAAAAACTAAAATGAATATCACTAGACATCAATAATGTGTTTTGTCTTGAGGAATTAATTTAGGCCAGCCTGTTGGATAGAAATGAGCATCAGAGGCGGCCGGCTCTCAAAATTCTCAAGAAGTCGCACATTGTACTCATAGCTTCAAGATAATTTTGGAAACATAAAGGTTCGTGCTCCCGGGTTGTAGGAGTTTTCAATCCAAGAGTACTAGTCCTGTATCCAGAATCGTCCCTGGACATAATACGATGTAGTATTTGTGGTTTGATTTGTACTGATTGGGATTTCTTTCGGGAGATGTAGACTGAGTAATAAGATGGGTTTGGAAGCTGCGGTGGAGGTAGCAGCAAAGTTCCTAAACAAGGCAGTGAAGCCAGTTCTGGTAGGTGGCCCAAAGCTGCGAGTGGCCAAAGCCTGTGGTGAATTCGTAGAATTGGCCGATGCCTGTGGTTACGCGCTAGCGACGATGCCATCGGCAAAAGGGCTTGTGCCTGAGCACCACCCCCACTTCATTGGGACTTACTGGGGTGCGGTCAGCACCGCCTTTTGTGCAGAAATTGTTGAATCTGCAGACGCCTACTTGTTTGCGGGACCCATTTTCAATGACTACAGCTCTGTTGGGTACTCTCTCCTTCTGAAAAAGGAGAAGGCGATCATTGTGCAGCCTGATCGCGTAGTGATTGCGAATGGTCCTGCATTTGGGTGTGTTCTAATGAAGGATTTCTTGAGTGCTTTGGCTAAGAGGCTTAAGCACAACAAGACTGCATATGAGAACTACCGATCTGTAACCAACGGTGATCTTCACAAGTGTGAGTCAAATGAGGCCTCGATGGTCAATGTTCTTTTCCAGCATATTCAGAAGATGCTGTCGGGTGATACGGTGGTGATTGTTGAGACGGGGGACTCTTGGTTCAATTGCCAGAAGTTGAAATTGCCTGAGGGATGCGGGTAAGGGAAGGAGAGATTTTTTGTGTTCGATTTTTGGTTTTTGGTATCAATGTATGATGTTAAACGATTTTGGGAAATTGGAGCTTGCAGGTATGAGTTCCAGATGCAGTATGGATCAGTTGGTTGGTCAGTAGGCGCAACTCTTGGATATGCACAGGCCGCAAAGAATAAGCGAGTGATTGCTTGCATCGGCGATGGTAGCTTTCAGGTATAATCACAGATGCATAGTTCAGTTTTTTCTGCAGATGCTCTTAGAGTTTGGGATGAAGGCTATCTTGTTTTACTCTAAATTAGCGTATACATTCGTGGCCTTTCCTCAACTCATAGTGCAATACTTAGTCAATAATACTTTGGAATTGTTCTTTTGGTTCGCTTCCATATTTTGATGCATGTATTGTTAGAACTATGGCTCATATGTAAGTATGGAGAGATACTAAAGGGTTCTAGAAAGAAAGCCAGATGCTGGAGTGGAGCGACAGCATCTGGCCCATTGCTGATAATCTAGTAAAAGTAGATTGGGCCGAAGGCCTAGGAGTTTCGTAAGTTGGGGGGTGCGGGGGGCGTAGCCCCCCGTGGTATGGTACGGCCGTACAAGGGTATTTTTGGGATAAAACCAAATACCAGGTTAGGGTTAGAATAGAGTCGCTATAAATATTCTATGTTGTAAACCCTAGTTGATAACTGTGATAATAAAAGAACAGCCGCTCTCGCTCCCTTATTAACAACGGTGCATATACCAACGGTGCATATAATTGATCAGTGCTTGACAGGTGACCGCACAAGATGTGTCAACAATGCTGCAATGCGGACAGAGGAGCATCATCTTCCTTATTAACAACGGTGCATATACCATAGCGTCTGGGATCCAAGACGGGCCTTACAATGTGATTAAGAACTGGAACTACACCGGATTGGTTGACGCAATCAACGATGGTGAAGGCAAGTGCTGGACGACTAAGGTTAGTATGGAAGCTCAATTACACAGATTTGCTTTAGACTATCGATAGAGAATAATTCGCTACACTCCCCGATAAAGAACCTAGAAAAATACCCACGATTGAAAACATGGTAAAAATGTGGCGCGCTATGTTACACGGAGTCGGATACGAGTGTCAGGTGTGGGTACTTCATGTAACTTCTACCTCAGGGCACAAGGGTACACATAAATGTTCCAGGATAGATAGTGTTCACATATTGCGTAAGTGGATTTTAAGAATAATGTAGGAGGGTCATGCATAGTTCGTGGTAAATTTGAGTTAAAAAAATATTCTTGCTAAATGAATGGCCAAGAAGATACGTCCGACAGGGATCTCATATCGTTATTGGAGTGTCGAGTGCTCAACACGGTCATTTTGCACATTTAGAAGGATCATGTGAAATAGTTTTTAGTATGTTTTTCTCTTGATGCTTTTCCTAGGTATCCGCATTTCTGCATTTAACTGATGATTCCAAACCATTGAATTTTCTGTTGCAGGTGCGGTGTGAGAAAGAGCTGAATGAAGCAATTGCGACGGCAACTGGTGAAAAGAAAGATTGCTTGTGCTTCATAGAAGTGAAGATTCAAAAGAATGATAAGAGCAAAGAACTGCTTGTATGGGGACCTAGGGTCTCCGCCGCTAATAACCGCCCGCCCGCCGAACCCTCAGAAAACTTAATCTGAAGGGGGGGATTGAATCAGTTACTGTCAAGATTCACTAGCATATGAATGCTTCTCCACGGTTATTAAGTTGTATTTTAGTCAATGGTGGTAAATTTAGAGGGGGCAAATGGGCGGGTCGAATAAAGGTCGATAATATGCAGGTTGTAATAGATCGGGTCAAATATGGGTCAAAACCATTCTCAAACCCGATCCGTTTTCCTTCCTTTTCTCCCCTTTGGCATGTTGCCGATGCTCTTTGGGATGCAACCGCTGAATAATTTCTCCATATGTAAAGGGCCAAGATCTAAGCTCTAAACGAAGCATTTAAAGCAGTTATATTATAATGCCAATACAACGAAGTGAAGTTATTATGTGCTCTATTTGCTAAGTTTGAAACATTTTTTGTTCGTCAAGTGTCAAAACCAAGGAATCACCGACTGCGAAAAGCTCGTAATAGCATGGACGGTTTTTAAGTTTGACCATCCGAACCCATAAAATCAATGAGTTTATTCAGTTGGCCCAATTAGAAACCATATTTGCATATGGGTGGCTTTCAGCTGATTATAAATGGATGGGTTTGGATGGATCCAATCTTTCAATATCTACCGATCTTTTAGCCTTAATTCTATTTCACTCTCTTGTCTCAGGATTTTTTTTTTCTTTTTGGACTGGTTGATGGTTGGATATTTTTGATGGAGAGAGAGAGATGAAAATGACTGGGAGCAAATGTGACCTGATTACCTTTAGCCATGCCACATACCCACATGACGCATTACTGCATTGTCAAACACCGAGCAATGCTGCATGCATAACTTTAAAACACAACTCTAAATACATTTGTGTACAGAATTATTGGATGCACATGAGTCAGCATGCATTCAATGACTTTGGTTACAATTAAGTCCGAGATTGTATTTTAAAATTCTGTTCCTAGATATTTTTTTTTTGGGTAAGCAATTACACATCACATACTGATTGGGGGCAATGTACGTATTGGGCACCCAAAATGGGGCCATCCTGAGATCCGTAATTTGATCTAAACCATACTCTCTGTCACTACATAAGTGTCCGGCACAATTCTAGACCTTTAAAAAGACGCATTTGTTTAGTTAAAAATATCAACAAAGTTTCGCAAGTCAATAGATAGCAATGAGAGTTCTATTAGATTGTGAAAAAAAAAATTAGATTTTTTAATGGACAACATGCATCTTTTGTAAACCCTAGATTTGCGAATCAGACACTTATTTAGGAATGAAGGAAGTATTATTTTAGTCCGGTCGATTAGGTCCTCGACCAAATAATTCAAGTTGATCAAATGTTGGTAGCTAATAACTTCCTACACTAAAAAACAATCATTCTACAACCACAACCACACCGATTCACACACCCAAACTCACAAGGGTGTGGGCTCCACGCACCGGATGTGTGTATTGTGTGTAGGGCCCACACACTTGTGAAAGTGGGGGTGTAAAGGGGTGTGGTTCTAGCATTTTTGCACTAAAAAACCTGTTCGCGACTTGCATGAGAACCACCAAAAAATAGACAAACCTTCGTTCCAACACAATGCATCAAAATCAAGCTATACCCACTCCCATCCAAAACAAAGGGAGACAAGCCTTTTCAGCAAACCCAGATTTGGAACCACAGGTTCATGAGTAACCGAGACTAGTGATTAAAAAGCATTACCTTCCCACCAAAAAGTTGACATTTACATGGTTGAGGACATACAAGGATTTCACCTGACCCTCGTCGGATGTTCAAGAAAAGATGCATCAACCTACTGATTGGTTCCATCTTTATCGGTAGCAAACAATAGACGACCATTTTGGAGCAGAGAAGCAGGAAAGGGAGCGCGGCAATTGCCAATATGCGATTTGAGCCGGGGAATGTTTGGGTGTGCGCTTCTACAACGGTGGCAACGCAACTCCATCGACAAAATGTCTTCATCTTTCAATGTGGCTCGTCCAAACTTGTCGATTTCCTCCATTACATCGACAGAATCACGGAAGAAGGCACTATTAAAGGAGTTCCAGTGCTTCTTATTCTTGAGATGTTTTGAATCGAAGTCCTGACTGATTACGTGAAGGTGCAATTGTCGCATTGACGGGGCCTGCAAAAAAAAAAGAGAGTTCAAAATGATATTCACAAAAACAACTTATTGGTTGTTTGTTCAAAACAAATTCATAAGAGAAGAGCAGATTACTTTAGGTTGCATTTGGATTTATGGATTTGAAATGCAAGGATTTCAAATTGAATCATTCAAGAAGTATACCTCCAATATAAATATGAGAACTGTACTAGTGGAGTTCAAGATCAAATTTAAGAACTTCATCATGGTGAGGTGGAATAACCAATTCGAAGTAGTACTTTGAAATCTTTCATGCTAAGGATAGTCCTTCTAGCAACAACGCCCTACTAAAAAGTAAAAACACATCTTCTACCTAACTTATGTTCTATATTTCTCTATCTACCTAAAATAGCTAACTCTCCAACATTATTTGGATAGAAACAACCCCAAACCCCTTAATGTGAAATCCATCCATACAACCGGAGCCTTGAAAGACAAGCAAATGCGCATTACCCAGTATACTATAAGCGGGGAAAGCCAAAAAAGAAAATACCAAAAACAAAAGAGGCACTGTCAAACTAAACATTAACAAACCAGCTGGGGTAAGAGAACACACCGAATGATACCCTAAGCGGAAAATTAACATTTTATCTTCACTTAAGTACTTCTCAGCCCACTTCAAGCCCACATCATGCATTGTCCTTAGCAACTGAAGGTTTTCTTTCCTCACATCTGCAAGTCGGTCAAGACCTTCGTAACGTGCCAGCACCAATAGGTGCCTTTTTGCCTGCAGAGAGGAATGAAATTTTAATCTCCCTTAAGCTCAAAACGAGAGAGAGAGAGAGAGAGAGAGAGAGAGAGAGAGAGATCATTTACTTTTGGATAAAGATCATTTACTACAACAATATCGTCCGATATCTCCATCACATCATTCTTATGCTTCTCAGGATTAGTGGCAATGTGATAAAGAGATTGAGCCCATGCACCCCAGGCCTTAGACATACTTCCGTTGTTCTTTTCATTTTGGGCATCGTCATTACCGTTGGTAGCACCAGTCCGGGAACCATGTTCTCCATGTAATCCCTTGCACTTTTTGTTTCTCTCGGATTCATAGACATCCTCTCTCTTGACCTTCTGATCAGCATTTGAAAATTGATTCTTACGAGGTATCTTGAAGTCAACTGGAGACACTAACTGAACGGACCCAAGTTTCCCAGTTGGTTCCTCATAGAATGTTTTTTGGGACTTCACTATAGATGCAAAACCTTCAAAAAGCGCCGAGTAAGCCTCACGAAGAACTTCACAACCCTTTTTATAGTCTTTGTTGAGAAAGTTTGGTCTTTTGGGGTTCATATTTGGTCCAAGAACATGTATGACATGGGTAACACCTTCTCTACAAAATAGGGGAGAAGTTGATGGAAGAGGCACAACCACAGCTTTTCCAGGAGCAAGTGATCCAGCTCGTTCCATAGTTGCAGTCTCTAGGGAGGGACCTGCTGCACTAAATATAGCAGCATTCACACCTCCACCCCCAGGTTTCAACCGCCTGCAAAGAGCTTATTTATCAGTTGATGTCTTAGTGAAGAAATATACAAAGAAAGTAATCAAGGAGATCAAAGCATAACAAGTGCAGTTGGCAACAAAATTAAGTGCTGCTGCAGATTGCGTGCCATGTAATGCCGTTAGATTACTTATGTATATATGGAAATGAAGTGTAAAACACCATTGATTGACAGTGAACGATAAGTCTATGCTCCAGAATTGCATCGGCACATTTTGTGTGTCCAGCTGTTAGGGGGGGGGGGGGGGGGGGGGGTGGGTTTGGGGGTGACCACTGGCCGGTCACAAGTACAACATTTTTATAGGTTTTGGGTCGTGACAGCTCTCACTTCTGGTATAACCAAACATATGGGAAACAGAAGCGACCATAATGGTTATAAACTGTTATATCTTGTTATCCATTCAATAGCAGTATGCACTCTTTGAATACCATAGCTTGGATAACAAGATAACCGCTTGCTGAAGGTTGTGCAGGTATAACTAAAAACAGTGGGAAAAAGCTTACCAGTTCGCAGCATTAGCTACTACATTGCAGCGTAAACGACCTCCTGAGTAGAGCCGAGTAATATCTCCCACAAATGTCAGGAATTTTCCAGAATCTATGTTCTTTTCTCCAGCTTTAGCCCTAACCAAGGACAATATCTTTGATCCAGAGGACAAGTCTACCAAAACAAACCTAGCATTGCCAAGCTTAGTCACAAACTCCAAAACTTTCTCAACAATAATATCGGATGCCTTCTCAAGGTCAAACTGAAAATCGGCTGTTGAAATGGATGGAAATGCCAAAGTTGGAACATTGTCAAAAGAAGAAGTGCTTTCGAGAGAACTGAATGCCAGATCTTCACCTCCTTTTACCTCTTCAACTCCTTTTACCTCCTCTCGTCCTATAGAGGAGGAATCATTTTCCTTATCAGTGGTAACAGAATCTTTCAAGCTATCTCCTTTAGAAACTGCATTAACAGGGGAGTCTACTTTTTTAAGGAACTTCATTATACCAAGTTGAACTTTGGCATCTGGATTCTTCTGGCCGAAACTCCCAGATGGAAGGGTATTCTGTGGACCAAGCGCACTATACGTATCGATAGCAGCTTGAACATCACTTTCACTTTGGCAAAATGTGATCCTAGAAAACCCTTCGCTCAATTTAGGCAACTCCTTCTTTTGCAGCATTCTGTTTACAACAGCAGCAGCTCTTCCACCTTGCAAATTTCCTTCATGCCCCTCGCGCTTTACAGAGCGAGATATGCAAAGCTTGGCAGGAAGATCAAGTACAACAGCATGCATATCTTGGGGATTGCCAAGCTTCATGAAGTCTGCACGCTGTTCTCTATCAAGATTGCATCTATCAATGAACACACTTTTACCATCTTTCAATGCAGTGGCTGCACTTGTAAGGCACTGTGTTTTTGTCCCAGCTTTACCATTACCAATTGTGTCCTGTACGGTAATGTAAAAAGTGTTTTAAGTACAGTTCTTCCCTCTTCGGTTCATGTGGCAAGTGTGCTATTATAAAAGAGCTGTGGCTGCGATTGAAGCCAACAACAAATGGATCACTTCTCAGAGAGGGCAAAATAACTCCTAATGTCCACCTGCACCTTAAACTACTTACCTAATTCGTTTTCAAAATCTAAGTCACAACCGTAAATTAGAGTCATGAGCTGTACACATATTGCCCACAAACTTCTACGTAGTCAACGAGCTTCCACAAGTACAAATTGTCACCAACTTAAGAGAGACTCTAATCTTCACTCAAATTTCAGAAAGCTATTTTTCGCATCTTAAGTTTATAACTACGCTGTTGATGAAGCTTTTACTCAAATATATGCTTGAATTGGGCATTTGGAGCGCTTTACCTCAAATAAAGCTTTCGCTCAAATTTGAGTAAAAACATGGGTAAAGATAACAAACATCTATTGCAAAGGATGAGGAGGAGTTCTACTAACCCAACACATTACACAACCATATTCGGACAATGCTACTCACACAACAATTCAAACACAACAATCTACACAACCTCTCACATACATGTGGGGCCCACACATAGTAGTGTGTGTGGAGCCCACATGTATGTGAGAGGTTGTGTAAGTTGTTGTGTTTGGATTGTTGTGTGAGTATCATTTTGGTATTCACGAAGAATAGAATGCAACATATGCATGTTGTATGAATGGTTGCCTAATGTGTTGACAGTGTTGTGTTAATAGACTTTTACGGAGCGGAGTTCAGCATTTCATCAACACCAGATGACCCAACTTAAAAATGAGAGAGAGAGAGAGAGAGAGAGAGAGAGAGAGAGAGAGAGAGAGAGAGAGAGAGAGAGAGAGAACCTGGCAGATACGGACCCAGGTTCGGGTCGAGACCCGCATGACGCGGTCGCAGAAGGTGGACTTGCCACTACCTGGCGCACCCACCAGAATCACCACCATTGCATTCTTCTTCTTCTCTTCTTCACCTATTTCAACAAAACAGCAACATTCCCGTTACATACATACATATTCTTCGATACATATACATAAATACATATATGCTGTGTAATTATAGGTATCTATGCAAAGGGGGGGGGGAAGAACCCAGCAACTGAAAACCCTAGAGATGATGAAATGGGTGAGTAAGCGTACCCTTGGAGAACGATTTGCCATCAACGTCCATTGACTTCAATTTCGTACTTTAGGGATTCGTTGCTTCAACGAACTGATTACTGAACTGGGTTTGGCATTGCATTTCCGGGTTCTTGGATCTTCAAATTCAGAGTTCTATGCTAGCGTTGAACGGCTGAAGGCAGGGAAAGTGTTTGGTTACGCTCCTGAAGCCATCCGTGGAATTACCGATTGTCCAAACCACCCCCGAGGCTTCTAAACATTACCGATTGCTCCCCACGTTAGGGAAATTACTAGAGACCCCATGTTGCATGACAAAATTACTCTGTTGCCGTGGCGTAGCCGCTGCTAGGAAGTTCGACGAAATCTATCTGACATGATTGAATCCTAATTACAACGAATCACAAGGTATTTTTGTTGTATATGAAAAGCTATTTTCGCACTTTTACCGTCTTTCACAGGCTACATAAGGACTATGTGGTCTATTGTAGTTAGGATCTGATGATGTCCTAGCGGACAGATTCTGTTGAATTTTCTAGCGGCTATATCATGAAATGGGGTAATTCCTTATGCGAAAGAGGTTAATTTGTAGTTTCTTAAACATGAGGGGACAATCTATAATTTGCAAAAATCTCCGGATAATTTTCCATTGATATTATCCAATTCCAATGGGGGCGACTATTCACAATCCTCAAATTTTCTCCCGTAGCCCGTTAAAAATTTTTGAAAATTATATTTCAGTAACTACATGTCGAAAATATGTTCAACATTCGGTAAACAACTGCCGAACATACATTTCGGTAAATAGCTGTTGAAAATAAGATTATATTTCGGTAACTACATGTCGGAAATGCACAAGAAACATATATTTCGGTAATTGGATGCTGAAAATGTATCTCAATTTCGGTAACTAACTGTCGAAAATGTATCTCAATTTCGGTAACTAACTGTCGAAACATTTGGAAATTTTTAACGAGCTACGGGAGAAAATTGAGGGGTACGAATAGCAGCGCCCATTCCAATTGATAGGAATAGTATGCTTGATTAATCTGGTTTTTTTACCCCGAGGATTACTCTCCATTTCCACTTTTTCTCGGATGGATTTTTCTCGTTTTTTGAGAAACCCTTTGAATGATTGTTCTGCCAGCCAATAGCAACGAAATGGTACATGAATATGGATACATGAAAGTGTCCAGAAAATAGAATGGACGTATGGTTCTTTTTTACATGTTGTGCCAGCACAATAGCAACGAAATGAATACGTGAATCCGAACCGTCCATTCTCTTTCCTGGACACTTTAGACCCTGTTCGTTTTGAGATTTTGGATTTGGATTTGTAGGTAATGAGTGTAGAAAGAAATAGAGTAATGACAGAAAATATGGGTAATGATTGAAGAGAAATAGAGAAAAAAATGAAAGTAATGATTAGAGATATGGGTAATGAGTGGTGAATGAAATAGGATAATGATTAGAATCCAAAATCTAAAATCCTTAACGGAAGAATACCACCAATTGTAGTACCACCAATATCCTCCCTTGTGTTGGTAATATTACTTGGGTAGACTGTCTGCTTACAGCTACTGGGCAGTTTCTCGCACACAAATAAGAAAGAAATGTTATTTAGCAATTAGCTTTAGAGCCAACAGGAGAGGTTCTCCATATCAGCTGGTGTTATGTAATGAGATTTTGAACATCTCAATATGGACATTTACCATGCAAGTGCTGCCATCGTCGACAGTGGCCGTATCACTAATACAAATATGCATCTCGATACGATTCAGAACCCTACCTTGCAGTCTCATATTTAGAAGGGGCCATTAACTCCCTGAAGAACAACTGCTTGCCCTTCTCCATCACCTCTGGTCAGGTGCTAATGTTTGGAAGTTCCAAGTAGTTTACTGAAGAGGCTATGTTTCCTCTCCAATATATGAATATCCTCCAGTTTTTTTTTTTCTTCAGGCTATGAAACTTTTAAGTCAAAAAGATGTAAGCTGAAGCAAAATTTTCCAAAAAAGAAGAAGATAGCTTGCTCCTAAACCTAAAATTTTCAAAAATTACAAGCCCCCTGCAAGCTGTGACAAACGTGGCAATGGTCATCATACATGTCGTAGTCACAGGCCACTCTTGTTTCGTAAATAGTGTGCACAAATTATGCACTTATCGGTATCCAAACAACTTAATTTATTTCTCAATTATAAACAACTTGAATGGTTAGGATCATAAACAAAACTCTCAATTATAACTTTCATTTAACGACCACAGGAAAATTGAATCAAGGCTTTATTTGTTTATAACAAAAGAAAGACAAAGATCATTATTGTGCTCACTTTACACTTATTAACAGCGCTACCCTCGAATCTAAATCCTGGCTCTGCTATTGCCAAGATATATAATGATGACTTGATTTTTCCTACTCCACTATGCAACATTAACAATTGCTCATAATGCATTTTCACATTTTTTCCACGACGAACACCATTTGCACATTTCAAAATTTAAACTCCACCAACAACTGCAGTCTGCAGCATTCTACCTTATGCTCATCTGCCTCAGATCAAATGACATATCTCCTCATTAAACACCAAATCAAAACACAAGTTGGAAAATGCGCTTATCATATGGATTCAACTCCATACTGTGTCTAATCAATTAGACCAAATACCAGTACAAAATTGATGATATAATGTAGGTGAACGAAATCGATTCAAAGCTTATACAATAAGAATTTCCTGCAAACAATGATTCAAAGCTTACGAACAAAGTCGTAGCCACAGGTCATTTAGGTGAAATTTTTTTTTTTGCCAAAAGGTTAGAAATTTCATTGTTTCCGGAGAGTACATCGAAGGGCACATCCTTCTTTGGACAAAAGAGAGAATAGCCAAACAGGTGAAGAGGCTCCAAAGAGGGAAGACCTACACTCCAAACTCCATCAGAGAGCAGCAGTGCAACACCACACCAACCACTATATCTCACAGAACTAAAGTCAGACACATCGAAAAAACACGCTAAAACGATGCCCGTAGAAGGTGAGGAAGACTCTCAAAGGGGAGAGACAACCAAAACATCATAAAATCAAACAAGAAAAAACTCCTAAAAGCCTACCCCTAGCGAAACCAAAACACCATCACCATCACACCACAGTAATCGCCATCCACAGCCACCCCCACCAATTGCGGCAGATCAGACCACCACCACCACTGATTAGCACCTAAGATTGTAAGATCGTGGTGCTAAAAGGTCCTTAGCTTGTGGCGTTTTTAAGCATTATCGTCGTTTTTATTCGTTTTTGCTCGTAAGGTAGTTTGTTTAGTGTTTCAGGCGAAACGCCCTTAAAGGCGTATTTTGATTGCCAAGCCAACTCCCAAGTGAATTTCAGCATCCATGCCCGGTGGAACTTGTGCCAAAGTGACCCAAGATTGAAAGCGTGAGGCGTCGGGTGAGCCAAGGGGCCGTCGGGTGTCAAGTATTGGAGGCTGGCTTGAAGATCTGGTATTAAGCTGCCCGTATCGATACAGCTTTTATCTGTATCGATACGCGTTTGCTTCGTGGGCCTCCAGCTTCTCCCGTATCGATACGGAGGCGTTACGTGGAAAGGGGCCATCTGGAGTTAGCAGCGTGGTATCGATACTTTGCCTAAATCCGTATCGATACGGGGAGCTTTCGGCCAGATATTTGTTACTTTTTGGGCTTTCCATTTATGGAATAGTTGCTACTTTTGGTATGTTTTTAGGATATTTTGTAGAGAGGGATTTGTTTGTATAAATAGGTTGGAAGTCTTTCTCTCTCACATAGGTAGATTTTATGCTTTAAGTCTTTCTTCCTAGATTAGTTTTTCTCCATAGCTTTTCTCAAGCTTTCTTAGCTAAATGTTCAAGAACTCCTTAAGGTAATTGTTGTTCATTAATTTCTCGTTTGTTAATGTTGTAGCTACGGACTAGATTCTCATTAATATCAAGTTTATTTCCATTTTCGTCGGTTAATCATTTTCTCTCTCTTAAGCATGTTTTCTAGTCTTTCTGCTATGTGTGAGTAGTTGTTCGGCTAAGTCTCGGGCTACTCTTTCCCAATGACTTAGGTGGTTATGTGGTTCTCAAACCCTCGGGCTTAAAGCATGGTTTTCGGAATGGAGCTTACTTGCATTTTTGGTCTAAACTAGGGGTGTTAACTCCTTGGTAAGGTGCTTAGTCAAACGGTCTTGGCAAGCGACTTACCGAGGGCTCGTGGCCTCCTATGATTCCATCCAACCAAACATACCCTAAGTTATTGCGATGGACAACAACTACGAATGTTCTTTTCTTTTCTTTTTTTTGTGTGAAATGAACTACGAATGTTCTTGTGTACTAGGACTAATGAAAAATAAATGTACCTACGTAATAGTCTTAGAACATGTATTTTCGCCCACATAAATGGTATAGTTATGCAAATTAACACTCCTATATATAGAGGCTATTAATTTTAGATTCCTGTATATCGTCTCGCTCCCCCTCACCTGCACCCAATTTCGCTCTTTCTTCGTGCAACTAAGCACACTGTCCTATATTACAAATAATGGGAAAATCCAATAATTTACACATGCAGTTGTGTTGAAAACTATATCCTCTGAAGGTCCCATGATATTTCCTTTGATGTGTGATCACTTGTAGGTACGGTCCTCAAAGACTAGTACTTTGGAAGTCGTCTTGGGTCCCCCATTTGCTTAATTTCCAATTATAGCTATTGGCAAGAACAATGACTATTAATTGCTTGAAGAATTTGCGGGAATTGATATTCGCGCTCCCTTTTTTGATGCAGGCGTTCCACTTTCAACGTGAAATTACTAGTAACTTCATGAATAAAGTGGAGCGCCTGCATCAAAAAAGGGAGCGCGAATATCAATTTCCTTGATTAAATTCCATACCACATCAAGGCCAAGGTCTTTAATTGGAGTTTAAATTCTACACAGTCCCTTAGTGTGGATTAGGTTAAACGTACGGTCATCCAATGGTACTTAACTCCATGTAGATTGGGTTAAACAGCCATCCAATGGTTAACTGACACATCATCGAGATCATGAGAAAGGTGGGGCTTCAATTTAATGCGCTTCCTCTCTCTCAACCATTGTTTGATTTGTAGTTGTCAACCTCTCTAAGGTTATCACAGTGCACACCGCACAATTGGAGTCTGGTTTTGTTCACCCTCGCTTAATGAGGGTGAACATTACCGTCACAGTTATTGGTTGTTCAAATTACTAGGTCCCACCAAATTAACCACAGTTAACATTATTTCCTAAAATGTGTGGGCAAAAATCATGGAAGGATATGGATGTGGATTTTTTCCTGCTGCTACTCGGGGAATAACGGGTGAACAAAATTGGACTCCTAGTGTAGTAGTGTTCGTGTTTTACTTTGTTGGTGTCCAAAACTATGGCAAATTCATGGATGTGGTGTGTGTGTGGGAGTCCGAATATTTGATCCACACAATGTCCGGTGAAGCTACTTTTTTAAATGAGAATACTATTCTTCGAGCCCTACAAGATGAATGATATCATTAACGCCCCCTAATTTATCCTTGTTATGTCTATTAATATCATTACTCGAAGCTTAATGCTTGACTTTTGTATTATAGGTGTTTGGAGGCTTAATACGTTAGAACCGTAAATTAAATTTACGTGGGCAGAGCTAAAATAATTGATTATGGATTGGGCCTTATTAGTTTTGCTCCTACTGCGCACATAGTTTCGGAAGTGAAAGTGGTGGCAAAATAACACAGAAGTGATGGATATTTGGTGGGCCCAAAAGAGGAGTAATATTTTTGATATTTCGACCTAGGAAAAGAATGGGGCCTAAGCCAATTTCTCGGCAGTGGGCCATGTTTGGAAAAAAGGATTTTTGGGAGAGACTTTTTAGTCCACGCATGAAGGAATTGTTTGTCGGCTTCTGTAGCATATAAAAGCATCACGCATGAACGGAAGAACGGGGGCTGCGTTCTCACGGGACTTTCACGCAAAACAGTCAACGAAGAACGGGGCTGCCGACACTTTTGTTCCGAGAGTTTTCTTCCTTTCTAAGTTTTTGAAATTTTGTTCAATTATTCGCACTCTGATAACTCATTTTAATTTCTGTTCTTAATAAAAGTTATTCATTGGTATTCGATTAGTTGATATTTCTTGTTTATTTTTCATCTTGCGTATTAGAAGCATGTTTCAAATTAGGGTTTCTTTCGTTTCTTGCGCAATGATTAGTGAGTAGTCGTATAGGTAAGGTCACGGGGTAATTAGCACACCGTGGCCGGTCCGGGCACTGCTCCTATTTCAAACAATGAAAAAGACAATTTTAGATTGGTAAAATACTTCCCGTAGACGATCCTGGGCATTGTCGGAGCCCATGTGAATGGGTGAATGGGGGTCCAAAACTCATTCTTTACTGCACATGGGTAAACGGCGACCATAAGGGTTTGCATCTCGCGGGGTATCTTTTTAAATCTAGAGTTGAATGTTTTTAAGAACACTGAATGGAGCAGGATAATCCAGACCGGTTGCGAGTGCTAACAACCCGACGACCGTACCTTTCTTTTAATTATTTCAAAAGTACAATCAATTTCTAGGTTTTAGTTAATCTCAATCAATCGACAAGGGGTGGCTACCTAAGAGCCGGTTAAATTATAACAACCCGAGTATTTAAGTTAATACACATCACCGTCCTTGTGGATTCGACTCCGATCTTACCGGATAATGTGCTACGTCGGTCTCCGCTCTACGCTTGGAACAACCCTTTAATTTACACGTGCAGTTGTGTTGAAAACTATATCCTCTAAAGGTCCCATGATATTTCCTTTGATGTGTGAACACTTGTACGTACGGTCCTCAAAGACTAGTACTTTGGAAGTCGTCTTGGGTCCCCCTTTTGCTTAATTTCCAACTACAGCTATTGAAGAATTTGAATATTCTCCATACCACAGTCCCTCCGTGTGGATTAAGTTAAACATACGATCATCCAATGGTACTTAACCTCGTGTAGATTGGGTTAAACAGTCATCCAATATTGAGAAAGGTCTTTTAAAGTTAAATTCTATACGGTCCCTCCATGTGGATTGAGTTAAATGGTCATCCAATAGTTAACTGACACATCATCGAAATCAGGACAAAGGTAGGGCTTCAATTTAATGGGCCTCTTCCTATCTTAACCGTGGTTTGATTCGTAGTTGTCAGCCTCTCTAAGGTTATCACAGTGCACACATCACAAGTGGACAGAGAAGCCAAACATGGTGATTTTAGGGTTCAAACATTCAAAGCCATTTCAAGGAACTTGTCGATTCTGAAAATCTAATTCATAATTAATTAACTGATTTTAGTTTCCACCTTGAGTTACGTCTGAAAAGCATTCACCTCATTTTCTTTAATTGTTCACGTCACCCCAAACAAAGAAGAACAACGAACTTCAATATTCCGACCCGGTCATTGTTGAAATAGTTTGATGTGCTTCGCACGTTCTCGGGATATAAAGCTTCATCCTCTAGAAGGGAAATTTTATCAGTGCCGGGTGGGTACCACGTGGTAGTCCGTTTGGCGCATGCATCTAATCCGTCCATTGCATTTTTGGACGGCTCAAATTTGGAGAGAGAAAGTGTTGAGGTGAGAGGAGAGAGAGAGTTTCAATCCGAACAGTCCAAAAGTGTATTGGACGGCCTGAATGTGCCGAGCGAGTACCACGTGGGATATACCCACTCGGCACCAAAAAATTTCCCCTGGCCACTGCTATATATATAAACACCCCCCAATTGCTAATTGCTTAATTGCTTAATAGTTGTATTAGCATTTGAGAGATAATTAAGATCGAGGTGACGTACATAATTATGACATCGCGTGAGAACGTAACATTCTTTGCTCCCCCCTGGCCACTGCTATATATAAACACCCCCCAATATAACTTTACCACACCCACATCAAAACACAAACACACACAGAGTTTTGTAATAAGAAAGAGTTCCATTTTATTGTTATTGTTCAGAAAAAATGGCTAGGTCGTCAGAAACAATGGTGAAGAAGGTGGCCTGCGTGGCGGTGCTAATGTGCATGGTGGTGGCTGTACCCCACGCCGAGGCGGCGATATCGTGCGGCCAGGTGCAGTCAAGCCTTACCCCATGCATCTCCTACCTGAAGGGCAGCGGCGGGGCAGTGCCGGCGGCCTGCTGCAACGGGGTCAAATCCCTAAGCAACGCGGCCAAGACCACACCTGACCGTCAGACGGTTTGCAAGTGCATTAAGTCTGCTGCTGCTGGGATATCTGGTCTCAACTACGGTCTCGCCTCTTCCCTCCCCGGTAAATGTGGTCTCTTCCTTCCTATCAAGATTGGCCCTTCCACTGACTGCTCCAAGTAACTCTCTCTCTCTCTCTCTCTTAAATACTTAACATTTGTACGTATTAGCCAATAACGGCTAACAATATCAGCCGATACATGACTAGATAATAAAATCTACAGCTACTTTAAAAAGCTCATGAAGTAATTTAATTTGTTGTAAATAAACTTAAAAAATGATGCTACTGAGTAGTTTATTTTTTTATCCAAAAATTGTACGACTTTTCTTAGGAGACAAGCAATTTGGGACGGAGAGATTATAATTTTATGACTTATTCAAAGTATTGTTTTTTAGTCGGCTGTCAAAAGTAATACCTGATAAAGTTTTTTTTTTTTTTTTTTTTGCAAGCCTACCAGATTAAATAACTCATTAGGATTTTACTTTTACGTTTTTTTTGTGCAATTTGTATAAATTTTTTGAACATGACCGTTACGTGCATGTGTTGTAGTTATCTTTTTCATCAAAATTTTATAACCGGTGCATATTTAATCCGGACAAGAAGAATTTAAATTGAACAATAATAAATCTGTATGAAGCTATTGTTAGTAGTGCGATGAAAATAGAGTTGGTAGTTGTTGGTTGCGGGCAAACATCCTGCCCACTCGGGTCGAATCGTGGCGCTTGGGGCCTTCTACGCTTTAATATAAAGAAATAGAGTTGCGTCTTTATCACTACCTGTGTGTTTCAGTAAGATGGTAAGCGCTTGATCTCAACATCGATAGTATATTTTTCATCAAAATTAAGAATTGGCCACCAAACTATATGGCTATAACTCCATGTTTGATTTTTGTCAACTTGTTTTGTTGCAGGGTGCAATGAGGTTGATGGAGGGGCGGAGTATGTATCTCTTTAGCTATAGCTAGAGAGAGAGAAAGAAGCATATATATATGCATGAATAACAGAAGTTCTCATGGGGTACTGGGTTCCACTACTTCATGATCGAGCATCGTGACTCGAGAATAATTTTGTTCACCCTTTCTATGATCGGTGAAAATTGTGTAATTTTCACGGAATCAATACACTTTTTGATAATAATGGAGTTAGTATATTTGGTGATACATATGATTTCTTTTTGCTATTGTCATTTGTAATACTGTTACAACTCTCTCTCTCTCTCAATCTCTCTCAATACACATTGAAACATTAAAAATTGGAGTAATTATTCAATACTCCTGGAGTATATGTACAGTATACTCCCTTCACCCACATGTGTCCTCCATGTGGGTCTAACATGTTATGTGAGAAGAGAGAATATACTGTGCATATACTCCAGGAGTATTGAATAATTTTCGTCGAAATTGGAACACCTAGTACGTACCAACCTAGCACAAATAGCATACGTCCACCAATATTAATTATGGTAGCGGTTGCGGGCTCCACTGCTTGTGAGAGACGAGTACGAGTGTTTGAGGAGTGGCCGAGAAGCGCGTTTGTAGCATGATTGTATTGATTAACACAGTTCTTTTGTTTTCAAAATATTTTTGGTGTTTTTTTAGACATGCCATATATATATTTTAACTTGTTTTTAAAGAAGCTTGATCGTGTCCTACTATACATGAAGTAAATTTATGAATACTAAGAATTAACCTTTATTGAGAAGAATAGTGTTCAAGTGCAAGTACTGTTGATCTGCAGAGACAAATTGACTAAGTTACTTTAATTTGCAATTGATTTCTAAAGTAATTCAAGAGAGAGAGAGAGAGTTGTTTTGTTTAATTTAAAAAAAAAAAAACTAGTTAAATTAAGAAAGCAAAGTGACTGAAAAACTGATGAGGAAAGGATTTAGGGGTTTGAAATCTACCTCGACCACGTAACAATGTTACATATATGCTAGGGTTATCATTTGAATCATAATGAATTATCCCTAGGGCCTAAAAATCCTTTGGATAATCATCAAGATAATATATGAGTTTTTAACCGGTATGGACTATCTCATAGCACGAACCGGTACAACATATCTCTCTCACAGATTGTCTAATAGCACGATCCGTTTTACGAGTATAATTCATCTCAATAATCCAAGCACAATTATAAAAGACCACTGCATAACTCGTAAGCGCACAATTGAACTGAAACAGATTCTTAATTATAAAATCGGTTAAAAAAGTAAAGGGCAAATTTCACTCAGACCCCCTGAGGTATCTGACAATGACAGAAGGTACCCCTCAGTTTTGAAAAATGACAGAAACCTCTCCTAATTCACAGTTTGGGTTTCATTCCGTTAGTTCCGTTAGTGAGATGGATGGAAAATGTACGGAAAATGAAATCTTCAATTTTATTTAGTTTTACAGCTATTTTAGGGCTCTCATTGAAAGTCCTAGAGCCAAAAATTAATTATAATCATTTAGGATAAAATGATAAGAAAAGTAAGATATTCGCACCGATTTAAACGAATTAAAAATTGGAGTACTTAAATATCTGCTATTTGGTTCTGCGACTCTCCTAGGGCTCTCATTGAAAGCCCTAGAGCCAAAATTTAATTATGAGCATTTAGGATAAAACGATTAAAAAAATAAAATCTTCGCACCGATTCAAACGGATTAAAAATTGGAGCATTTAAATTTTTGCTCTTCATTTGGTTTTAGGGCTTTCAATGAAGAGCAAATACTTAAGTTCTCCAATTTTCAATCCATTTGAATCGGTGCGAAGATCTTATTTTTCTGATTATTTTATCCTAAAGTGTCATAATTAATTTTTGGTTCTAAGATTTTCAATGAGAGCCCTAAGATAGCCGTAGAACTAAACGAAGAGGAGATACTTAAGTGCTCAAATTTTCAATCCGTTTGAATCGGTGCGAAGATCTTATTTTTTTGATTATTTTATTCTAAAGGGTTATAATTAATTTTTCGCTCTAGGGCTTTCAATGAGAGCCCTAAGAAAACCGTAGAACCAAATGAAGAGCAGATACTTAAGTGCTCCAAATTTTAATTCGTTTGAATCGGTGCGAAGATTTTTATTTTTTTATCATTTTATCCTAGATAGTCATAGTTAATTTTTGGCCCCAAGGCTTTCAATGAGAGCCCTGAGAGAGCCATAGAACCAAATGAAGAGAAAATACTTAAGTGCTCCAATTTTCAATCCGTTTGAATCGGTGTGAAGATCTTATTTTTCTGATCATTTTATCCTAAAGGGTCATAATTAATTTTTTGCTCTAGGACTTTCAATGAGAGCCCTAAGATAGCTGTAGAACTAAATAAAATTGAAGATTTCATTTTCCGTACATTTTCCGTCCATTTCACTAACGGAACTAACGGAATGAAACCCAAACTGTGAATTAGGGGAGGTTTCTGTCATTTTTCAAAACTGAGGGGTACCTTCTGTCATTGTCAGATACCTCAGGGGGTCTGAGTGAAATTTGCCCAAAAGTAAACCTAAACTTACACGTAAATCGAATTACTTGGCACGGGTCTTCATCTTCATCTTCCCCTTTATATAGCCTCATCTGCCCTAATATAACATAAAAAATAAAAAACCGCGAAAACCCTACCAAAGTCGTCTCGATGGTCCGGACGAAAAATACAGCAGTCCTCAATTTTCCTCCGTGAACAATAACCGCGAAGATACAGAAGTTCGCCTGCTCAACATTTGGTAACAATCCAACATCTCCTCAACCAAGAATTTTTTGATAATTAATGCTATTTCAGTTGTACATTTATCTTTTATGGTATTATTTTGCTTTTTAAAACGGATAGCGAAGCACCAAATTGTATGTAATTATACGTAAAGATGACCAACCATATCTTAGTAATTAAATAGAATGCACACAAAAATGTATTCTAGTTTTTGTAGTTGTGTGTTTTTTCCGTTAATCGGATATTTTTTGTTAACTGAAGTCACTTAGGTTACCTTTTAAGGCCAAGTGTTCAGGCCGAAAGGGGGTTCATGGTTTGCCGGGTTTGGTCGTTACAAATAGTATCAGACCCCCGCCTTGATCCAAGTGGTGGGTAGAATGCGGCGCTTTGCCACCACGGACACTAGGAGGATCGTGCAATGAAGACGTTGGATCCGTGAGGGCTGGGGAAAATTGTAATGTTCAAATTTTGGGAGAAGTGATCAATGCTAGTTTAGTCCCACATTGGTTGGAAGCAAGAGCCTTTCTTAATATATTAACACCCACCAAAGATTACACGGTACCTTCATAGGTATAGCTAGCTTTAAGGCCAAGTGTATCGGCTATAAGAGGATCCATGGTTAGTCGTGTCTAGTTAGTACATTTTTCCATATGTTTCGAATGGAGGAATGCTGCTAAATTAGATATTTGTTCTACTCCATATTTGACAAGTCTATTTTGAATCTTTGATAGCTACAGAGCAATTTTTTTTTTTTACAAACAAAATCATTCCAGTATGTTGTTGAATCCATATGATTAGTGCATTTTCCAACTTGTGTTTGATCCCTGATTGCGATAAGGCAAAAGATTTTATGACGGCTATTGAAGAGCAATTTGTAAGCTCTGACAAGGCACTAGCAAGCACCCTAATGAAGAAACTTTCAGGCATGAGGCACAACAGTTCTAAAAGTGTGCGGAGACACATTATGGAGATGAGAGATATTGCGGCTCAACTTAGAGCTTTGGAGATAGAGATTTCTGAGTCATTCTTAGTGCATTTTATCCTTAACTCTCTCCAATCAGAATACACCCCTTTCAAAATTTCCTACAACACACATAAGGAGAAATGGTCTGTCAATGAGCTTTTGACCATTTGTGTTCAGGAGGAAGAGAGGCTAAAGCATGAAAATGAAATTCTATAGAGTGTCAATCTGGTTTTCCGTGAAAACGGAAACGGAAAAGGCAAGGGAAAGGGGAAGGGAAAAGGCAAAGGAAAGGGTAACGGGAAAAAGGGCAATAGTGTTCCCAATGAAAATGACAAAAATGTGCAAATGAAGCGCTCTGGAAATAAAGTTGAATGCTTCTTTTACAAAAAGAAGGGACACATGAAGAAAGAATGCACTAAGTATAAGAAGTGGCTTGAGAAGAAAGGTAAATTTTTATCCTTTATGTGCTATGAATCAAATTTCGTTAATGTTCCTGATAATACATGGTGGATTGATTCTGGTTCTACAATTCACATTGCCAATATCATGCAGGGTTTTCTCAGCCTAAGGAAATCGACGGGAAGTGAACAAGGCATCTATTCAGAAAATGGGATGCATTCGCACGTTGAAGCAGTTGGGACTATTAGACTTGTTTTAAAATCTGGCTTTGTTTTGGATCTTAATAATGTTTTTTATGTTCTGTCCTTCTCTAGAAACTTGGTCTTAGTATCGAAACTAGTACCTTTGGGGTTTGTTTTTAACTTTGCTGGTGAAACTTTAAGTTTAATAAAAAATAATGTCCTTATAGGACATGGAGTTTTATCTGGTGGTTTATATAAGTTTGATTTGGATCTTTCTAATGAGAATAGTCTTTTAAGTTTGCATGATAATGTTGGCATAAAGCGTAGTATTGTCAATGAGAACTCCTCTATGTTATGGCATAGAAGATTGGGACACATTTCCAAAGAAAGAATCAAAAGATTGGTGAATGATGGAGTTTTACATGCTCTTGATTTTACTGATTTTGGTACTTGTGTGGATTGTATCAAGGGAAAACAAACCAACAAGTCCACTAAAGGTGCCAAAAGGAGTTCTCAAATTCTGGAGATCATACACACGGACCTCTGTGGACCGTTTACTCCGCCTTATTTTAATGGTCAAAGATATTTTGTTTCATTTATTGATGACCATACACGATAAATGTATCTTTACCTCTTATTTGAGAAGGCTGAAGCACTGGATGCTTTCAAAGCCTATAAAGCAGAGGTAGAAAAACAAACTGAAAGGAAAATCAAAATCGTGTGATCGGATAGAGGTGGAGAATATTATGGGAGGTACACAGAATTGGGACAATTACCTGGTCCATTTGCCAAGTTCCTAAAAGAAGAAGGCATTATAGCTCAATATTCAATGCCTGGCACACCACAACAAAATGGTGTTGCGGAAAGGAGGAACGGTACGCTTATGGACATGGTGAGAAGCATGTTGAGCTACTCAAATATTCCTATGAATTTGTGGAGTGAGGCCCTTAAGACCGCTGTGTATGTGTTAAATAGGGTACCATCTAAATCTGTACCCAAGACACCTTTTGAATTATGGAAAGGATGGAAGCCAAGTTTGAGACACTTACACACTTGGGGATGTCCGGTAGAAGTGAGGGTATACAATCCGAACATGAAGAAATTAGACCCAAGAACAGTTAGCGGTTTTTTTATTGGATATGTCGAAATGTCGAAAACTCAAAGGGTTTTAGATTTTATTGTCCTTCCCACACACTGAGAATTGTTGAAGCTAGAAATGCTAAATTTCTCGAGGATTCAGAATTAAGTGGGAGCAGTGGTTCTCGAACCGTCGAGTTTGAGGAGTTAAGAGATCCTGTTGAGAACTCAACTGGGCAAATGATTGTTATTCCTAGTTTAGTACAACAGTCGCAGAGGAACAATCAATTCACGAACCACCACTCCAGGAGGAACATGTTCATCAAGCACCTTCCACCCACAACTTGCCTGAGCAAGTGGGAGTAAGGAAATCCTCAAGACAAAGGAGACCAGCAATTTCTAGCGACTACCTTGTGTATCGACAAGAGTCTGATTTCGATGTTGGACCTAATAATAATCCTAGTACATTTTCACAAGCTGTGAATGGGGTCAATTATGCACTATGGTACAATGCCATGAAGGAAGAGATGGAATCTATGGCTACAAACAATGTTTGGAATCTCGTTGAATTACCAAAAGGTGCTTCAGCCATAGGCTGTAAGTGGGTTTACAAGACCAAAAGAGATGCTTCTGGTGATTTAGAGCGATATAAAGCCAGGCTTGTAGCCAAAGGTTTTACTCAAAAGGAAGGAATTGATTATCACGAGACTTTCTCTCCAGTTTCTAAGAAAGACTCATTCAAGGTTATCGTGGTGTTAGTAGCTCATTTTGATTTAGAGTTATATCAAATGGATGTGAACACAGCTTTCTTGAATGGCGATCTTGAAGAAGAGGTATACATGGTTCAGCCCGAGGGATTTTCTTCTAAGGATAATCACTTAGTTTGCAGATTAAGAAAATCTATTTACAGACTAAAACAAGCCTCACGACAATGGTATTTCAAGTTTCACAATACTGTCACTTCATATGGTTTTGTGGAGAACGGTGTTGATCAGTGCATATACCTCAAGGTCAGTGGGAGTAAGTACATATTTTTGGTCCTGTATGTAGATGACATTTTACTTGCAAGCAGTGATTTGGGGTTGCTACATGAAACAAAAGTGTTTCTTTCACAAAGTTTTGAGATGAAGGATATGGGTGAAGCGTCTTATGTCATTGGCATTGAGATTCATAGAGATAGATCCCGTAGGATATTGGGACTTTCTCAAAAGGCCTACATTGAAAAAGTTTTGGAAAGATTTAGGATGAACTTTTGTTCACCTTCTGTGGCACCGATTGTCAAAGGGGATAAGTTCAGTCTCAACCAAGCACCACAAAACAATTTGGAAAGTGAACAAATGAGAGGCATACCCTATGCTTCTGCAGTTGGCAGTCTCATGTACGCACAGGTCTGTACAAGACCTGACATTGGGTTTGTAGTGGGTATGTTGGGAAGATACCAGAGTAATCCAGGATTAGAACATTGGAAGGCAGCTAAGAAGGTCTTGCGGTACTTGCAAGGAACCAAGGACTACAAGCTTACATACAGACATATGAACACTTTGGAAGTGACTGGATATTCCGATTCAGATTTTGCCCGATGTCTAAACACTAGGAAGTCCACTTCAGGATATATCTTTCTTCTTGCTGGAGGAGCTATATCTTGGAGGAGCATCAAACAGTCTGTTACGGCTTCGTCGACTATGGAAGTAGAATTTATTGCATTCTATGGAGCTACATCACAGGCTTTATGGTTGAGGAATTTCATCGCAGGACTAAGGGTCATTGATTCAATATCGAGATCATTGAGGATCTTTTGTGATAACTCAGCTGCAGTTTATTTCTCTAAGAACAATAAAAGTGGCAGCCGAAACAAGCCTATCGACATTAAGTATCTTGTCGTTAAAGAGAAAGTGAAGGCGCATGATGTGACTATTGAGCACATTAGTACCGAGCAGATGATTGCGGATCCCATGAAAAAAGCATTATCGGCTAAAGTATACAATGATCATGTTGGGCGCATGGGACTTATTTGCTCCTTCGATTTTTAATTTCACTTTCTCAATTTCTCAGTTTGCGAACGAGTTTTTCTATGAATAAAGAACATGACGTTTGATTGTGCACATAAGGCATTTGTCATGTATTTTATCCATTGGGATATAAAAAGGACCCTATATGACTGATGAATAGTTATAAATAAAAGTATCTATTTTACTCATTGAAGGGTATCTTTCATTGTGATGCATGGAAGGAAATGCCTACTTGTTACGGCACAACCGCTATGATCCATTGTTTGATATTTTTTGTTGAGGAGAAGGTTTTACATAATTCAAAGACATGAGCAACTCTAATTTTATGGCCATATTATAGAACTTATCACCTGTTGTGGTTTACATATGTCTAATGGGTCAAGTGGGAGAATGTTAGAATAAACTCTTGTTAAGAGTTGTAATGACCCACTTAGACAAATTGTGTGATGAGTTTAATCATTTATTGCCCACTTCCATCATGATTAAAGTGATGGTTCTTTGATGTTTCATTTCCCACGTATAATTCATTATACTAGTGTATTTGCATTACCAGGAGTAATGGTTACATAATTGTACTGGTATATTATGGTTTAATTCATTACAGCAATTACATGAAGCTTTTGGCTTCTCCACCTGCTTCATTACACTAGTTTGAGTTTCTTTGATGGAGGGAAACCAAAGAGTTTTGAGGAGATAGAGGGTCCCTAACCTAGCAACTATAAAAGCCTATGATATCCATCGATCAAGGCATCAAGTCCTGCATAGGTTAGAAGACACCTATATCGAGTGAGTGTGAGGGTTAGTGATCCACTTGAACAACAATGTCTGGAGGTTGGTAATCCAATCTCCGCTACGTCTTTGTCTAATTGTCTTACAGCTGCCACCACCATCCACATTAGCACCGCCACGCAGGCCACCTTCTTCACCATTGTTTCTGACGACCTAGCCATTTTCTGAAAAATAACAATAAAATGGAACTCTTTCTTATTACAAAAAACTGTGTGTGTGTTTGTGTTTGGATGTGGGTGTGGTAATTAAAGTTATATTGGGGGGTGTTTATATATAGCAGTGGCCGGCCAGGGGGAGCAAAGAATGTTACGTTCTCACGCGATGACATAATTATGTACATCACCTCTTAATTATCTCTGAAACGCTACATACACAATAATCCAAACACGACCCATCACATACATGATATATGTGGAGCCCACACACTACAAGCACATCCATGAATTTGCCATAGTTTTGGACACCGACAAGGCAAAGTACAACACACACTAGGGACAAAGACCTGAGCTTAAATTCTACACGGTCTTTCCGTACGTACGTGTAGATTGGGTTCAACGATCACCCAATGGTTAGCTGACACATCATCGAAATCAGGAGAAAGGTGGGGCTCCAATTTAATGTTTCTCTTCCCATTTTAACTGTTGGGCCAGGAGTGCCCCATAAATTTGGTTACACAATATTACTTTTTTTTTTTTTTTGAACGGCGAAACAAAAGATTTTATTGATGAAACACGCCCTTGTTGGCAAGAAACCAACAAAGACAACACCCAATGGGCCTAGCCCAGATCACCTAAAGGGTCTATACAGGTAAAGATAAAACATAAAGCCCATAAATAACCTGTAACCCAAATACAACAATGAAGCCCAAAACGAGATCCAACCCAAACCCAACAAAGACCAGTCCATAGACAACATAGGCTAGCCAAACAAACCCAAGCCCAATCAAACCCTAAACATCCACAGCCACCAACATAGGCTACCCTCACTGCCGCCGCCCACCACCCAAGGCAGACCACCAACACCGAACAGAGCAGTAGCCGGCCAACCCCACCGTTGCCAATCCCAACACTCCACAGCCACCTGAAGAAAGACGAGCCGCTGCCACGCCGCCGCCGGAGACCCGGGGAACAAGCCCATGTTGCTGTCCCGGAGAAACAGCTCGACCGCCCCTCCTCAAACACCTGCAACCGCCGATCCACCATCCCCACCGCTGCACAAACACCTGCAAATCAAACCTGCAAAACAGAACCCCGATCCTCCTCCCCAACCACCCGCCACCACCAACAAACCCAAACGCCAACCGCCGCAGCCCCACTTTGCCGTTAAGCACAAACCCAGCACCATCCAACAATGAGGACTGGAGGGAGCACGAGCGGACGGAAAACGGAACGCCAAGCCGTTAGGCCAAAGGAAACCGACGCACCCAGCGGAAACGCCGGCGGCGAAACCAAGCAGATCAGAAGCAGTAGCGGAAAGGGCGGAAAAAGGAGAAGAAAAGGGGGAAGATGAGGAGAAAGAGAGAGGGAGGAAGAGAGTGCCCGGGGGGAGGAGGAAAAGGGCATCTCCCCCCGAGCGGAAGTGAGCCGCCGATGAGACGCCTGGGCTTTCAAAATCTTAGAGAGAGAGAGAGACGCCTGGGTTTCCAGTTTACCACACTTTTCCACTACACAATATTACTTTTTGCGACCGCATTAAAAATAGACTTGCGGATACGATATCGAATGTCAAAATGACTTAATTGAAGCTCTCCCTAACCAATTGATTTTAGGAGAGATGGTGAAAAAGAGGTCCGACAAGTAGTATTAGAGCCATGAAGTCATGGGTTGAGTCGCGGGAGCGTCATCGTGAGGGAGGGATTGCTGGGCCTACAGTGCCCATGATGAATTTGGTTACACAATATTAATCGCTACGACCGCTCTAAAAATAGACTTGCGGGTGCGATGTTGAATAAAAAAAAAACTTAATTGAAATCCTCCCTTTGTTTTGGGAGAGATCTGGAAAAGCGGTCCGACATTAACCATGGTTGGAACAAACTTTGATCCACTTCTCTCTCTCTCTCCATATATTCCTTTGATTTGGCTCTCTCTCTCTCTACCTTTTTTTTTGGTGCTTCAAAAATTAACTCTCGAGAAATTTTTTGGTGCCGGGTGGATATATCCCACGTGGTACTCGCTCGGCACATCGGGCAGTTCAATATATTTTTGAACTGTTCAGATTGAAACCCTCTCTCCTCTCACACCAACACTTTCTCTCTCTAAATCCAAGCCGTCCAAAAACGCAATTAACGACTTGGATGCATGCGTTGAGCGGACACCACGTGGTACCCATCCGGCACTGATAAAATTTCCCTTCTAGAGGATGAAGCTTTATATCCCAAGAACGTGCGAAGCACATCAAACTATTTCAACTATGACCGGGGTCGGAATTGCTTCTAATCTGATTACAAATTGCACGTCGAGAATATTGAAGTTCGTTGTTCTTCTTTGATTGGAGTGACGTGAACAATTAAAGAAAATGAGGTGAATGCTTTTCAGACGTAATTCAAGGTGGAAACTAAAATCAGTTAATTAATTATGAATTAGATTTTCAAAATCGACAAGTTCCTTGAAATGGTTTTGAATGTTTGAACACTAAAATCACCATGTTTGGCTTCTCTGTCCACTTGGGGGATGGAGAGAGAGAGAGAGTGAGAGAGAAAGATATGCAGCATTTGTGGGGTGTGCACTGTGATAACCTTAGAGAGGCTGACAACTACGAACCAAACCACGGTTAAGATAGGAAGAGGCCGATTAAATTGAAGCCCCACCTTTCTCCTGATTTCGATGATGTGTCAGTTAACTATTGAATGACCGTTTAACTCGATCTACATGGAGGGACTGTGTAGAATTTAAACTCCAATTAAAGACCTTGACCTTGATGTGGTATGAAGAGAATATTCAAATTCTTCAAACAATTAATAGTCATTGTTCTTGCCATAGTTGGAAATTAAGCAAAAGGGGGACCCATGACGACTTCCAAAGTACTAGTCTTTGAGGACCGTACGTACAAGTGATCACACATCAAAGGAAATATCATGGAAAGTACTATACAATGGCATAATAACTGACCCTTTTAAAACGTAAAATTTCTTCGATCCGCCGGAGGCAAAAACTATGAATTTTTCACCACTAACAATTTGGGCTTTACAGGTTGTGTTAATTGCCGACTTAAATCGTATGTTCATCTTGTAGGGCTCGAAGAATAATATTCTAATTTAAAAAAGTAGCTTCACCGGACATTGTGTGGATCAAATGTTCGGACTCCCACACACACCACTTCCACGAATTTTCCATAGTTTTGGACACCAACAAAGGAAAGTAAAACACGAACACTACTACACTTGGAGTCCAATTTTGTTCACCCGTTAATCCTCGGGTAGCAGCAGGAAAAACCCACATCCATATCCTTCCATGATTTGCCCACACATTTTCGGAAATAATGTTACATGTGGTTAATTTGGTTGGACCTAGTAATTTGAACAACCAATAACTGCGACGGTAATGTTCACCCTCATTAAGCGAGCTAGGGTGAACAAAACCGGACTCCAATTGTGGGGTGTGCACTGTGATAACCTTAGAGAGGTTGACAACTACAAATCAAACGATGGTTGAGATAGGAAACGCATTAAATTGAAGCCCCATCTTTCTCATGATCTTGATGATGTGTCAGTTAACCATTGGATGACCGTTTAACCCAATCTACACGGAGTTTAGTACCATTGGATGACCGTACGTTTAACCTAATCCACACGGAGGGACTGTGTAGAATTTAAACTCCAATTAAAGACATTGACCTTGATGTGGTATGGAGAGAATGGCTTATTTACCTTTTTGGTCCCCAAAGTATTAGTGAGTGGCCAATTTCGTCCCCAATCTAAACATTTATCCAATTTCATCCCCAACGTTTAAAATATGTGTCAATTTGATCCCCACCCCTAACGCCGTTCCTCTTGTCCGTTAAAATGAAGGGCATCACTGGTATTTCACCCCCAAACAGTACAACAAAATTAACAAAAACAAAAACAAAAACAAAAAATTACTCCCATCTCCGTGCTCTCCTCCACTACTTTACCCCTTGCCATCCTCTTACCATCACCACCACAACCGGCGGCGCACCCTATCTCTACCCCTCTATTACTCCCCACGACGGCACAAACAGGGAGCGCTCCACACCGACCAACTCCTTAAACGGTCTAAAATCAACCCCAAGCAAGCATCCAAATCAACCCCTAGCATCAACCCCTTAAAACCCTCAAGTCAGCCCCGAGCATCCACGGCGGTGACCAAAATGGTCACCTTCGTAAACAACGACCTCACCGAGAACCCACACCCAAACCGAACAGCGAACAACAAAACACCCACCCCGGTGGAACCGAGAACGAACAGCAAACACAAGAAATGGAAGGGTTTTAACTGTAGCAACTCAAACCTCCTCAGCCCGACAACCACCCATCGCGCCGTAGCCACCAGCAGATCGGAAGACCGGCACAGTCACGAGCCACATCACCGATAAGATCACCACCACTCGACAAGGGGCCACTTCACCGTTAGGCCCGAGACCGGATACAGCCAGCAGTGTGTCCGGCGGGAGCTCGCCGGAATGGACGGAATCAATAGAGATGGAGCCGTGGAGGGAGGACAGCAGGGGAGAAAGGAACGAAGATGTCGTGGAACTGATCGTCGACGAATGAGGACGATGGTCGAGCGTGGCCGTCGGATCCCTTGGAAGGAGCCATCGGAACCGATTTTTGATTCACCGTAATAAATAAATAAATAACTTAATTTTCAAGATTTGTGTTTGTTGAAGTTTTGGTCAGAATCTGGCGAAATTGGCATATGTGGATGGGGGCTGACTGGGATCAAGAAACGGGAAAAGAGGAGGAGGGTGTTAGGGTTTAGATGGGCCACTGAATCACTGATGCGTTTGCTTTTGTTTTTGTTTTTTTTTTTTTATCTTTTTTGTTCTTTTTTTTTAGATTGTTGTAGTCTTTTGGAGTGAAATACCAGTGATGCCCTGCATTTTAATGGACAAGAGGGACGGCGTTAGGGGTGGGGACCAAATTGACACAAATTTTAAACGTTGGAGACGAAATTGGATAAATGTTTAGATTGGAGACGAAATTGGCCACTCGCTAATACTTTGGGAACCAAAAAGATAAATAAGCTTGGAGAGAATATTCAAATTCTTCAAGCAATTAATAGTCATTGTTCTTGCCAGTAGCTATAGTTGGAAATTAAGCAAAAGGGGGACCCAAGACGACTTCCAAAGTACTAGTCTTTGAGGACCGTACGTACAAGTGATCACACATCAAAGGAAATATCATGGGACATTCACAGGATATAGTTTTCAACACAACTGCACGTGAAAATGAGTCAAATCCACGATCAAACAGTAAAGCTGAAAGGCCACTCTTTTTGGAATAATACTCAATCCATCTAAATGTGTAAGTCCTTTTGTTCGTGCTACTTTTCAATTGCTTATATCTACGAATTTATAAGATTTCATATGATTTTACAATTTTTAATTTAGAACTAATTGAAAAACAGCCTTAAGTTCAATCTAAATTCCTCTATGAAGTTGGTGGATTGGACTCAAAGCGACGATTGTTGCCAATGGAATGGTGTGACTTGTGACTATTTCGTTCGCGTTATAGGTCTCAAGCTGAGCACGGAATCAATCTCCGGACGTTGAAACCACTCATGTCGTTTAAACCATAAGTTTGTAGTATAAAAAAAGTATGGTGTCATCTTTTTGAATTGTTTAGGTTTAAAACATGGTAAAAGATAATTATAGGGCTGCAAACGAAACAAACTGCTCGCGAACAGTTCGTGGCTCGGCTTAATTGGCCCGGCATATTGAAGAGGCTTGCTAACTAAATTAGCCAGGCTCGGCTCGTTAAGGACTCGACTCGTTTACAAACGAGCTGAGCTCATGCTTGAGTTTTATCTAGGCTTGTTTAGTAAACGAGCAAAGCTCAAACATTATAAAATTGGGCTTGGCAGCACCCCTAGATAAATAATTCAAGTATCCTCGTATCGGTGCCAAAATTTGGATCCATATTTACGTGTCCTCTATCTTCAGGTTTAATTTGAGACGTCCAATACCGAACGATTGACTGCAATTGGAAAGAAAAATGGGGAACCCGAGACGACTTCCAAAGTCCGTTCTAAGTCTTGCTCTTCGAAGACAAATGAATACGTAGAATATATTTCCATGGGACTTCACTCACGATCTTCACCAGTTTCCTTCACAACCACCAAAAAAAAAATGAGAATTCAATCAGTTAGCTGGTTTTTCTCAATCATCATCACACTCACAATCTTCTGCTTTATCATCACTCCAGTACACAGCCAATGCCAGGAGGATCAAAAATCTTTGTTACTTCAATTGAAGAACGACCTCCAGTTCGATCCAGATTCCTCAATCAAGTTGGTGAATTGGAATCAAAGCAACGATTGCTGTCAATGGAATGGTGTGACTTGTGACCATTTCGGCCGTGTTATAGGTCTCGACCTGAACACGGAATCAATCTCCGGAGGTTTAAACGACTCAAGTAGTCTTTTCGAGCTCAAGTTTCTACAGGAGCTGAACTTGGCTTCCAACGGCTTCAACTCCGCACAATTTCCATCCAGTTTTGGAATCCTCACCAATCTAAGACATCTGAATTTGTCAAACACTGATTTTTTTGGGCAGATTCCAATGGAATTCTCGCTCTTGACGAGGTTGGTGAAGCTTGATTTGTCTAAGGACTACTATTTTGATGGGATACCAAGAATCCAAATTGAAACCCCAAATTTATTCACACTTTTTCGTAACCTTAGTGGGCTTACGGAGCTTTATTTGGACGGGGTAAATATATCAGCAAATGGGCATGAATGGGGTCAGGCCATTTCATCTTCACTGCCTAACCTGCGAGTTTTGAGCTTGAGTGGTTGTTTACTTTCAGGCCCTATTGATTCTTCCCTTCAAAACATTCAGTATCTTTCAGAAATCAATCTGGCTCAGAACAATTTCTCGTCTCCAGTCCCGGATTTCTTGGCGAATTTCCCGAACTTGAGAGTTTTGATTCTCAGTGGTTCGGAATTGCATGGAACATTTCCAGACAATATATTACAACGGGTACAAACACTGGAGACTCTGGATTTGTCAGGCAATGCACTACTCAATGGTTCTTTACCTGATTTTCCGGAGAAAGGGTCCCTTCGAAATCTGGATCTTAGCCTCACCAATTTTTCAGGGAATTTACCAGAATCTATTGGGAATTTGATGGAGCTAAGAAGGATAGTGATTTACGGCTGTTATTTCAGGGGACCGATTCCGAGTTCACTTGCAAACCTTAGTCAACTTGTTCGTTTGGATTTTTCAACCAACAATTTTAGTGGTTCAATGCCCTCGTTTCAAGCATCCAAGAATCTCACTTCCATAGACCTCTCTCATAATAATCTAACAGGTCCAGTTCCTTCCATTGTCTTTGAAGGCCTTTCAAATCTTGTATTTCTTTCTCTCATGAACAATTCCTTCAATGGGAGTATTCCTTCTTCTCTGTTTTCCCTTCCATCTATGCAGCAAATTTTGCTTTCCAGAAACCAATTCAGTGAAGTTTCTGAGTTTCTTCCAAACAAATCCTTGTCTACTTTGGATACACTAGATTTGAGTTATAACAAACTACAAGGGCCTATTCCCTCGTACTTCTTTGATTTTCAAAGTCTCACTTGCCTCTCACTTTCTTTCAACAACTTTAGTGGCACCGTTCAGCTAGAAAGTATCCATAGGCTTCAAAATCTTACGTCACTTGAGCTTTCACATAATAGCTTGTTAGTCAATGCAAGTATCAGTGACTCTAGCCTATCCTCCTTTCCCCAACTCCAATGGTTAGGATTGGCTTCTTGCAAGCTCCAAAAGTTCCCTCCTCTAATGAATCAATCGTTGTCTTATTTAGACCTTTCGGACAACCAAATTTCTGGGGTCATACCTAATTGGATTTGGAATATGGGTAATGGATCTCTAAGTAATTTTAATCTTTCTTGTAATCTCCTAGTGGGTTTGCAACAGGAATACGTTATTCCTCCTCTTCAAATCCTTATCCTTCATTCGAATCAGCTCTGCGGTGAAATCCCAATACCGCCAGATTCAACACGGTATGTGGACTACTCAAGGAATAATTTCAGCTCTTCTATCCCTGCTGAAATTGGCAACGGCATTGCCAACGCTAGGGTCTTCTCTCTTTCACATAACAAGCTTTCTGGACCCATCCCTCCATCAATATGCAATGGGAGCAACCTTGATGTTCTTAATTTGTCCAACAATAGATTCAGTGGCACTATACCCCAATGTTTGATAGCCACAGGTGCTGCGACCATTCGCGTACTGAATTTGCAAAACAACAATCTTACGGGTAACATAACGGGGACATTCCCAAAACGTTGTGCTTTAAGGACCCTTGATTTGAGTGAAAATCTCTTGGAAGGGAATGTTCCAAAATCCTTGGCCAATTGTGCAAATGCGGAGGTTTTAAATCTTGGTACCAACAACATATATGGCACCTTCCCTTGCTTCTTGGCGAATTTATCCAGCTTGCGCATCTTAGTTTTACGGTCCAACAAGTTCCATGGCAATATTAGCTGCCTTGGAATCCATAACAAAATTTGGCCAGAGCTTCAAATCATTGACCTAGCTTCGAACAACTTCAGTGGTATTCTGCCGCCAAAGTTCTTTTTCCAGAGGAAGGCAATGATGGAGGGGGGTAGTGCAAAACCGGATCGTAATTACTTGCGTTTTGAGGTGGCGTTTACAACCGTCTACTATGAGGATTCAGTGACAGTTACCAACAAAGGGTCAGAGATGGTGCTGGTGAAGATCTTAACTATATTTATTGCCATCGATTTCTCAAACAACAATTTCAAAGGAGAGATACCATATATAGTTGGGGATCTGAAATCCCTCTATGTTCTCAACTTATCACACAATTCCCTCACTGGTTCAATCCCATCATCAGTTGGAAACTTAACACAGCTTGGATCACTTGACCTCTCGTCGAACAAGCTCGGCGGAAGCATCCCGGTGACACTTGCCAGGCTGACATTTCTTGCATTCCTGAACTTATCATACAATCAACTCGTTGGAATGATCCCAACTGGCACCCAACTTCAATCATTTCCAAATACTTCGTACGTAGGAAACAAAGGATTATGGGGACCTCCTTTGACAGCTAATGAAGCAGAACCGGCACCGCCAACATTGAATGGTACGCAGTCATATACTAAAGAGGATGAGATTAACTGGGTCTACATAATCGCTACGTTGGGATATACTGCGGGGTTTGGAGTTGTTGTTGGGCCACTTTTATATTCGAAAAGATGGAGACAATGCTACTACAAACCACTTGATAGAGTTATTGTTAGGATTCTCTATCATCAAGAGCAGCGAGCAAGAAATCAAAGAAGAAGAAACAACCTAAACCAACTTAGGAGACGCCAGCACCACTGAAGGGTAAGTTCTCGAAGCAGTTATTTGAGAATCGATTATTACTTATCTTGATTAGTTAGCTTTTTGGCTTTAAAAAATGAGATTATTTTAAGCTCCAATTTGTAGTTTTTTTAATTATTTGAAGTTGACAATGTTAGGGATAGACAAAAAAAAAACTTTCCTTAACTTAATTCCTAAACCAAATAGAAATTAAATAGGTAACCTACTTATTAGACATATTTAACCAAACCGAACTTCTATTCACGCCTATAAAAAGCTACACCAAACATCTTTACAACTTATTTTAAGTCTTTTACGTAAGTAATCAAAAAATCTGTAGTCAGAAAATCTAAATTATAAGTGATAGCAAACAAGGCCAATTATGTAAAGTTTTAATAAGAAATTTTCAAACCATAAATGTGTGATTTTATAAATATTCGTAAGACTTCGGTAAGTTTATAAAGATGTTCATTTCAGCAAGTCTAAAGATGTTTTTTTTGCAGCTTCTAAACAAATAATGCCATGGAAATAAGAACGTATAATTTGTATGAATTAGCTATTAATTTTGGATAGTGATGCATCCTGTACTATGTTGTTGGATGTGCGTCATAGATTTCATATTGTTCTATGGATTCGGGCATATTTTAGTTCACAGGTTATTTCTATGATTATAGAATTTGATTCAACTGTTGTTAATACCCATGGTAAACTTGTAACTTTGGTATTCTAAATTCTCAGTTGGACTGATTTATCCCTTTTCAGGCGATCACGTGCAAGGGACAAGATTTAGCATTGGGCACTAAGTTGGCTATCACTTTTTTTTTGTGATTTAGTAATTTCAGTTACTTGAATTGCGAGCATGTTATAATATGGTACATGGTACTTTTCTATTTTCCGCTTTTCTAGTTGGGCTAAGTGAACCAGATGATTTGTAATAATTTGAGCTTGTACTATTTATCTGTCAGTGTTCAATAAATACAAGATCCAGTGGATATATTCAATAATGCTTTCGCATTATTATTTTAGTGACAATCTCTTAACTGGTAGAAATTAAAGGGTCATGCGGCAGGTTAGACATACAGGTCGGTCACAAATTCGTAGACCCCCGCATTTGGGTTGTGAAAAATCTGAAAAACAAGAGCTATGTAGCATCCTTTCCTATTCCAGTAGGTTCTCTCCTAGTCAGGTACTTGGGACTTGGAGTGGCACTTTTGATATCCACCTAAGAAGTGAGGATTGTAAAATCTAAGAGATTTCGTCCTGGTGACATTAGCACATGACGAAAGTTTTTATGAGGGACGGGAATCATATCCCCTCCGAGAGGAAGGCGATCCCCGAGGATGGCTCCATTGAAGAACCTCGCCCGGATTTATCGATGACTGGCCAGCAGGGAGATGGAGTATTTAGAGAATTTTTGAAAAGGGGTTTTGGGGCATTGCTTGGGCCAAGTTTAGTAAAGACTGGTTACAATGAAAGATCCCTCACTGCAGAATTTCCCAATGAAAGATTTTTCTCCTTTCCAATTTTTGAATAGCATCTTGGATAGGCCGTTCTCCACGCATGTTATTCCCTTACCTTCTCTTCTTACCAGCCACGGGCATCTTCCTTCAAAATTAGTCCTTCTCACAATCCAAGGGTGGGCAAATAGATTCACCCACCATAGAAACCTCGATCGTTCAAGCTATTAACCTCATCTGAGGAGTTAATTAGCCAAACAATTATCACGAGTGCCTTCAATCATAGACCACATATCTCAATGGAGGGAAAAATAAGAACCACAAACTTTCCTCCCATAGAAAGCATTGTTGTATATCCAGAATGCCCCCACTAATAAAAGCATTGTTGATTGATTCCACAGATCTTAGAGAAGGTAATCTTGAAGTTCTAAGTAGATTACTGAGAGGCTATGAGTAAAATCTAAAACCTCCTCCTTGTTTAACAATACTAGTAGAGTCTCATTAAACAACATTACTCTCGAATCTAAATCCTGGCTCTCTGCTGTTGCCAAGAGGTATCATGATGACTTGATTTTTACTACTTGCTATTTATGCAACATTAACAATAGCTCATGATGCATTTTCACAATTCTTCCACGACGAACACCATTTGCACTTTTTGAAATTTAAACTCCACCAACAACTACAGTTTGCAGCATTCTGCGTTATGCTCATCCGCTTAGAATCACCTCAGATCAAATGATATATCTCCTCATTAAACGCCAAATCAAACACAAGTTGGAAAATGCGCTAATCATATGCATGGATTCAACACCATACTCTGTATAATCAATTAGACCAAATAACAGTACAAAACAGATAATACAATGTAGGTGAACGAAATCGATTCAAAGCTTACGAACAAAGTCGTAGCCAGAGGTCATTTAGGTGATTAACAGTCCAAAAGTACCACTTCCTCTCATAAGCCCCAGCTCAATATGTTAATCATCATTAAAGTATGTGCAGGAGGATTAATTAGGGATTTGAGAGGTAATTGGATAGGAGGATTCTCTTGCAAACTGGGCTCAATTCCGGGCTTGTGGCTTAAACTTGGGCACTCCACCATGGTCTTAACATTGTGAAACAACAAAACTTAATAGTAGTGGAAATTGAAATCGATGCAGCAAAATTTAATTAGTCAGCCTCCTCAATTCGGATGATAGTGTCCACCACCTATATAATCTAATTTCTGATTGCAGATCTCTACCACAACAACTGGGTGAGCCACCGATTAAGCACATCATGTGGGAAAGAAACAAGTGCGCCGAGTCACTGACCTTCAAGTACAAGACGCTAAAATGCATTGTTTTTCTTTTGAATTGCATGATTAATTTCCTGTTTAACCAAAAAAAGATTAAAAAAATTCCATTACCATGGGCATAAGGTATTTAGGGTCCATTTGTGTGTCTGCTGATTTCAAATGGAGGGAATTGATGTACAACTTCAATGAAAGAGGGTTTTGTAATGAAAAAGATACATGTTTAGAAAAGAAAGGAAATAACTTAACACCAGGCTGATTGCTCTACTACTGGTTTTTGCACATTTTTGGGGGCTAATTGCTTATTATGGAGTGCTAAAAAGCAAGCAACGGTTGCTCGATCTAGTGTAGAGGCTGAATATCGGGCTATGGCTTCCACTGTAGCTGAGTTAACTTGGATTTCTTTTATCTTACGAGACCTCGGAGTATCTGTATCTCAACCTGCAACTTTATTTTGCGACAACATCAGCGCCTTACACATGACCATTAATCATGTTTTCCATGCACGAACAAAGCATATCAAACTGGATTATCACTTTGTTCCCGAGAAAGTTGCCCTAGGTTCACTTGTTACTCGATATGTATCTTCCAAGAATCAGTTGGCTGACATTTTCACGAAGCCCCTGCCCCGAGCTTCGTTTCATGATTTGCGGATCAAACTTGGTTTGTGGCCTCTTCCCCACCAAGTTTGAGGGAGCCTAATGAAGAAGATACATGTTCAGAAAAGAAAGGAAATAACTTTACACCATGCTGAAATTCAGCCACTAATCAAGTTCAAATTGGTAAACTGCAGGATACTAGCACATCACTTATTTCTCTCCTGATTTTACTCCTTCCTTTATTGTATTGATTTGTAAACATTGTATCTTCCTTGTATACAGAATTCTCTATATAAGTTGAATACTAGAATTGACCTGCTCTTATATAGTGAGCAAGGGTTTTCTACCGATTCAATTCCTCTTTATTTTGTTGGAGTAGATAAGAGTATGTCGAAGAGATGTTTTCTTATTGAGATTATTGTAGTAGAACTATCATCCCTATATGCCCGGTGGCGGACATAGAATTTTCACGAAAGGGAGTTTCATTAAAAATATTACAAGAGTTTGAAGAGTTAATATTACTCAATTTTTCAGAGAGAATGATAATGTTTACAAGATTTATTACAAGGGGTTCTATTGATTTATTAGAATGATAATGTTGTTACGTGTTCTACGTAAAATAAGTGTGAAGAGAGAGTCATAGTGTCACGACATGTGATTGGATTTTATACTGGTTAATTTTTTCTTTTTGTAAAAAAAAAAAATCAAGGTTAATTTGGTACTCTTGTGATTTTTTTTTTAAAAAAAAGCATAGAGACACTATGTTTACGATAGAAACCGTTCATTTTTCAAATCCCTTTTTACAAAAGCAAATTATATGGATAGCATAAAATGTCTAATCGAATTACCTATGAAAATAATTTTTCTTTTGTTTGAAACACAGATGGGGTGGCACGTGCCCCAATTTCTCAACACGGTTTTGCCTCTGGGAATAGGTAAGATTTGAACCCGTGCCAATGCTAAGGGCCACAAAATTACTACCCTCTCAAACTCCACAAGAAGTGTCTAAAACTCTCACATGGAAAGTTGAGCTATTTCTTTTCGAACGAGAAAGACAGAACCCTCCATTCCAAATCTATAGCTATCAAAATATAGACTTGTCAAATATGGAGAAATTACTAGCACCATTCCTCCATTCCAATTATATAGCTATCAAAACAGACTTGTCAAATATGGAGAAATCACTTGAACAAATTTGTAATATAGCAGCATCCCAGTAGCTTCTTTGATAGAAAAAATGAAATGACCAGACCCAACTAACCATGTGTTGGAACATTTCCAAAATATTTATTGAATATTAAGTATGAATATTGGGAACGGTTTTAATCCAAAAAGTGTCTATTCTTGATATATGAATGGACATGATTATTGGATTTAAAGGCAAAAGATGTGTCTATTCAGGTTAAATGAATAGATATGATCTAATAAAAAGTATGACTATTAGGATCGCATGAATAGACATGGCTATTATAAATAGACATGACTATTGGGATTAATCCAAGAGATGCGATCTTTGGCTAGCAGTCATAATTCGTGCCTATATAAGGGCAAGGGGTTCTACCAATTGGAGGGTCAGAAAATTAGATCAACTCTAATTGTTGTTTCTCTCTAGAATTATCTCCTACGATTATACTTGAGGGGCTCGCAAAATCCAATGGTATTCGGGTCTATCTTCGTTTGTGCATAACGCAGTTAGACAACAGTTGGAGATTGGGTTTCATTTTATCTTGGAGGCGGTTTCGCTGTAACCCAGTACGTGCACACCGAATTCTCTCGAATTGGTGGGGGCGAATATTGTTTTAAGGACAGCGACATAGTAACGTGACTTGAAGCATCTCAGTTTGTCCACTTTCATCGGCTACGACAACTTTTATCATCATATCATCCTATCATCGATTTCCTAGTGACACTATTTATCATCCTATCAGCCATAGTTTCAAGCCACCAATATTAGTATACACAACAATGAGGCATTTAAAGATGAGATATCAGCCACAGACCCCATCAAAAGAAGGGAAAAAAAAAAAAAAAAGATATCAGCCACAGGATCTAGACTTCCATTGCCCATTTGCCGGAACAATTCTATGGCATTCTCAAAATGGAGGGCATTTTGAGTTATGATTCTGAAACTAGTGGTTCTTTTCTTAAATGAAATTTGTCCAAACAATTTGAGCTGCTCTATCCATGTACCCACACTTTGCATAAAAATCCAAGGAATGCAATTTGGAGAAAACTGTGATAAAGTCCATTAATTTTCAGTAGCAAAACCATGCAATTATTTCCTTGAAAACGATTACCATTCTCCCCAGAACCTGAAAAGTACTTTGTACGGGCTTCTTGTGTCTCTCTTATGCTTTAACAATCCTTATAATGTTTAAAAGGTTGCCTTTTTGTAGTCTCCTGCCAATTCGGACTAGAAATAGTGAGGTAAAAAAATAAATTAAAAATATTTGCCGCATCACATACGCCTCAGGCACAATTCGAGTGCGCACCAGACGTATTTAAATTGCGCGTGGGCGCATCCACATTTTCTCTCTCTTCTTGTAATTAATGTGACTCAGGCGCAATTTGAATTGCTACTCGGGAGCATTCACTTTTTTCTCTTTTGATGTAATGAACCACTTAATTCCATGCCAACGTGCTCAAAAGTGCAAAATCTAACTGTGAACTCCATAAGTCTATATATATCATCGATTTCCGTGTCTCGACAACTTTTTTTTTTTCCCTTCTTTTGATGGGGTCTGTGGCTGATATCTCAACTAGATGGGATAGATTAAATTTAATATTGTATACAATATTGTTGTTTGGCTTCGGGCCTATTTTAGTTCACAGGTTATTTCTACAATTATAGAATTTGATTCAATTGTTGTTAATTCCCATGGTAAATTTGTAACTTTGGTATTTTTGAATTCTCATCACCTGAACTGGTTTATCCCATTTTAGGCGATCATGTGGAGGGGACAAGATTTAGCATTGGACACTAAGTTGGCTATCCCTATTTTATGTCATTTAGTAATTTCAGTTACTTGAATTGCGAGCATATTATAATATATGATATAAATGATCTCTTCAATCAACTGGCAAAAATAAAAAATAAAAGAATCGCGAGCATGTTATAATATGGCATGACATATTACTTGTCTATTTTCCATTTTTCTAGTTGGGCTTAGCAAACCCAATGATTTGTAATAAATTGAGCTTGTACTATCTATCTGTCGGTGTTCAATAAATAGAAGCTCTGGTGGATTGCATCAATTTTCTTGTAATTAATGTGACTCAGGCGCAATTTGAATTGCTACTCGGGAGCATTCACTTTTTTCTCTTTTGATGTAATGAACCACTGAATTCCCTGCCAACATGCTCAAAATTGCAAAATCTAACTGTGAACTCCATAAGTCTATATATATCATCGATTTCCGTGTCTCGACAACTTTTTTTTTTCCCTTCTTTTGATGGGGTCTGTGGCTGATATCTCAGCTAGATGGGATAGATTAGATTTAATATTGTATACAATATTGTTGTTTGGCTTCGGGCCTATTTTAGTTCACAGGTTATTTCTACAATTATAGAATTTGATTCAATTGTTGTTAATTCCCATGGTAAATTTGTAACTTTGGTATTTTTGAATTCTCATCACCTGAACTGGTTTATCCCATTTTAGGCGATCACGTGGAGGGGACAAGATTTAGCATTGGACACTAAGTTGGCTATCCCTATTTTATGTCATTTAGTAATTTCAGTTACTTGAATTGCGAGCATATTATAATATATGATATAAATGATCTTCAATGAACTGGCAAAAAAAAAAAAAAAGAATCGCGAGCATGTTATAATATGGCATGACATGTTACTTGTCTATTTTCCATTTTTCTAGTTGGGCTTAGCAAACCCAATGATTTGTAATAAATTGAGCTTGTACTATCTATCTGTCGGTGTTCAATAAATAGAAGCTCTGGTGGATATTTTCAATAATGCTTTCGCATTTTATTTCCGTGATAGTCTCTTAACTTGGTGAAATTAAAGATTGCGGTAGGTTAGATTAATTTACAGGCTGTTCACGGATTCGTAGATCCCCGGATTTGGGTTGTGAAAAATCTGAAGAAGAAGAGCTATGTAGCATCCTTCCTATTCCAGTAGGTTCTCTCCCGGTACTCTTGAAGATGAGTGACTCTAACAGACTGCTTGCATCAATTGTCCAATTTGCATTCAAGCACTTGTCGTGCACACAAAAGATGTCTTTTCTTTATCTACTTCAATTTCCGTAGTCCAGCAATATGTTTATTTTTCTATACATTTCAATTCTAGCAACTCCATAGTTGTAACTTTTATTTCCGCGATGGAAATCCCGAGCATGTCTATTTCAATGGGCGTTGTTTACGTTACTTAGCCTACCGAGCCTATTTTTAATAGAGAGGCGGGCAGAGAGCCAGCTAAGCCATATTTACCAAGTGAGCACCGCACACATTTTTTTCCTTCTACATCGCTTGAGAAAATTTGAAGCCCTCTTCGGTGAGACATATAAGAACCGGCGGTGGATTTCATCTACCATGCAGAATTCGCCTATTCAGATTCCAGTCCATCGACAGAGAGAAAAATGAGAGTAATATTGATTAAAGATAAGAGTAATGAGTGGTGAAAGAAATAAGATAATGATTAGAATCCAAAATCCAAAATCTAAAACCATTAACTGAACAATACTCCCTCCGTTCCAAAATAATAGTCCGGTTCGGTCTCCAATGCAACTTTTAAATTGTTAATATCTTTCAATCTATAATGTATTTAAAGATTTTAAAAACTTTGTATAATAGAACTAATTGAGATCTACCATATGAGATCCATATTGTACATAAAATTCATTATAGATTGAAAGATATTAACAATTTAAAAAATGCATTGGAGACTGAACCGGACTATTAATTTGGAACGGAGGGAGTACCATTGAAGTACTAATTGTAGTACCACCAATATCCTCCCTTGTGTTGGTAATATTACTTGGGTAGACTGTCTGCTTACAGCTACTGGGCAGTTTCTCGCACACACGCACACAAATAAGAAAGAAATGTTATTAAGCAATTAGCTTTAGAGCCAACAGGAGAGGTTCTCCATATCAGCTGGTGTTATGTAATGAGATTTTGATCATCCAATATGGACATTTACCATGCAAGTGCTGCCATTGTCGACAGTGGCCGTATCACTAATACAAATATGCATCTCGATACGATTCAGAACCCTACCTTGCAGTCTCATATTTAGAAGGGGCCATTAACTCCCTGAAGAACAACTGCTTGCCCTTCTCCATCACCTCTGGTCAGGTGCTAATGTTTGGAAGTTCCAAGTAGTTTACTGAAGAGGCTATGTTTCCTTTCCAATATATGAATATCCTCCAGTTTTTTTTTTTTTCTTCAGGCTATGCAACTTTTAAGTCAAAAAGATGTAAGCTGAAGCAAAATTTTCCAAAAAAGAAGAAGATAGCTTGCTCGTAAACCTAAAATTTTCAAAAATTACAAGCCCCCCTGCAAGCTGTGACAAACGTGGCAATGGTCATAATACATGTCGTAGTCACAGGCCAAGAGGCAGGGGCGGAACTATATAGAGGGGGAGTGGCACGGCCACTCTTGTTTCGTAAATAGTGCGTACAAATTATGCACTTATCGGTATCCAAACAACTTAATTTATTTCTCAATTATAAACAACTTGAATGGTTAGGATCATAAACAAAACTCTCAATTATAACTTTCATTTAACAACCACAGGAAAATTGAATCAAGGCTTTATTTGTTTATAACAAAAGAAAGACAAAGATCATTATTGTGCTCACTTTACACTTATTAACAGCGCTACCCTCGAATCTAAATCCTGGCTCTGCTATTGCCAAGAGATATAATGATGACTTGATTTTTACTACTCCACTATGCAACATTAACAATTGCTCATAATGCATTTTCACATTTTTTCCACGACGAACACCATTTGCCCATTTCAAAATTTAAACTCCACCAACAACTGCAGTCTGCAGCATTCTACCTTATGCTCATCTGCCTCAGATCAAATGACATATCTCCTCATTAAACACCAAATCAAAACACAAGTTGGAAAATGCGCTTATCATATGGATTCAACTCCATACTGTGTCTAATCAATTAGACCAAATACCAGTACAAAAGTGATGATATAATGTAGGTGAACGAAATCGGTTCAAAGCTTATACAATAAGAATTTCCTGCAAACAATGATTCAAAGCTTACGAACAAAGTCGTAGCCACAGGTCATTTAGGTGAATTTTTTTTTTTGCCAAAAGGTTAGAAATTTCATTGTTTCCGGAGAGTACATCGAAGGGCACATCCTTCTTTGGACAAAAGAGAGAATAGCCAAACAGGTGAAGAGGCTCCAAAGAGGGAAGACCTACACTCCAAACTCCATTAGAGAGCAGCAGTGCAACACCACACCAACCACTATATCTCACAGAACTAAAGTCAGACACATCGAAAAAACACGCTAAAACGACGCCCGTAGAAGGTGAGGAAGACTCTCAAAGGGGAGAGACAACCAAAACATCATAAAATCAAACAAGAAAAAACTCCTAAAAGCCTACCCCTAGCGAAACCAAAACACCATCACCATCACACCACAGTAATCGCCATCCACAGCCACCACCACCAGTTGCAGCAGATCAGACCACCACCACCACTGATTAGCACCTAAGATTGTAAGATCGTGGTGCTAAAAGGTCCTTAGCTTGTGGCGTTTTTAAGCATTATCGTCGTTTTTATTCGTTTTTGCTCGTAAGGTAGTTTGTTTAGTGTTTCAGGCAAAACGCCCTTAAAGGCGTATTTTGATTGCCAAGCCAACTCCCAAGTGAATTTCAGCATCCATGCCCGGTGGAACTTGTGCCAAAGTGACCCAAGATTGAAAGCGTGAGGCGTCAGGTGAGCCAAGGGGCCTGTCGGGTGTCAAGTATTGGAGGCTGGCCTGAAGATCTAGTATTAAGCTGCCCGTATCGATATAGCTTTTATCTGTATCGATACGTGTTTGCTTCGTGGGCCTCCAGCTTCTCCCGTATCGATACGGAGGAGTTACGTGGAAAGGGGCCATCTGGAGTTAGCAGCGTGGTATCAATACTTTGCCTAAATCTGTATCGATACGGGGAGCTTTCGGCCAGATATTTGTTACTTTTTGGGCTTTCCATTTATGGAATAGTTGCTACTTTTGGTATGTTTTTAGGATATTTTGTAGAGAGGGATTTGTTTGTATAAATAGGTTGGAAGTCTTTCTCTCTCACATAGGTAGATTTTATGCTTTAAGTCTTTCTTCCTAGATTAGTTTTTCTCCATAGCTTTTCTCAAGCTTTCTTAGCTAAATGTTCAAGAACTCCTTAAGGTAATTGTTGTTCATTAATTTCTCATTTGTTAATGTTGTAGCTGCGGACTAGATTCTCCTTAATATCAAGTTTATTTCCATTTTCGTCGGTTAATCATGTTTTCTCTCTTAAGCATGTTTTCTAGTCTTTCTGCTATGTGTGAGTAGTTGTTCGGCTAAGTCTCGGGCTACTCTTTCCCAATGACTTAGGTGGTTATGTGGTTCTCAAACCCTCGAGCTTAAAAGCATGGTTTTCGGAATAGAGCTTACTTGCATTTTTGGTCTAAACTAGGGGTGTTAACTCCTTGGTAAGGTGCTTAGTCAAGCGGTCTTGGCAAGCGGCTTACCGAGGGCTCGTGGCCTCCTATGTGTTCGATGAATTTGTTAAACAAGTTAGTTCGCCTCCGTTTAATCACATCTTTTGTTAAACGTAGTCTTTAAAGCTAAATCTCCCGAGCGTGAGCACGCGGTCGTGACTCTCGTTTGAGTTATAATTGAGAACCGGTAACGGCCTTTGTCAAGGGTTAGAAGATCCCTAGACTTGCCTTTTTAGTTTATTAAGTTCATCTCTAGTCATTTTTCTTAGTACTTCCACCTTTAAAGCAAAACCTAGTTGGCCGCCTGAAAGGCCGCAAACCACCGTTAAACACCTACAATCCAAATAAGCTTCATCCGATTCTCTGTGGGAACGATCCCGGTCTTGCCGGTTTATTATGCTAACGACGATCTAGCCCTACGCTTGGGGTTTTCCAACCTTATATCTGAAGGCAAGGTTGTGGCGTAAGCATTTTTGGCGCCGTTGCCGGGGATTCTTATATAGCTTATTTGGAGGTTTGACAAACCATTGTAAGTACTCCGTTTATTTTTCTTTTGCGTAATTTGAACTCAACTTAGCGGATACCTCTAACTGAGCCACCAATTCGACTTGAGGTGTAACGAAGCTAAATTGAGCATCAATTGCCTTTCTATTGCTTTTTGTCTATATAACGTGGCGGTGGCATAACCCCACGGAACTGTTTTGAGAAAAGAGGTGGCGGCATAGCCCCTCTAGCCTGTTTACTTTATGTCTTATCTATCTAGTAGCATGGCGGCAGCAAATGGGGAAATAGCCCCCATGCTTATGTGGGAATACTCTTATCCCGATCATGCTTATCCATCTTCTTGCATCGTTGCTCCCACCGCTCCTGTTGTCAATGTATTTAGGATACAAATGAAATTTTCCAATTTGTTACCCCGCTTCCATGGCATGGAGCACGAACACCCTTACAAACATGTTGCAGCTTTCAAGGACAAACTTGGTACCCTTGGTGCCATTGTGAAATCAGAGTCCCCGTGGGTGAAATTCTTTTCTCTCTCTTTAAGGGATAGTGCCAAAACTTGGCTCAATTCCTTGAACTCTCAATCTTTGCTGACTTGGGTTGATTTGCTAAATGAATTCTACAAAAAGTTCCTTCCCATTTTTTATACATGGGTTCGCAAGGAACAGATTCAAACCTTTGTTGAAAGAGAGAATGAGTCATTTTATGCATGTTGGGGAAGATACAAGGACTTGTTTATTGCGGTCCCGCATCATGGCTTTAAAAATTTCCAAATTGCTAACTATTTTTATGACGGATTTTCTGAAAAGAGTCAACGATTCCTAGACATGATGTGCGATGGAAAACTTTTTGAAAAGGAACCCGCTCAAGCCTTAGATTTCTTTGATCGTTTGGCTCAGATTTTACACTCTCGGGTTTATGTTAAGCATTTTCAAGGTTCCAACTCAAATGCCATGGAAGAGGGAATTGAGCCACATAGCTTTGTTGAAAATGTTAGTTTAGATTGTGACAGCTTCTCAGAGTCTGCACGGAGTGATGAGCCTATTGATGAACCTGAGGTCCAGAGTTTTCCTTTTATAGATCCCCTTCTTTGTGATGATCCGGGGGAGAAATGCCTCACCGCTAAGGTTGTCTCTTTCGATCTCCCGTATCTTGATCCTTCCCCGGAGGAATTACTCCTTGCTCACGAGATGAACATGCTTGACACATTGGGCATTTACTATGAAGATCCATTGGCAAAACCTCTCACCGCTAAGGAAATGGATGCCGAAGTGGATTACTTGTATTCATTGTTGGCTAAACAGGATGCTTATGAACCAATCTTTGAAGAGTTGGAGCCCAGGGAAGCTGCAATTGTCCCTTCGAATTCTCCGTGCCTTGATCCTCTCACCGCTAAGGAAATGGATGGCATGGTAGAATCCTTACACTCTTTGTTAGAAAAACAGGATGCATGTGGGCCTAATCTTGAGAAGTTACCAATCATAGAACTAATTGATTTTCTTGGTGTTGAGGATGTTGACTTAGTTTACAATCCTCTTATAGTAGCATTTCTCAACAATTTTAAAATTGATTTTGTATGGGTTATGCACTTAGTGGAACTTAAATATTTAAAACGAATTCGGCAAATGCGCTACTCAAAGTATCTTTTCTGGTGGAATGGTCGGATTCAATTTTTGAAGCAAAGTGTGGAGTGGAGTGCCATGTTCATTTTATTAGCTCTAATTGGCATGATCAATGTTCAGAGCCCGCGGTTGGCTGAACGTACATAAACTCTTTCTTTCTCTTTCTCTTTTCTTTTTTCTCTTTTGATGGTCTGGTATAGCCACCCGTCTCTAGCTCAAAGTTGCATGACTTGCTCTATGATACTTTGAGTGGGAAATGGGGAGAAAAGTAGTACCCGTGTAATCGCGTGAAGATTTGGTTGTGTTTTACTTTCGGTTATTTTTGAGCTCGGATAACACGTGCCGGGCGGTTCTAATGTCATTTGCTTCTTAGTAGGTAGTTGGTTCTTAAGTCTTTTGCAGGGTCAGCATGCTACCACACCAGCCTTGGTGGTTTAGGTCTAAAAGCTAGAGTGAGTGAGGCATTCATGAGCCCTAAGCATGGGTGCGGCTATGTGTCGCGGTTGTTAGGCCAAGAAAGCTCCGGCGATGACCTTGTGTGACTAGCTGTGGTTCCTATGGAGGAGCCGAAGGAGTGAAGCCTTGGAAGCAGTTCCAATGACGAAGGGAGACAATGACAATAAAACCTCCAACTTGGTCGAGGTATACGGGGGTTGACATTCCCCCGGAAGTACAATCTTTTGTTCTTTCCTCTCAATACTGTTGTTCTTCATGCTATGAGGACATAGCTTCGTTTAAGTTGGGGGGAGGGATATATATATGCTATATATATGTTTTTGAGACTTGTCTCATTTTTCTGCTTTTGGTTAAATTTTTAAATTTTTTGTGCAATCTTCCTTTATTAGTAATGTTTTCGTATGCTAGATACTTTAATTATGCTCAATTGTGTCAATATGGCAAGAGTCGTGTATCCCATCGAATTCGGTTATATGTTTGAATCCATGTCATTTGCATATACATGAACATTGATGAACAAGTTGAGCCTAAAAGTTAAGTCAAGTAGTGTGCATCGTTAGAGTGGAGATTTGTTTCTTAAGCATCCCATGCTTTTTGTTCTCATTTCCCGCATTTGCGTAAATAATATCTTTTGTTCATGCTTGAGTAGTGTATATATCTTTCATGCATCTTGTTGGAGTTGCTAGCGTACTTAGGAAATGATTCAAGGCATTTTTGTTTGATTAAACCACATAAGAGTCACCTTGTCTTTATTTTGAACTATAGTCCGAGTCTCTTCCATTGTTCAAACCTAGGTAACCGGATGTTTGGAGGGTTGTGTGTCAAAAATTTTCAATGCTTCAAGATGGTTTGGGGGTGGTATGAATGTGATAGAAGTGTTTGGGATGTAGAAAGGTGAAAAATTGGTATGTGATTCCTTATCTATCATCTTCCACTACAAAAGATAAAGCCCCAAATTTTCATCTCCCTCTCCAAAGCTTTCTGTGGGCACACGCCCCAAAAATCCCCGCATCTTTTAGTATGTGAAAATTCCGGGTGCGCCCTTCTCGGAAAGCGCGGCGAAACGCTTCGCAAATCAGAGAGTCGCCACTCGGGTTTTGCGGTTAGTACTCAAGAAACCGTTCTTTTAAAAACGTTTGAACCACGTTGGTTTGATTTTTGAAGAAGGCTTTTGTAGACTGGGCCGTCGTCACCTTCGATCTTGAGGTTCGGGAGCCAGATTACGAGAGGGGAAGGGTTTTATGGCACCCCTTTCGCCCAGTCCGAAGACCGGTCTCTACTCAGGCGTTTTATAAAACATTTGCATTTCTCTCTTTATTTGATCATTCTTTTAACCAGTTAGGGCGGGGAAGCAGTTAATAGGGATTAAAACTGTAACACATTGCATTTATGTAAAATGATGTGACAAGATGTTTATGGATATTTGCATTTATGTATAATAGATTGAGAACAAGCTTTTGTGGACATTTTAAGCAGACTAGAACACACTAGCAATGGAATATTGCATACAGGATCTAGCCTGCATGCACTGGCCAGGCCACTGCATGCAGTCATGACCTGCGTGCGCCACCCCACGACTGGCGTGCGCCGGTAGACTCAAGCTCACAGCTTCTGCTCTCAACCCTCTGGGCTCTGGAAAGGACCAGTGCACACCCAGGACAAACCACGCAGTTTATAAAGGCTACTAAACTATTACAGACAGATAAACGGGCTTAAAAGCCACCAAATAGACAGAAAACCCCTTAAACAGAGAGGGGAGGATGATCAAAGGCCTGGATGTAAGATCCATGCAAGGGCCAAGCCACTGGAATATAGATCAATAGCGTACGCCACTAATGAAGGAGCGCACGCCAGTTCTCTCTTGGTTCCAGTGCTTTGACTTTGCACATTCTGGGCTCTGGAATAGGACCAGAGGGACTCAGAAGGCCAAACTAAGCAATAAATATAGATAGGAAAGAAAGCAGTTCTAAATACAGAAAGCTGTAAACTGGTTTTAGCATGCAGTAGGGTGATCAAAGCTTAAATAATGCAAGAAAACAATGATCCATGATCCCCACGCCAGTGTTGCACATACTTCCATGACTGGCGTACGGTACATCACTACTGGCGTGCGCCACTTATCATTGTATACGGTTTTGAAACCTTGCTAGCATTAGGGCCAGGACTGGTATAGATTACCAGCCTTGACCCTGCCAGCCCCCCTCAGGGGTCAGAACAGAAAACAGGAGCAAGAGGTATTATACCTTTGCTAGTGAGTTTGAATGTGGGTTGGATCTTTGAGCTTGAGAGAGGTTGATGGAGGATGGATGTAGAGATGGTTATGGACTGTGGAAGGTGTGTTCTTTACTTGCTCTTTCTATGAGGAAGAAAGGAAGCAAAGAACAATGAAGGAGAAGAAGACAAAGGATGGCTTGACTTTAAGAAGTTACCCCTTTCTTAATGGTGCTAACCCCTTGCAAATGAATGCAAAGGGGGTATTTATGGAGGAGGGAGAGGCTGATCAGCCAGGTCCTTAGGGGCTGTTTGGAGTGGTGAGACATTGGAGGAAGCTCCCATGCATTTAATGCATGGGACTTGGCTTGATGGAAGAGAAATGAACAGTTTCTGGCCGAAGTAATGATCAGGGGGCTGCCAGCTGACGTCAGGCGGCTGCAGAAGCTCCCGCCCAGCTGGCTGAAAAGGTTGATTTGACTGGTGTTGACTGGCGTGCGCCACTTGTTGAGTGGCATGCGCCAGAGAGCGGTAATGACTGACACGTGGCAGTGGTTCCTGCGCACGCTAGTCCATTACCAGCGTACTCCAGCAGGGTTTTGTTGAGGCCATTTGGTTCTGGCTTGAGGGTTCGACAAGGGTTTGAAATGGGTTTGGACGAGGTTCGGGACGCTCAAAGCTCAAACTCTTTCACAAACTCGGGATGTTCTTGACCTTAATCATCATCGGGGAATCAAATACCGTAAATGAACTATTCTGGAAAGTCCAAAATAGGGTGTCTACAGTAGCCCCCCTTTGACGGCACTTGGAGCACCATTGTCTTGGTACAAGTAACGTCAAAGGTTTCTAGACACCCTCTCAAGGCTATCCAGAAGAAATAGAAAATGCGGACATGTATTTAAAAGTACCGTCCATTGAAAGATTGAAGACGGGCGGACCATCTGAAGATCGTTGGAAGGGAGTTTGAACTCTGCTGGAAAATAGGGATGGGTGGACCATCATTGAATGCCGAGGCGGACTCTCCTGGGGAATAATCAGTTGCGGATAGATCATTGCCGTTGGGAATCAAACCTTCTTCGGCATAAGTAACTCCAACAATCACGGGTAGGTCGCGTCGGGTAGGTTAAATTCCATCTGTTGGGAATCAGAGCCAATCTCCTTATCATGGACCATCTGAGACAGAGCAATAAGACTGCTGGAAGATGCGTTACTTGTAGACCGATGTGGACTAGGATAGGCGAACGGTGTTGTAGACTGATTGGACGGGCAGACCGTCGTCGTGGATCGATCGGACGATATTCTGATCGCCGCTGAGGGGGTGAGCGCGGGCAATATTCTGATCGCCGTTGATCGGGGTGAGCGCGGCGATATTCTGATCGCCGTTGACCGGGGTGAGCGCGGGCAATATTCTGATCGCCGTTGATCGGGGTGAGCGCGGGCAATATTCTGATTGCCGTTGATCGGGGTGAACGCGGGCAATATTCTGATTGCCGTTGATCGGGGTGAACGCGGGCAATATTCTGATCGCCGTTGGTCGGGGTGAACGCGGGCAATATTCTGATCGCCGTTGGTCGGGGTGAACGCGGGCAATATTCTGATCGCCGTTGGTCGGGGTGAACGCGGGCAATATTCTGATCGCCGTTGGTCGGGGTGAACGCGGGCAATATTCTGATCGCCGTTGATCGGGGTGAACGCGGGCAATATTCTGATCGCCGTTGATCGGGGTGATGACATGACTGATCATCGTTGAGATAGACGACATGGCTGATCGTCGGTGATGACATGGCTGATCATCGTTGAGATAGACGACATGGCTGATCGTCGGTGATGACATGGCTGATCATCGTTGAGATAGACGACATGGCTGATCGTCGGTGATGACATGGCTGATCATCGTTGGATTGAACAGGGCTGGCTGTTGTTGAGGATAAAGCTAACCATGGCATGGATAGTTCCAACAAATCACGGGTAGGTCGCGTCAGGTAGGTTAAATTCCATCTGTTGGGAATCAGAGCCAATCTCCTTATCAAGGACCATCCGAGACAGAGCAATAAGACTGCCGGAAGATGCGCTAACGGTTGAATTGGAAGTTGGACGGATAGACCGTCGTTGATTTGAAATTGGACGGATAGACCGTCGTTGATTTGAACTGGACGGATGGATCGTCGTTGATTAGAAATAGGACGGATAGATCGTCGTTGATTTTGAAATTGACGGATAGATCGTCGTTGATCGAAATTGGACGGATAGATCGTCGTTGATTTGAAATAGGACGGATGGATCGTCTTTGATTTGGAGTTGGACGGATAGATCGTCGTTGATTTGAATTGGACGGATAGATCGTCGTTGATTTGGAATTGGACGGATAGATCGTCGTTGATTTGGAATTGGACGGATAGATCGTCGTTGATTTGGAATTGGACGGATAGATCGTCGTTGGTTTGGAATTGGACGGATAGATCGTCGTTGATTTGAATTGGGACGGGCTCTGCTTGGGGAAATAGAGAACCGGGATGGAAGCATGGATCAGGGCAACATGGGCTGCCTGTTGGGAATGGGCCTCAACGCTGATTTGATTTGATTTGCCAATGCCACAACACTGACGATAGAAACGCCTCAATACTGGTTTGACTTGATTTGATTTGATTTGAAAGCCTCCGTGTGCTTCGGATTGATTTGATTTGAAGCACTTTCCTGCTTTTGACATTTGATATACAATATGCAACGATAATGTATGCTAAACACATATGTACAAATTGAAAATGCAAGGGCAGACTAGGGCGGCTTCTAGAGGACGGGACGACACAAATGACGACCAGGATAATTTTGACGCTTGAGGGCTACCACTGAGCCACACTTTTGCTTTACTGCTTTGATTTGAGTTGCGGGCCTGCAGGTCCAGGTAGATAGCTTTCGAGTTGGTTTGAGCACCTTGTGACTTGCTTTACTTGCTTTCGTATTGGGCCAATGTGTCCCTCTGTACTTGATGACTTGCTGCTTGGACTATGGATGCCGTGGCGGCGTTGTAAAAGTTGCATTGCCTTTGGTTCATTGGAGATAGAGCAGAAACCAATCGCTAATATCCAACTTGCATTGACGAGCGAATCGAGTTGACACACAGACATACGTACACATGTAGACTGCCTAGCTCGGAAGAATGGGGAAGAAGAGTCCTAGGATACAATGCAGACTCTCTGACACATGGGCAATAATGAAGTTTTGGGTATTAACAGGCCAAAATCTAAAATATCCCTAGATAGGTGAAACTGACACTCACACGCAGTCAAATATGTACAAAGACCTGTACGAATAACGAAACAGAGAAGAAAGCCCCGGAATGGGCAATAGACCGAAAAACTAGAAAAATGTCGCAAAGATGGACAAAAGACGCAAATGGATGACTCATATAGGCCCGGACTGAAACCGACACCCCCGCACAGTCACGTAAAACCTGCACGGCATAGAAAACTTGGCAAGAGCCCTAAAAACCAATTTCGAGGCACCGAAACCTTGGTTTCAACTTGAAATATACCACCGGGGTTTCAAAATCGTTGTTAGGCGTGATGGCTGCCAACCGCTGTATGCTACGGGAATTGGAGAAGCGCGCGCAAGTTTGAGACCAACGCGCATCGCTTTGAGCAAGTGTGCATAACTGAAAAACTCGTGCAGCTGCTTAACTTAGACTTTGCTGAACTTAGAATAAACTGTGAGCCCGTTGGGGCCTCGTAAGCATTTCGTTCTATTTTTGATGCTTCTATATATTTTTTTTATAGGCTTTTTGCTCAGCTTTGAAATTGAAATAGTAGTTTGAAATAAGATTGAAAGATGAAAGGATTCCCCCCCTTCTGTTTCTGATGAAGCTCGTCCTGTTCTTGACCCTTCTCGACCCTTGATGTGTACCAAAACGTCAACCATGGATCCAATTGATAGAATATGACCGAGTCTTGAAGAGAGACTGCCTACGTATCCCACATTTTGGGGAATCAGGTCAAAACGTAGTTCAGGCCAAGGTTCACTCGTGTGTTTTGCCTCTCCTTTTACGCCCTAACTTTTGCCTAGTGCCGCCTTCTCAGGTTTTCGGCCTAGCGAGCTTTCGACTTTTTGCCTATTTATTTTTGCCTAGACCGCCTCCTTAGGTTTTCGGTCTAGCAGGCTGCTCTAACTTTTGCTTGGCACCGCCCACCCTTGTGGTTTTCGGCCCAACGAGCTTCTCTCAGGGAAAAGTGGTTCTCGAATTGATCCAGGTTGACTAGAGTGTTGAATTTGTTGTCGTCGAGATCGATGATCTTTGGCTGCAGCCCCAGATAAGATGGCTTTTGATAATGCAGGGTCCTGACTGCTTCAGTTGAAAATGCCTCGCTCCAGGCCACTTTCGCGCCTTGCTAATGTGCGCTTGATGGAATGCCGCTGATGCTGTTTTGAATATAGTGCAAGGCCTGGAGCCTTCTGAGCTTCTGTTTTCTAGCTTGACATCCGGTGGCAGGAGATTTGATACTTTGTCATCTCATGATTGATGTCAGGCGTGTCTTCTGTGAAACCATGCCAAAATGTCGATGGTTTTTCGAGCCTGTCTGACTAGGTGCAATGTTCCTTTGGGGATAGCGTTGAGCCAATTTTGAGTCATCCGAGGGTCCACCTCATCTTTCAAGTTTATTGAAACTACTACTTCTTTTAAATAGGCCGAGCATGCCTTTCGTCTTCCCTTTCGGTGAGGGAACACATTTCCTTGGGGATGACCCCATCGAAATCTATCCCTTCGTCGATAGGGTCGACACAGTTTATTCAAAATCCAGCAAAGTACTTAGAAGCAAGATAGTGCATATCATAAAGAAAGCCCCACGGAGTTGCCAAGTATAGCAAAAGACTCGAATTGAGAATAGAAGCTACGACATGGAGGGCCAAGAGGCACAAACTCCGACTCAAAGCTAGACGAAGACGACTTGACAGACACTGTGTCAGACTCAGACTCAAAAGTGTGCAATGCAAGCTAAACGCGATTTGAAAATGCAACTTTTATTGTTACCCTTGGCTTCCTCACAGAGAGGTGAGATCTAGAGGATGTCAAGCCCAAGCAACAGCACTTCGGCTTCCTCAGCTTCTTCGACTAAGCCCACTTGGGAGAACAGCAACTCCAAATGCCCTTGAGTGAATGACCTCAGACTGTCGGTCCGCTCCTTTGCTTGATCGATCCGGTCCTCAACCAGTGCTTTCCAGTTTTCAGCCCCATCTTCTATTCCGCACCCTGCAGCCTCGGATTCAGAAGGGATAAATACAGTTAGTTTGGCTTGAGTTTCTGGGACAATGCAGAGGGTTGGGTTGAGTATGGCGGAGCTCGGGTTGATTTGAGTGGAGATGGGGTTGATTTGGGTGGAGGTGATAGCCATCTGACCAACCAGAGTGTCAGACTTGAGCTGGGGCAAGGAGCTGGAACTGTCGTCGGGTTTTGATGGGAGTGGGGGTGGAATAGTGCCATCATCGATGAGATTCTGAATGGCATGTCGGAGGCGGTAGCAAGCATCGGTGGGATGGCCAGGCGCTCGATGGAAAGCACAATAGGCATTTGGATTGTGAGACGCCGGGAGTGCTCGAGGTGGGGGAGTCGGACGGAGTGGCCTGAGGATGCCAGCTTCAAGGAGCTTCTCATAAACCGAGGACAAAGGTGCAGAGAAGCACGAAAAGATCCTTGGTGGATTCCGGCGACTGGATGGAGGGTTGGCAGAACTTTTACTCACTCCGCCGCTGTATAGCATTGTGCTGTCAAGGGAATGCACTCTTTCGGCACTGGGGATGACTTCTTTGTTGCGCATATCCTCCTTTTCGGCACTGTCTTTGAACAAGGAACCAGCGGTCTTCGGGTGAGTTCTAGCTTCATGACACTCAACTAGGTCTTTGAACATGTCTTTTGAGCACGGTTTGATTCCGACCGTAGGAGTGTGATAGGCCTGAAGAGGTCCTTTGACTAGCCCCAGATCCGATTTTGACATGATGGAAGTAAAAAGGTCAAACAGCCCCTGGACCATAACCATTTGCTTGTCCATTTTCTGGTTCATTTCTTGTACAGCCCTCTTCAGCTCAGCCAGCTCTGCTTGTGCTGCCATCTTGGATTGATGATCGAGGAAGGTGATGGACTAGAGCTCTTCTTTTCGGTACTTTCCTTGATGCTGCAACGCCCAAAGCTAGACAGTAAAGCAATCGAAGGCTCAGGAAGTGTCCCTGCAATAGTTTTATTTTGAAAGGAAAATGAAACAACGGAAAATGCCTGTAAGAGCGTCGTTGGTGTCCTCCTAGACTCTAGAACTAGCAGACAAAACCGTTTTATGACAGCCGGACGCTGCCCAGGTCCTCAGATTTCTTTTCGGCGATGTACCTTGACGGGATCGATTAACACTAAGAGATGTCGAAACAGCCTAAGTCTTTGACTATTCCGCTTTCGATGTTTCAATGCTGGAACGGAACAACTAGGTGTTTGATGACATGATGCTATAACCAGGATGGCGTAAGCAGCACCGTGCCGGAGCCTTGAGCGGTGTAAGTGTTTAGCACTTTTAACCTGAGCGGTGTGAACATCATGTCATGTCTCCCGTTGTTCCTAGTTTTCTGCTTGAAACCTCGATCGGGTTTAGGCAAGGACTTAGAAAGTCTAGATTTCCCAAAGTCTCGTTGACCCAAGGAATTGGAAAGTTGATAACGTGCACCATCATGATGCACGACTCGTCATCGGTCCAGGCAACGCCCTAGCAGGCATAAAACGGGTTTGAAAGAGAGACAACCCTAAAAGCCGCCCTAGCATGCTCCTACGCAGAACGGTATGAATGTATGTACAGGCATGCGATAGGGAAAGCAGTAACACATAGACAGTTTATGGGGGTTAGATGCAAGTAATCCTACCCTGTGGGTTCCTGTCTTAGTTTTGAAAGGTTCTATTGCTTTGTACGCGTGGCGAGGCTGGTTTTGGCTTAAGGGGGTTCCTCAGGCTAGAGATGTTTTATACCTCCCATCGCAATGCGTGCAGCAGAGCAATGGTCGAACGGTAATACGTCTCATCATCGTCCAAGGTTGTTGGGCATTCGAGGACCCCGGGCTCCAGTAAACTGTGCCGGTTACCCAAAACACCTCAACGGGGCTGATAGAACACCGATGCAAATGAACGCGTGTTGAAAGAATGATCGAGAGAGAGAAATGAAATGCTTTTCGAAAACGCCTTTTGAAGCTTGGCTCACTTCATTAATCGACACTTGGAAAAAACTACATAAGTGAACAATAGTAAAAGTCCCAGTTTGGAGTGGTCGGATGTAGAATCCTGTTACGTTACCATCCCGTTCTTCAGCAGCGCGGAGCGTACTGTTTTGACAGACTTTTGAAAATTGTTCATTCATGTATTAATTTCCAAATGTAGATTAATGTAATGTCCCCAGCAGAGTCGCCACTGTGGGCACACGCCCCAAAAATCCCCGCATCTTTTAGTATGTGAAAATTCCGGGTGCGCCCTTCTCGGAAAGCGCGGCGAAACGCTTCGCAAATCAGAGAGTCGCCACTCGGGTTTTGCGGTTAGTACTCAAGAAACCGTTCTTTTAAAAACGTTTGAACCGCGTTGGTTTGATTTTTGAAAAAGGCTTTTGTAGACTGGGCCGTCGTCACCTTCGATCTTGAGGTTCGGGAGCCAGATTATGAGAGGGGAAGGGTTTTATGGCACCCCTCTCGCCCAGTCCGAAGACCGGTCTCTACTCAGGCGTTTTATAAAACATTTGCATTTCTCTCTTTATTTGATCATTCTTTTAACCAGTTAGGGCGGGGAAGCAGTTAATAGGGATTAAAACTGTAACACATTGCATTTATGTAAAATGATGTGACAAGATGTTTATGGATATTTGCATTTATGTATAATAGATTGAGAACAAGCTTTTGTGGACATTTTAAGCAGACTAGAACACACTAGCAATGGAATATTGCATACAGGATCTAGCCTGCATGCACTGGCCAGGCCACTGCATGCAGTCATGACCTGCGTGCGCCACCCCACGACTGGCGTGCGCCGGTAGACTCAAGCTCACAGCTTCTGCTCTCAACCCTCTGGGCTCTGGAAAGGACCAGTGCACACCCAGGACAAACCACGCAGTTTATAAAGGCTACTAAACTATTACAGACAGATAAACGGGCTTAAAAGCCACCAAATAGACAGAAAACCCCTTAAACAGAGAGGGGAGGATGATCAAAGGCCTGGATGTAAGATCCATGCAAGGGCCAAGCCACTGGAATATAGATCAATAGCGTACGCCATTAATGAAGGAGCGCACGCCAGTTCTCTCTTGGTTCCAGTGCTTTGACTTTGCACATTCTGGGCTCTGGAATAGGACCAGAGGGACTCAGAAGGCCAAACTAAGCAATAAATATAGATAGGAAAGAAAGCAGTTCTAAATACAGAAAGCTGTAAACTGGTTTTAGCATGCAGTAGGGTGATCAAAGCTTAAATAATGCAAGAAAACAATGATCCATGGTCCCCACGCCAGTGTTGCACATACTTCCATGACTGGCGTACGGTACATCACTACTGGCGTGCGCCACTTATCATTGTATACGGTTTTGAAACCTTGCTAGCATTAGGGCCAGGACTGGTATAAATTACCAGCCTTGACCCTGCCAGCCCCCCTCAGGGGTCAGAACAGAAAACAGGAGCAAGAGGTATTATACCTTTGCTAGTGAGTTTGAATGTGGGTTGGATCTTTGAGCTTGAGAGAGGTTGATGGAGGATGGATGTAGAGATGGTTATGGACTGTGGAAGGTGTGTTCTTTACTTGCTCTTTCTATGAGGAAGAAAGGAAGCAAAGAACAATGAAGGAGAAGAAGACAAAGGATGGCTTGACTTTAAGAAGTTACCCCTTTCTTAATGGTGCTAACCCCTTGCAAATGAATGCAAAGGGGGTATTTATGGAGGAGGGAGAGGCTGATCAGCCAGGTCCTTAGGGGCTGTTTGGAGTGGTGAGACATTGGAGGAAGCTCCCATGCATTTAATGCATGGGACTTGGCTTGATGGAAGAGAAATGAACAGTTTCTGGCCGAAGTAATGATCAGGGGGCTGCCAGCTGACGTCAGGCGGCTGCAGAAGCTCCCGCCCAGCTGGCTGAAAAGGTTGATTTGACTGGTGTTGACTGGCGTGCGCCACTTGTTGAGTGGCGTGCGCCAGAGAGCGGTAATGACTGACACGTGGCAGTGGTTCCTGCGCACGCTAGTCCATTACCAGCGTACTCCAGCAGGGTTTTGTTGAGGCCATTTGGTTCTGGCTTGAGGGTTCGACAAGGGTTTGAAATGGGTTTGGACGAGGTTCGGGACGCTCAAAGCTCAAACTCTTTCACAAACTCGGGATGTTCTTGACCTTAATCATCATCGGGGAATCAAATACCGTAAATGAACTATTCTGGAAAGTCCAAAATAGGGTGTCTACACTTTCAAATTTAGCCCCTCAATCTCTCTCACTTCAAATCTCAATTCAAATGACCCTATTCCTCAAAGAAAATCAAAGAAATGCTATGAAAGAGCAAAAGTGGATTCGAAAGAGGATTGAATATTATGATGAGAGGATTGGTGTGACCTCCGGGCTAGCATACATTCCGGATGAGAAAGAGTCCAATGGAAAGGGGGAGCTCGATGCTCAATACCATGAGGAGCCGGATGAGGATGACGTCTACGTGTGGTGGAGTTGGTGGTAGTAGTTTTTCTTTATTTTTCGTAACTTTGTTTGGTGTTTGGCCAATATGTGGCCATGCCTTGGGTAGTTTAGGGTCGGTAGTGGCCAAGGGGTAGTTGATCCGAGCTAGTATATGGCCACTACACTTTTTGTTTTACCTTTTTCTTTGTATCCAAGGTCGTTATAAGCTAATAAAGTCCTCCGTTGATCTTTTGTACGCTAATTAACTCCATTTGATGCATATTTGATATTTACTACTTTTTGAGTATGATTTAAACCTTTGTTGTGCATAGTTGTCAATAATTAGCTCTCCTTTCGTTCTAAGCGCCCTTTTGATAGCATGCATAGCTTTTTGTCTCTGGCTATTGTATTTACTCGCTAGCGCTTGTCATGGGATGTAATCTCGTATCTTAATGTGTGAAAAGTCGAATAAGAGTGTATCCTTGTGAGTTTTGGAGTCGAAACTCGTTGTGGTGCACGCATGTTTGACTACTCTAATATGGCATAATTTCTTCATCCTAGTTCATGGCATGCTTGTGCGTGGATTGCATATGATCGGATTTGAAGGGGTGTTTTGGACTCTTGCCTAGTTGTAATAATTGAGCATAGTTTTTGTATCTTGAATTTCGAGAGGGTTGCATAGCTTAGTTAAATATGTTTTGCTTTTGTGTGCTAGGGACTAGCAAAGCTCAAGTTGGGGGGCATGATTAGCACCTAAGATTGTAAGATCGTGGTGCTAAAAGGTCCTTAGCTTGTGGCGTTTTTAAGCATTATCGTCGTTTTTATTCGTTTTTGCTCGTAAGGTAGTTTGTTTAGTGTTTCAGGCGAAACGCCCTTAAAGGCGTATTTTGATTGCCAAGCCAACTCCCAAGTGAATTTCAGCATCCATGCCCGGTGGAACTTGTGCCAAAGTGACCCAAGATTGAAAGCATGAGGCGTCGAGTGAGCCAAGGGGCCGTCGGGTGTCAAGTATTGGAGGCTGGCCTGAAGATCTGGTATTAAGCTGCCCGTATCGATACAGCTTTTATCTGTATCGATACGCATTTGCTTCGTGGGCCTCCAGCTTCTCCCGTATCGATATGGCCTTTTTCCGTATCGATACGGAGGCGTTACGTGGAAAGGGGCCATCTGGAGTTAGCAGCGTGGTATCGATACTTTGCCTAAATCCGTATCGATACGGGGAGCTTTCGGCCAGATATTTGTTACTTTTTGGGCTTTCTGTCACGTCCCGCTATCCCCGGACCCCCTAATAGGTAATTACGGCACGTGACCGGCCAACAAGGCCTTCTTACATAACCAAATGGGCTCAAGAAAAAGTACTCTAAATAAAAATTAACTAAACATTTGCAGAAGCGATTAAGAAATCTTCACTTAAATTCATGGGGTCTATTAATCAAAGTAACCATAAACAAGTTTTAGCAAAACGAGCACAACCCATTTGGTCAAGAGCATCCATACATCGATTACTTTCATGATATCATAATTACATTAGCATGAACATCCATAACCTATCCCTAAAATACATAGCTTACATACATCACTTGATCATAAGGGAAACAAGTACAAAACGTGCCCAAAATACAAGTCTTCTTTTTATTTCCTTTCTATATGCAACATGATTCCATGAAGCCTTGCACAAAACATTGCACCTATATGCTATCATGCTTCATCACCTGAAATTGGTAATTAAACCGTCAGCTGAAAGCTCAGTGAGTAAAACTCATACTCTAATTTGGGTTTTGAATATTTAACACACATATAGCACACTAATTACGAACATTTAAAAGAAATCCAAAAGATATTTTACATGAAAGCATAAAGTACTCGAACACATTTACATAGCCAATACCGCCAAGCTTACCACATACATATACATACATGACACATATCGGGATCCCGGCCGATTATTGGTACTCATCGGCAAAGGCACATACCTGGATATTATAGAACCCTCCAGGAAGGCACATACCTGGATATTATAGAACCCTCCAGGGAGGCACATAATACTGGCTATTATGGAACCCACCAGCGGGCACATACTGCTGGCTATTATGGAACCCACCAGCGGGCACATACGGTAAAGCAAGGACATGACATATATACTTCATAAGCTAAAACTTGCAACATACATGAACTTGTAACATCTTAGAAAACACATTTAGAATCATTCCACATTATAACGTAATACGCCAATAATGTCGACACGTTACTTCACACCATAGGAAAACCAATCACACTTCATAGAAAAATTAAAGAAGTTCATAAAAATTCCCAATTCAAAGTATGAGGTTACTCACTTTTCTTTGCACTTCAAGTAAATATCAACTTGTGTCCCTTTTATCCTTCTCTTGTTCACCAAATCCTACATATTGTATATGAACACACATCATTTACATAAAGTACTCATAAAATGATGCACATACATGATCCCCAAAAAAAAATGACAAATTAACCATGACTCGCTCCGACGATTCTTGAGAATAAACCACAATGAACTAGGTCTAGAAAATTTTAACACATAAAGAGGACTCATATGCACATGGTGTCAAAATTTTCTTGAGAATTTACGTGGCCTAGAACTTCCCTTACAAATTAGAAGAATAAGGAACAAAACTGCAGAATTCAGCACAGTCCAAAACAGAACGCAGCTTAGTAAACGAATTGTTTAAAATTATTCTCTTCGAATTGAACTCCAATTTTTGGACACAATACACTAGACACATATCGGTATCTCTCATAAAATTTTCAGAAAATAACGTGATGAAGAACTAGGTCAAACACACCGAAAATCGAAGGCCAAAACAGAGATTCAGCAGTAGCAGTAAAACAGAGTGCAGTCTAGCACGAGATTTTTCTAGACTTCGTTCTAAGGAATATAAATCCCATATTTTTACACAACATTGTAGACTCATAGAGGAACATCCCAAAAAATTTCGTAATTTTTAAAGTTGAATTACTATGTCTAAAAATTCGTGGCTTAGAGTACAAAACCCAGTAAATTTCTGGACAGATTTCTCTTCAAACTCACTACAAGAAAACTTACCTCTTTTAGGTTTAAACCATGGATTGAGAGAGCTTCAAACACTTAGGTGAGAGATGGATTTGAGATTGAATCTTGCTCCAAGAACTTGATTGAACCCTAGAACCAAAACCCTAGAAGTAGAATATGGGGAGACTTCTTGATTTTTTTCTCTTGAGAGGAGTGAGAGAGAAAGAACGTTGGTAGAATGAGAGGGTTGGAGCCGAATTTTTTTTTTTCTTCCTTATAAGTCTGGAATTGTCTAGAAAAGGGGTAGTCTAATTATCTTGTAAACCCTCACATAACATTCTTTTCAAATAAGAACCCAATAATATTTTCACATTGACCCATAACCTTATTTATGAGTCTCTATGTTTTGTCTTAGGAAATTTGACTCCTGACACATAAATCATATACATGCATGGCATGTAATTCAAACATAATTCGTGTGTCACATAGCACATAAAGGACACGTAAGCACTTAAAGCCACATAATTTAACATCTATAATTAACTTATTCTTAAACGAGCATAATTAGCAAAATTAAACACCTAGGGTGTTACACTTTCCATATATGGAATAGTTGCTACTTTTGGTATGTTTTTAGGATATTTTGTAGAGAGTGATTTGTTTGTATAAATAGGTTGGAAGTCTTTCTCTCTCACATAGGTAGATTTTATGCTTTAAGTCTTTCTTCCTAGATTAGTTTTTCTCCATAGCTTTTCTCAAGCTTTCTTAGCTAAATGTTCAAGAACTCCTTAAGGTAATTGTTGTTCATTAATTTCTCGTTTGTTAATGTTGTAGCTACGGACTAGATTCTCCTTAATATCAAGTTTATTTCCATTTTTGTCGGTTAATCATGTTTTCTCTCTTAAGCATGTTTTCTAGTCTTTCTGCTATGTGTGAGTAGTTGTTCGGCTAAGTCTCGGGCTACTCTTTCCCAATGACTTAGGTGGTTATGTGGTTCTCAAACCCTCGGGCTTAAAAGCATGGTTTTCGGAATAGAGCTTACTTGCATTTTTGGTCTAAACTAGGGGTGTTAACTCCTTGGTAAGGTGCTTAGTCAAACGGTCTTAGCAAGCGGCTTACCGAGGGCTCGTGGCCTCCTATGATTCCATCCAACCAAACATACCCTAAGTTATTGCGATGGACAACAACTACGAATGTTCTTTTCTTTTCTTTTTTTTGTGTGAAATGAACTACGAATGTTCTTGTGTACTAGGACTAATGAAAAGTAAATGTACCTACGTAATAGTCTTAGAACATGTATTTTCATCCACATAAATGGTATAGTTACGCAAATTAACACTCCTATATATAGAGGCTATTAATTTTAGATTCCTGTATATCGTCTCGCTCCCCCTCACCTGCACCCAATTTCGCTCTTGCTTCGTGCAACTAAGCACACTGTCCAAAATTTGGAAACACAAGTACGTACAATTCAGCATAAAATAAAATGGACCATTTTACAGTTGTTACCCTTCATAGAGCCATAGGGTCCACAAATTGAAACTGTAAAATGGACCACTCGTACAAAAATCAAGTCACAGAGCCATGGGGTCCAAAATTTGGAAGACGTCTAAACTGTAAAATGGGCCACTCGTCGTTTCAGAGAAAAAAAAAAAAAAAAACTTGATATAAGCATGACTTGAGCGCCTATGTCATAGAGTCATAAGCTTATATGAATGCTAAGTTATGAACCTCTTATTTTCTTTAGAAAATCTTAGAGTTTCTCTCCATCACAAAAACACTTATGGAGATAGTGAAAAGTCGAAAGTTTTTTAAACCACCACTAAACATAATGTAAGTGGGCAACTAACTATAAGGCCTTCTTCCAAGCCGGTCCCATGGATCCAAATTTTGGCACCGATATGAGGATAAATGACTTAATTATCTAGGGGTGCAAATGAGCCAAGCCGAGCTTTGTAGTGTTCTATCTCGGCTTGTTTATTAAAAAAGCCTAAAACACTCGAGCTTGAACTCAACTCGTTTGTAAAGGAGTCGAGCCCTTAACGAGTCGAACCTGGCTAATTTATTTAACGAGCATCTTCAAAAGAGCCGGGCCAGTTAAGCCGAGTATTGACAAACCGAGTTACAAGCTACTCGCGAGCAATTTGTTTCGTTTGCAACCCTATGATTATCTTTTATTATGTTTAAACCTAACAATTCAAAAAGATGATACCATTAAGATGACATGTAATTTGTACATTTGTTTGCCACACATCCCATTCTACACGAAGGGGCCGTGTAGAATTTAATCTCCTATAAACTACATCAAGGTCAAGGTCTTTGTCCCTAGTGTAGATGTTATATCTTGCTTTATTGTTGCCTAAACTTGGGGAAATATATGGATTTTTGTGTTTCTCTTATTATGTGAGGGTCTTGTTCCATTTTTGCGATAGAAAGGGCGGACCGAGGGTCAGATGAATACGGGCGATTGCCTTCATTCGTAGTTTTTATTCAAAATATAGAAGTTGTTTCTCAAAAAATTTAATGGTATAGAAGTTCAACCGCTAAACATGATGAATTTGAGCAATCCAACACCTCTTCAACCAAGAATTTTTGAATAAATAATGCTACTTAGTAGTACATTTATCCTTTATGATATTATTTTTCTGTTTGAAATGGATAGGGATGCACCAAATTGCATGCGATTATATGTAAACATGACAAATTCCGAAGTACCCAAAAAAAAAATGTAAAGATGACTAAGATGAGTCATGACCAACCATATCTTAATAGTTAAATAGGATGCACAGAAACAAGTATTCTAGATTTTCTTTGGTCGTGTCCTTTTTTTGGTGTTAATTGGAAATTTCTTCTTAACCAAAGTAACCGATGCTCTTAGGTATACCGTATATCTTTTAAGGCCAAGTGTTTAGGCCTAAAGGGGTTCATGGTTTGCCGGGTTGGATTGTTACAAATGGTAGCAGAGCCCCGCCCTAATCCAAGTGGTGGGTAGGATGCGTTTTGCCTCCACGGACACCAGGAGAGGTTGCTGAGACTATGTGATGAAAGACGTTGGATCCATGAGGGGATAAATTGTAATATTCAAGTTTTGGTAGGAGTGAGTGCTAGCTTATTCGCACATTGGTTGGAAGCAAGAGCTTTACTTAATAAATTAACATCCACCAAAGGCTACATGGTACTTTCTTAGGTATACGTTTAAGGCAAGTGTATAGGCTAAAAGAGGATCCATGCATGGTTAGTCGAGTCTGGTTATTACATTTTTTCCATGAGAGAAACTACTGAGATGCTGCTATATTATATATTTGTTCAAGTGATTTTCTCCATATTTGACAAGTCTGTTTTGATAGCTACATATTTGGAATGGAGGAATACTGCTATATTAGATATTTGTTTAATTCTACATATTTGACTAAGTCTAGTTTGATAGCTATAGATTACAAGCATACCGTCCTCTAGAGATAATATCGGGAAAATCCCGAAATTTACATGTGCAGTTGTGTTAATTGGTCCCCCCCCTTTTGCTTTCATTCTTGCTTAATTCGTTGGAAACCGTGTCAAACTAATTGGTCCCACTAAAACTGTGGACAATATTCTTTCCCTCGACATCGTCGAGTATTCCCACAGAAACTGTGGACAATATTGTTTCCCTCAACATCGTGGAGTACTCTATTAGAGATTTTTTGTGCTCAAGAAGAAAAGTCTTAAGACTTCATCTTTGAACAGGTCGTTGGGAGCTCTACTTGGAGGCTCCCAGAAAGCACTAACATTGGAGTGGGAAGGAGCTATCACTCTCTGATATATTTACTTTTGATTTGAAGAATGACAAAAGAGTTTTTTTTCTCTCTTTTTAATTTGATGTTCCATTAGAATTTAAACCTAAAAGAGTATGACTGTAACTTGTAAAAATACATTTTTTAACAACATTTAATAATTCGAACCACACCAATCAGTACTCTACATTTAACAACACAAGTACAAATCTAAGCACACCAGCCAGTGCTCTGCATAATAACTAAGTACTTACCGCCTCACAAGCGAAGGAGAGAGATATACTCTGAGACTCCGTAGTGTGCAGTATACACTAGTGCCTGGTTGTGTGTAGTATATAATGGTCCTGCATTTCAATTTCCAATAACCTTAAACACAAATTAAAAAGCCCTAAACTTAGTATAAAAACCCCCTAATTATGGAGCCCTAATTAAATATTTCCAAATCAAGTGCAGAATATACTATTGTTTGTGCAAATGAACATATAGTTGTTAATGTTGAAAATGTCTTTGACGGATATTAATTATTGAAAATATATTCAAACATATTCATTTGTCTTCAAAGAGCAAGACTTAGAACGGACTTTGGAAGTCATCTTGAGTTCCCCATTTTTCTTTCCAATTGCAGTTAATCGTTAGGTATTGGACGTCTCAAACCTGAAGATAGAGGGCACGTAAATATGGATAATAATTTTGGCACCGATACAAGGATACTTGACATAATTATTTATCTAGGGGTGCAAATGAGCCGAGCCAAGCCAAGCCCAGCTTTATAATGTTTAAGCTCTGCTCGTTTACTAAACAAGCCTAGCTAAAACTCGAGCATGAGCTCAGCTCGTTTGTAAACGAGTCGAGCCCTTAATGAGCCGAGCCTGGCTAATTTAGTTAACGAGCCTCTTCAATATGCCAGGCCTATTAAGCCAAGCCACGAGTTGTTCGCGAGCAGTTTGTTTCATTTGTAGCCCTATAATTATCTTTTAATATGTTTTAAACCTAAACAATTCAAAAAGATGACACCATACTTTTTTTATACTACAAACTTATGGTTTAAACGACTTGAGTGGTTTCAACGTCTGGAGATTGATTCTGTGTTTAGCTCAAGACCTATAACACGTCCGAAATGGTCACAAGTCACACCATTCCATTGGCAACAATCGTTGCTTTGAGTCCAATCCACCAACTTCATAGAGGAATTTAGATTGAACTTAAGGTTGTTTTTCAATTAGTTCTAAATTAAAAATTGTAAAATCATGTGAAATCTTATAAATTGATAGATATAAGCAATTTAAAAGTAGCACGAACAAAAGGGCTAACACATTTGGATGGATGGAGTATTATTCCAAAAAGAGAGGCCTTTCAGCTTTACGGTTTGGTTGTGGATTTGACTCATTTTCTCATGAGCTAATTAAAGATATGATGTCCACATTCCCAATTTTTTTTAATATACTCTTTTTTCTTTTTCTTTCGTCTTCTTCTGTCGTCCTTCCTCGTTGAGTTATTCTATTGAATACTTCAAGACCGGAAGCTACCATTCCAACTGGTGTGGTCCTCTTCAGTAATTGTCTGAGATAGTTGTTTTTTTGGTACTCTTGTGGGCCGTAAGAGTATTATATTGTATTGACAGAAACCGGAGAGGATTCCATCCCTTTTACAAATCGATCAGGTGGCAAAAAAAGCTACGCTGTAATATGATCATACGGTTAAGACACTACAATAAAACTAACACAAACTTGCTCAAGTGGGAGTGATTTTGGCACTCCCCTTTTCTCAACGGCATTTTCCTTTGTGTCTCTATTAGGTTATGAACATGGAGAGAAAAGGGGAGCGCAGTTGGAGAAAAGGGGAGTGCCAAAATCACTTCACATCAAGTATAGTGTTTTTACTTATGTACACTAAGTTTTTTTTTTTGATCGGGAAACTTATATATACACTAAGTTATTGCGATGGACAACAATGACGAATGTTCTTTTTTTTTTGAAATGAACTACGAATGTTCATGTGTACTAGGACTAATGAAAAAGAGATTAAATTCTTTACACCGCCGGTGTAAACATTTGTTTCCTCCAAATCAATTATATTGCGACATGTCGTCAAAACAGTGGTCCCAATTATTTGAACACGGTGACGTGACACAATGTAATTGATTTGGAGGAAACAAATATTTACACCGGTGGTATAAAGAATTTAATCTCAATGAAAAATATGGAGTACTTACGTACGGAATAGTCTTAGAACATGTATTTTCATCCACATAAATGGTATAGTTACGCAAATTAACACTCCTATATATAGAGGCTATTAACTTTAGATTCCTGTATATCATCTCGCACCCCCTCACCTGCACCCAATTTCGCTCCTGCTTCGTGCAACTAAACATGCCGTCCTATATTACAAATAATGGGAAAATCCAATAATTTACACATGCGCGCAGTTGTGTTGAAAACTATATCCTCTGAAGGTCCCATGATATTTCCTTTGATGTGTGATCACTTGTAGGTACGGTCCTCAAAGACTAGTACTTTGGAAGTTGTCTTGGGTCCCCCTTTTGCTTAATTTCCAATTATAGCTATTGGCAAGAACAATGACTATTAATTGCTTGAAGAATTTGCGGGAATTGATATTCGCGCTCCCTTTTTTGATGCAGGCGTTCCACTTTCAAGTGGAGCGCCTGCATCAAAAAAGGGAGCGCGAATATTAATTTCCTTGATTAAATTCCATACCACATCAAGGCCAAGGTCTTTAATTGGAGTTTAAATTCTACACAGTCCCTTAGTGTGGATTAGGTTAAACGTACGGTCATCCAATGGTACTTAACTCCGTGTAGATTGGGTTAAACAGCCATCCAATGGTTAACTGACACATCATCGAGATCATGAGAAAGATGGGGCTTCAATTTAATGCGCTTCCTCTCTCTCAACCATTGTTTGATTTGTAGTTGTCAACCTCTCTAAGGTTATCACAGTGCACACCACACAATTGGAGTCTGGTTGTGTTCACCCTCGCTTAATGAGGGTGAACATTACCGTCACAGTTATTGGTTGTTCAAATTACTAGGTCCCACCAAATTAACCACAGTTAACATTATTTCCTAAAATGTGTGGGCAAAAATCATGGAAGGATATGGATGTGGATTTTTTCCTGCTGCTACCCGGGGAATAACGGGTGAACAAAATTGGACTCCTAGTGTAGTAGTCCAAAACTATGGCAAATTCATGGATGTGGTGTGTGTGTGGGAGTCCGAATATTTGATCCACACAATGTCCGGTGAAGCTACTTTTTTAAATGAGAATACTATTCTTCGAGCCCTACAAGATGAATGATAGGCGCGTAAATGTTCACATTAACGCCCCTAATTTATCCTTGTTATGTCTATTAATATCATTACTCGAAGCTTAATGCTTGACTTTTGTATTATAGGTGTTTGGAGGCTTAATACGTTAGAACCGTAAATTAAATTTACGTGGGCAGAGCTAAAAGAATTGATTATGGATTGGGCCTTATTAGTTTTGCTCCTACTGCGCACATAGTTTCGGAAGTGAAAGTGGTAGCAAAATAACACAGAAGTGATGGATGTTTGGTGGGCTCAAAAGAGGAGTAATATTTTTGATATTTTGACCTAGGAAAAGAATGGGGCCTAAGCCAATTTCTCGGCAGTGGGCCATGTTTGGAAAAAAGGATTTTTGGGAGAGACTTTTTAGTCCACGCATGAAGGAATTGTTTGTCGGCTTCTGTAGCATATAAAAGCATCACGCATGAACGGAAGAACGGGGGCTGCGTTCTCACGGGACTTTCACGCAAAACAGTCAACGAAGAACGGGGCTGCCGACACTTTTGTTCCGAGAGTTTTCTTCCTTTCTAAGTTTTTGAAATTTTGTTCAATTATTCGCACTCTGATAACTCATTTTAATTTCTGTTCTTAATAAAAGTTATTCATTGGTATTCGATTAGTTGATATTTCTTGTTTATTTTTCATCTTGCATATTAGAAGCATGTTTCAAATTAGGGTTTCTTTCGTTTCTTGCGCAATGATTAGTGAGTAGTCGTATAGGTAAGGTCACGGGGTAATTAGCACACCGTGGCCGGTCCGGGCACTGCTCCTATTTCAAACAATGAAAAAGACAATTTTAGATTGGTAAAATACTTCCCGTAGACGAACCTGGGCATTGTCGGAGTCCATGTGAACGAGTGAATGGGGGTCCAAAACTCATTCTTCACTGCGCATGGGTAAACGGCGACCATAAGGGTTTGCATCTCGCGGGGTATCTTTTTAAATCTAGAGTTGAATGTTTTTAAGAACACTGAATGGAGCAGGATAATCCGGACCGGTTGCGAGTGCTAACAACTCTACGACCGTACCTTTCTTTTAATTATTTCAAAAGTACAATCAATTTCTAGGTTTTAGTTAATCTCAATCAATCGACAAGGGGTGGCTACCTAAGAGCCGGTTAAATTATAACAACCCGAGTATTTAAGTTAATACACATCACCGTCCTTGTGGATTCGACTCCGATCTTACCGGATAATGTGCTACGTCGGTCTCCGCTCTACGCTTGGAACAACCCTTTAATTTACACGTGCAGTTGTGTTGAAAACTATATCCTCTAAAGGTCCCATGATATTTCCTTTGATGTGTGAACACTTGTACGTACGGTCCTCAAAGACTAGTACTTTGGAAGTCGTCTTGGGACCCCCTTTTGCTTAATTTCCAACTACAGCTATTGAAGAATTTGAATATTCTCCATACCACAGTCCCTCCGTGTGGATTAAGTTAAACGTACGATCATCCAATGGTACTTAACCTCGTGTAGATTGGGTTAAACAGTCATCCAATATTGAGAAAGGTCTTTGAAAGTTAAATTCTATACGGTCCCTCCATGTGGATTGAGTTAAATGGTCATCCAATAGTTAACTGACACATCATCGAAATCAGGACAAAGGTAGGGCTTCAATTTAATGGGCCTCTTCCTATCTTAACCGTGGTTTGATTCGTAGTTGTCAGCCTCTCTAAGGTTATCACAGTGCACACACCACAAGTGGACAGAGAAGCCACACATGGTGATTTTAGGGTTCAAACATTCAAAGCCATTTCAAGGAACTTGTCGATTTTGAAAATCTATTTCATAATTAATTAACTGATTTTAGTTTCCACCTTGAATTAAGTCTGAAAAGCATTCACCTCATTTTCTTTAATTGTTCACGTCACCCCAAACAAAGAAGAACAACGAACTTCAATATTCCCACCCGGTCATAGTTGAAATAGTTTGATGTGCTTCGCAAGTTCTCGGGATATAAAGCTTCATCCTCTAGAAGGGAAATTTTATCAGTGCCGGGTGGGTACCACGTGGTAGTCCGTTTGGCGCATGCATCTGATCCGTTCATTGCATTTTTGGACGGCTCGAATTTGGAGAGAGAAAGTATTGAGGTGAGAGGAGAGAGAGAGAGTTTCAATCCGAACCGTCCAAAAGTGTATTGGACGGCCTGAATGTGCTGAGCGAGTACCACGTGGGATATACCCACCCGGCACCAAAAAATTTCTCCTCTAGAAGAATAATTTGGGATTTAAACAGTGTCAAAAAAGGAGAAGACTTCGCACCCGCAAATATATTTTTAGAGGTCGCAGCGAGTGACATTGTGTAACCAAATCCATGGGCACTGTAGGCCCAATAATCCCGCCCTAACGATGACGCTCCCGCGACTCAACCCAGGACTTCATGGCTCTAATACCCTTTGTCGGATCTTTATTCCATTATCTCTCCTAAAATCAATTGGTTAAAGAGGGCTTCAATTAAGTACTCTATTTTATGGCATTCGACATCGTACCCGCAAATCTATTTTTAAGAGCGGTTACAAAAAGTGATATTGTGTAACCAAATTTATGGGGACACTCCGGGCCCAACATTTAAAATGGAAAGAGGCCCATTAAATTGGAGCCCCACCTTTCTCCTGATTTCAATGATGTGTCGGCTAACCATTGGGTGACCGTTTTACCCAATCTACATGTACGGAGGGATTGCGTGTAGAATTTAAACTCAGGTCTCTGTCCCTTGTGTTCGTGTTATACTTTGCTCTGTCGGTGTCCAAATCTATGGCAAATTCATGGATGTGTTTGGAGTTTGTGGGCCCCACATATATCATATATGTGATAGGTCGTGTTTGGATTATTGTGTACGTAGCATAATTGCTAATTGCTTAATAGTTGTATTAGCATTTGAGAGATAATTAAGATCGAGGTGACGTACATAATTATGACATCGCGTGAGAACGTAACATTCTTTGCTCCCCCCTGGCCACTGCTATATATAAACACCCCCCAATATAACTTTACCACACCCACATCAAAACACAAACACACACAGAGTTTTGTAATAAGAAAGAGTTCCATTTTATTGTTATTGTTCAGAAAAAATGGCTAGGTCGTCAGAAACAATGGTGAAGAAGGTGGCCTGCGTGGCGGTGCTAATGTGCATGGTGGTGGCTGTACCCCACGCCGAGGCGGCGATATCGTGCGGCCAGGTGCAGTCAAGCCTTACCCCATGCATCTCCTACCTGAAGGGCAGCGGCGGGGCAGTGCCGGCGGCCTGCTGCAACGGGGTCAAATCCCTAAGCAACGCGGCCAAGACCACACCTGACCGTCAGACGGTTTGCAAGTGCATTAAGTCTGCTGCTGCTGGGATATCTGGTCTCAACTACGGTCTCGCCTCTTCCCTCCCCGGTAAATGTGGTCTCTTCCTTCCTATCAAGATTGGCCCTTCCACTGACTGCTCCAAGTAACTCTCTCTCTCTCTCTCTCTCTCTCTCTCTCTCTTAAGTACTTAACATTTGTACGTATTAGCCAATAACGGCTAACAATATCAGCCGATACATGACTAGATAATAAAATCTACAGCTACTTTAAAAAGCTCATGAAGTAATTTAATTTGTTGTAAATAAACTTAAAAAATGATGCTACTAAGTAGTTTATTTTTTTATCCGAAAATTGTACGACTTTTCATAGGAGACAAGCAATTTGGGACGGAGAGATTATAATTTTATGACTTATTCAAAGTATTGTTTTTTAGTCGGCTGTCAAAAGTAATACCTGATAAAGTTTTTTTTTTTTTTTTTGCAAGCCTACCAGATTAAATAACTCATTAGGATTTTACTTTTACGTTTTTTTTGTGCAATTTGTATAAATTTTTTGAACATGACCGTTACGTCCATGTGTTGTAGTTATCTTTTTCATCAAAATTTTATAACCGGTGCATATTTAATCCGGACAAGAAGAATTTAAATTGAACAATAATAAATCTGTATGAAGCTATTGTTAGTAGTGCGCTAAGTAGCACGGATACGGATACGATACGGATACGGATACGCGAATACGTGATTTTTCCAAAAAGTAGGATACGATACGTTAGGAATACGTTGAATATAAAAATAAATAATAATAATATTCCATGGCAACTAAAGTTATCCATTACACAAGCTCACCATTCACAAGATACTGTTATTAAAAAAAATATATATTCAGACAACAACAGTACTACTAGCAACAAGCAATCCCACATTTCTTGATATACCATAAGTTATAGCTAAATCATTCACAAGATTGTTTCTCACATGGAACAGAAAGTATCATCTAATTATATATCTAAAGCCGCCGAGCAAAAAAAATTCTGGAAAAGCTTCTGCTTCTCATTCTTCTATACAGCGTTGTGTATATATATACACACACAGCAAGATGAGGGAAGAGACAGACGAGAGAGAGAGAGAGAAAGAGAGAAGAGACAGACGAGAGAACGAGAGAGAGAGAGAGAAGAGGCAGACGAGAGAGAGAGAAGAGAGATGAGGAGAAGAGAGAGACGAGAAGAGAGACATGAGAGGAACGAGAGAGAACTTACAGGTCTGATCGAGAGATGAGAGGCGACAGAGATGGTCCAGATCGAGAGATCGCTTTCTTCCCCCTTTTCGTTTCTGCTTCTTTTTTCTTTTCGTTCTGCCTTTTCTCGGCAGTAAGGAAAATTGGGTTATATAGCCCTAATTACACTTCAAACCCATAATTTTTAAGTAATAACAAATTGACCCCCGAACATATCCGAAACGTATCCCAACGTATCCGAAACGTATCCAAGCGTATCCGAAACGTATCCGAACACCAAAAAATAAATTTGAAAACCGGATACTCTCAAAAACGTATCGGATACGTATCCGGAGCGTATCCATATCTGATACGCGTACGGTACGTGATACGGAGGTCAAAATAGAGTATCCGTGCTTCATAGGTAGTGCGATGAAAATAGAGTTGGTAGTTGTTGGTCGCGGGCAAACATCCTGCCCACTCGGGTCGAATCGTGGCGCTTGGGGCCTGCTACGCTTTACTATAAAGAAATAGAGTTGCGTCTTTATCACTACCTGTGTGTTTTAGTAAGATGGTAAGCGCTTGATCTCAACATCGATAGTATATTTTTCATCAAAATTAAGAATTGGCCACCAAACTATATGGCTATAACTCCATGTTTGATTTTTGTCAACTTGTTTTGTTGCAGGGTGCAATGAGGTTGATGGAGGGGCGGAGTATGTATCTCTTTAGCTATAGCTAGAGAGAGAGAAAGAAGCATATATATATGCATGAATAACAGAAGTTCTCATGGGGTACTGGGTTCCACTACTTCATGATCGAGCATCGTGACTCGAGAATAATTTTGTTCACCCTTTCTATGATCGGTGAAAATTGTGTAATCTCCACGGAATCAATACACTTTTTGATAATAATGGAGTTAGTATATTTGGTGATACATATGATTTCTTTTTGCTATTGTCATTTGTAATACTGTTACAACTCTCTCTCTCTCTCAATCTCTAGCTCTCAATACACATTGAAACATTAAAAATTGGAGTAATTATTCAATACTCCTGGAGTATATGTACAGTATACTCCCTTCACCCACATGTGTCCTCCATGTGGGTCTAACATGTTATGTGAGAAGAGAGAATATACTGTGCATATACTCCAGGAGTATTGAATAATTTTCGTCGAAATTGGAACACCTAGTACGTACCAACCTAGCACAAATAGCATACGCCCACCAATATTAATTATGGTAGCGGTTGCGGGCTCCACTGCTTGTGAGAGACGAGTACGAGTGTTTGAGGAGTGGCCGAGAAGCGCGTCTGTAGCATGATTGTATTGATTAACACAGTTCTTTTGTTTTCAAAATATTTTTGGTGTTTTTTTAGACATGCCATATATATATTTTAACTTGTTTTTAAAGAAGCTTAATCGTGTCCTACTATACATGAAGTAAATGTATGAATACTAAGAATTAACCTTTATTGAGAAGAATAGCGTTCAAGTGCAAGTACTGTTGATCTGCAGAGACAAATTGACTAAGTTACTTTAATTTGCAATTGATTTCTAAAGTAATTCAAGAGAGAGAGAGAGAGAGAGAGAGAGAGAGAGAGAGAGAGAGAGAGAGAGAGAGAGAGAGAGAGAGAGAGAGAGTTGTTTTGTTTAATTTAAAAAAAAAAAACTAGTTACATTAAGAAAGCAAAGTGACTGAAAAACTGATGAGGAAAGGATTTAGGGGTTTGAAATCTACCTCGACCACGTAACAATGTTACGTCTATGCTAGGGTTATCATTTGAATCATAATGAATTATCCCTAGGGCCTAAAAATCCTTTGGATAATCATCAAGATAATATATGAGTTTTTAACAGGTATGGACTATCTCATAGCACGAACCGGTACAACATGTCTCTCTCACGGATTGTCTAATAGCACGATCCGTTTTACGAGTATAATTCATCTCAATAATCCAAGCACAATTATAAAAGACCACTGCAGAACTCGTAAAGCGCACAATTGAACTGAAACAGATTCTTAATTATAAAATCGGTTAAAAAAGTAAACCTAAACTTACACGTAAATCGAATTACTTGGCACGGGTCTTCATCTTCATCTTCCCCTTTATATAGCCTCATCTGCCCTAATATAACATAAAAAATAAAAAACCGCGAAAACCCTACCAAAGTCGTCTCGATGGTCCGGACGAAAAATACAGCAGTCCTCAATTTTCCTTCGTGAACAATAACCGCGAAGATACAGAAGTTCGCCTGCTCAACATTTGGTAACAATCCAACATCTCCTCAACCAAGAATTTTTTGATAATTAATGCTATTTTAGTTGTACATTTATCTTTTATGGTATTATTTTGCTTTTTAAAACGGATAGCGAAGCACCAAATTGTATGTAATTATACGTAAAGATGACCAACCATATCTTAGTAATTAAATAGAATGCACACAAAAATGTATTCTAGTTTTTGTAGTTGTGTGTTTTTTCCGTTAATCGGGAATTTTTTGTTAACTGAAGTCACTTAGGTTACCTTTTAAGGCCAAGTGTTCAGGCCGAAAGGGGGTTCATGGTTTGCCGGGTTTGGTCGTTACAAATAGTATCAGACCCCCGCCTTGATCCAAGTGGTGGGTAGAATGCGGCGCTTTGCCACCACGGACACTAGGAGAGGTTGTCGGGATCGTGCAATGAAGACGTTGGATCCATGAGGGCCGGGGAAAATTGTAATGTTCAAGTTTTGGGAGAAGTGATCAATGCTAGTTTAGTCCCACATTGGTTGGAAGCAAGAGCCTTTCTTAATATATTAACACCCACCAAAGATTACATGGTACCTTCATAGGTATAGCTAGCTTTAAGGCCAAGTGTATCGGCTATAAGAGGATCCATGGTTAGTCGTGTCTAGTCAGTACATTTTTCCATATGTTTCGAATGGAGGAATGCTGCTAAATTAGATATTTGTTCTACTCCATATTTGACAAGTCTATTTTGAATCTTTGATAGCTACAGAGCAATTTTTTTTTTTTGACAAACAAAATCATTCCAGTATGTTGTTGAATCCATATGATTAGTGCATTTTCCAATTTGTGTTTGATCCCTGATTGCGATAAGGCAAAAGATTTTATGAAGGCTATTGAAGAGCAATTTGTAAGCTCTGACAAGGCACTAGCAAGCACCCTAATGAAGAAACTTTCAGGCATGAGGCACCACAGTTCTAAAAGTGTGCGGAGACACATTATGGAGATGAGAGATATTGCGGCTCAACTTAGAGCTTTGGAGATAGAGATTTCTGAGTCATTCTTAGTGCATTTTATCCTTAACTCACTCCAATTAGAATACACCCCTTTCAAAATTTCCTACAACACACATAAGGAGAAATGGTCTGTCAATGAGCTTTTGACCATGTGTGTTCAGGAGGAAGAGAGGCTAAAACATGAAAATGAAATTCTAGAGAGTGTCAATCTGGTTTTCCGTGAAAACGGAAACGGAAAAGGCAAGGGAAAGGGGAAGGGAAAAGGCAAAGGAAAGGGTAACGGGAAAAAGGGCAATAGTGTTCCCAATGAAAATGACAAAAATGTGCAAATGAAGCGCTCTGGAAATAAAGTTGAATGCTTCTTTTGCAAAAAGAAGGGACACATGAAGAAAGAATGCACTAATTAAGTATAAGAAGTGGCTTGAGAAGAAAGGTAAATTTTTATCCTTTGTGAGCTATGAATCAAATTTCGTTAATGTTCCTGATAATACATGGTGGATTGATTCTGGTTCTACAATTCACATTGCCAATATCATGCAGGGTTTTCTCAGCCTAAGGAAATCGACGGGAAGTGAACAAGGCATCTATTCAGAAAATGGGATGCGTTCGCACGTTGAAGCAGTTGGGACTATTAGACTTGTTTTAAAATCTGGCTTTGTTTTGGATCTTAATAATGTTTTTTATGTTCTGTCCTTCTCTAGAAACTTGGTTTTAGTATCGAAACTAGTACCTTTGGGGTTTGTTTTTAACTTTGCTGGTGAAACTTTAAGTTTAATAAAAAATAATGTCCTTATAGGACATGGAGTTTTATCTGGTGGTTTATATAAGTTTGATTTGGATCTTTCTAATGAGAATAGTCTTTTAAGTTTGCATGATAATGTTGGCATAAAGCGTAGTATTGTCAATGAGAACTCCTCTATGTTATGGCATAGAAGATTGGGACACATTTCCAAAGAAAGAATCAAAAGATTGGTGAATGATGGAGTTTTACATGCTCTTGATTTTACTGATTTTGGTACTTGTGTGGATTGTATCAAGGGAAAACAAACCAACAAGTCCACTAAAGGTGCCAAAAGGAGTTCTCAAATTCTGGAGATCATACACACGGACCTCTGTGGACCGTTTACTCCGCCTTATTTTAATGGTCAAAGATATTTTGTTTCATTTCTTTATGACCATACACGATAAATGTATCTTTACCTCTTATTTGAGAAGGCTGAAGCACTGGATGCTTTCAAAGCCTATAAAGCAGAGGTAGAAAAACAAACTGAAAGGAAAATCAAAATCGTGTGATCGGATAGAGGTGGAGAATATTATGGGAGGTACACAGAATTGGGACAATTACCTGGTCCATTTGCCAAGTTCCTAAAAGAAGAAGGCATTATAGCTCAATATTCAATGCCTGGCACACCACAACAAAATGGTGTTGCGGAAAGGAGGAACGGTACGCTTATGGACATGGTGAGAAGCATGTTGAGCTACTCAAATATTCCTATGAATTTGTGGAGTGAGGCCCTTAATTAAGACCGCTGTGTATGTGTTAAATAGGGTACCATCTAAATCTGTACCCAAGACACCTTTTGAATTATGGAAAGGATGGAAGCCAAGTTTGAGACACTTACACACTTGGGGATGTCCGGTAGAAGTGAGGGTATACAATCCGAACATTAAGAAATTAGACCCAAGAACAGTTAGCGGTTTTTTTATTGGATATGTTGAAATGTCGAAAACTCGAAGGGTTTTAGATTTTATTGTCCTTCCCACACACTGAGAATTGTTGAAGCTAGAAATGCTAAATTTCTCGAGGATTCAGAATTAAGTGGGAGTAGTGGTTCTCGAACCGTCGAGTTTGAGGAGTTAAGAGATCCTGTTGAGAACTCAACTGGGCAAATGATTGTTATTCCTAGTTTAGTACAACAGTCGCAGAGGAACAATCAATTCACGAACCACCACTCCAGGAGGAACATGTTCATCAAGCACCTTCCACCCACAACTTGCCTGAGCAAGTGGGAGTAAGGAAATCCTCAAGACAAAGGAGACCAGCAATTTCTAGCGACTACCTTGTGTATCTACAAGAGTCTGATTTCGATGTTGGACCTAATAATAATCCTAGTACATTTTCACAAGCTGTGAATGGGGTCAATTCTGCACTATGGTACAATGCCATGAAGGAAGAGATGGAATCTATGGCTACAAACAATGTTTGGAATCTCGTTGAATTACCAAAAGGTGCTTCAGCCATAGGCTGTAAGTGGGTTTACAAGACCAAAAGAGATGCTTCTGGTGATATAGAGCGATATAAAGCCAGGCTTGTAGCCAAAGGTTGACTCAAAAGGAAGGAATTGATTATCACGAGACTTTCTCTCCAGTTTCTAAGAAAGACTCATTCAAGGTTATCGTGGTGTTAGTAGCTCATTTTGATTTAGAGTTACATCAAATGGATGTGAAAACAGCTTTCTTGAATAGGGATCTTGAAGAAGAGGTATACATGGTTCAGCCCGAGGGATTTTCTTCTAAGGATAATCACTTAGTTTGCAGATTAAGAAAATCTATTTACAGACTAAAACAAGCCTCACGACAATGGTATTTCAAGTTTCACAATACTGTCACTTCATATGGTTTTGTGGAGAACGATGTTGATCAGTGCATATACCTCAAGGTCAGTGGGAGTAAGTACATATTTTTGGTCCTGTATGTAGATGACATTTTACTTGCAAGCAGTGATTTGGGGTTGCTACATGAAACAAAAGTGTTTCTTTCACAAAGTTTTGAGATGAAGGATATGGGTGAAGCGTCTTATGTCATTGGCATTGAGATTCATAGAGATAGATCCCGTAGGATATTGGGACTTTCTCAAAAGGCCTACATTGAAAAAGTTTTGGAAAGATTTAGGATGAACTTTTGTTCACCTTCTGTGGCACCGATTGTCAAAGGGGATAAGTTCAGTCTCAACCAAGCACCACAAAACAATTTGGAAAGTGAACAAATGAGAGGTATACCCTATGCTTCTGCAGTTGGCAGTCTCATGTACGCACAGGTCTGTACAAGACCTGACATTGGGTTTGTAGTGGGTATGTTGGGAAGATACCAGAGTAATCCAGGATTAGAACATTGGAAGGCAGCTAAGAAGGTCATGCGGTACTTGCAAGGAACCAAGGACTACAAGCTTACATACAGACATATGAACACTTTGGAAGTGACTGGATATTCCGATTCAGATTTTGCCCGATGTCTAGACACTAGGAAGTCCACTTCAGGATATATCTTTCTTCTTGCTGGAGGAGCTATATCTTGGAGGAGCATCAAACAGTCTGTTACGGCTTCGTCGACTATGGAAGTAGAATTTATTGCATTCTATGGAGCTACATCACAGGCTTTATGGTTGAGGAATTTCATCGCAGGACTAAGGGTCGTTGATTCAATATCGAGATCATTAAGGATCTTTTGTGATAACTCAGCTGCAGTTTATTTCTCTAAGAACAATAAGAGTGGCAGCCGAAACAAGCCTATCGACATTAAGTATCTTGTCGTTAAAGAGAAAGTGAAGGCGCAGGATGTGACTATTGAGCACATTAGTACCGAGCAGATGATTGCGGATCCCATGAAAAAAGCATTATCGGCTAAAGTATACAATGATCATGTTGGGCGCATGGGACTTATTTGCTCCTTCGATTTTTAATTTCACTTTCTCAATTTCTTAGTTTGCGAACGAGTTTTTCTATGAATAAAGAACATGACGTTTGATTGTGCACATAAGGCATTTGTCATGTATTTTATCCATTGGGATATATAAAGGACCCTATATGACTGATGAATAGTTATAAATAAAAGTATCTATTTTACTCATTGAAGGGTATCTTTCATTGTGATGCATGGAAGGAAATGCCTATTTGTTACGGCACAACCGCTATGATCCATTGTTTGATATTTTTTGTTGAGGAGAAGGTTTTACAGAATTCAAAGACATGGGCAACTCTAATTTTATGGCCATATTATAGAACTTATCACCTGTTGTGGTTTACATATGTCTAATGGGTCAAGTGGGAGAATGTTAGAATAAACTCTTGTTAAGAGTTGTAATGACCCACTTAGACAAATTGTGTGATGAGTTTAATCATTTATTGCCCACTTCCATCATGATTAAAGTGATGGTTCTTTGATGTTTCATTTCCCACGTATAATTCATTATACTAGTGTATTTGCATTACCAGGAGTAATGGTTACATAATTGTACTGGTATATTATGGTTTAATTCATTATAGCAGTTACAGGAAGCTTTTGGCTTCTCCACCTGCTTCATTACACTAGTTTGAGTTTCTTTGATGGAGGGAAACCAAAGAGTTTTGAGGAGATAGAGGGTCCCTAACCTAGCAACTATAAAAGCCTATGATATCCATCGATCAAGGCATCAAGTCCTGCATAGGTTAGAAGACACCTATATCGAGTGAGTGTGAGGGTTAGTGATCCACTTGAACAACAATGTCCGGAGGTTGGCACTACAAGAAAAATTGCATTAGGTGACAAATGAAAATTGTCACATATTGCATGTTTTTCGTCACAAATAGTATGCGTGACGAAAAGAAATTTGTCGACTAAAGGTTGTCGAGGATTCCTACCTCGTGACGAAATTTGTTTTTCGTCACCTATGGTGACTTTTGATGACAAAAAATTTCGTCACGAAAAAATCACTTAGTGACGAAATTTTTTTGTCACCTATTATTCTTTTTGACGACGAAATATTTCGTCACCATTCTAATAATTATTTGTCACCCATTTTCAATTTCGTCACTAATTGTGGCAGGTAATTGAACAATGTAAGTACATAGGTGACAAAAAAAGTTTCGTCACCGAAGAAATTAATTAAAAATAATAATTGTGACAAAATAATCATGTGCCAAACTAGACATCCATTAACCACAAGAACTATGTATTCTACACCAAATGTCCATTCAACCATAGGATCTAAAGCATCAATGTTCTCATGACAAAAACATGAAAGGTAGACCATATCATATATGTTCATCATAGTTCGGTAGCATCATTAAAAATGAAAAAAGAAGACTTGGAACTTCAACCAAAAAAGGAGTCCTCATAGAAGCATGTATCCAGAAAAGAAGACTCGGAACTTCATCCAAAAAAGGAGTCTTCATAGAAGCATATATCCAAAAAGAATACTCGGACCTTCATCCAAAAAAGGAGTCTTCATAGAAACATATATCCAAACAAAAAGTTTTCATAGAAGAGCGTATATATACCATCTTCCCCGCTACCAACCTTATGCGTACTCAATCTGCACACATAAAAAGTAGGATAAAGTATTTTGGTTATGATGTTAATAGAACATAAAACATTATGGAAACTTAACAATCTGCACACACCTTATGCGTATTCAATCTACACACACAGAGTATTTTGGTTGTGTGTTGGGTGTGTTGTATCCACTAAAGGTGTGTGTTGGTGTGAGTTGTGTCCGGTAAAGGTGTGTTGTGTCCTCTAAAGGTGTGGTGTGTGTTGGTGTGCATGTGTGTGGATTTCATTACTAGTGTGTGTTGGTGTGCGTGCCAAGTTAGTTGGAATGCAAAAAATAGCCAAAAACCATCAGTAAAGATCAGCCAAGCAATCCAGAAATTAAGAGGAGTAACATTAAACATGAACAGCCAAAAACCACAATCACACTACTAGATGGAACAGCCGAAAGACAACAAATAGAGCAACAGCCCCCCAACAACATAAAACCAGCAATAGAAATAAAGAAACGCAGACCAAACATCACACAAAGCAACCCCAAGACCCATACCAGAAAAGCCGAAAAACACACTCCTCTCACCCCGCCACATGAGTCTATCCAGCCAGAATAAAAAACCTCAAGCTAACTCATTCACATCCAACTCCACACCCCAAATCCCTCCGAAACCACCCACAACACAATAAATGAAAACGAAAAAAATTCACCGCATGGGATGATTAATGCACAGTTCCAAATTTTTAAAGAGAGAAAAGCCTCATACTCTTGTATAACTTGGTCAACTATTTATTTGTGAAGTGTATGTCTAATAGCCATGTTTGATTGATCCAATGGAATAGTCAGATTCTAAGCATAGTTGTGCTATTATTGGCAATATTTGTGGGAGCCTTACCCATGCCTGTTTGGAAAATTAAGGCCCATACTTATATTATAGTCTTTTTGTACGTAACTGCAGAATGTAGAATAATAAAAGGATTGTTATAAGCTACAAGGTTTTATACACCTAAGGAACTGTGTCCCCATAAATGTCGTGTCCCCCGCGTGTCCATGTTGTGTCCCTGCAGTAAAGAGGTGGAAACCCCTCTATTTTCGGACACGAAAGCCATTTGGGTACCCTTATACAGAGAAAACAAATCAAAAGCAATTGGGGTGAGAGAGTGAGAGAGAGAGAGAGATGTGGAAGTTGAACCAACAACCTGGAAGTGCAGCCGTCAAACCTCTATTTAGGTGTCCATTACTATTAGACTCAAGATGGCGTTATGTAACTAGACTCTTTTAGTGTAACCATTGGTTAGTGCCATTGGTAGACCATTGTATTCAGATCATTTCACAGAGTCATGCAAACAGAATAGTTATGCCAAAATTTGTGTGGAAATAGACACATCTTCTGCTCTGCCTGACAGTTTTGACTTGTCATTACCTTCTAGGGCTGTTTTTAATATCAGAGTGTGGTATCCTTGGAGACCGTTATGATGTGAGTCCTGTAAGGTGTTTGGGCATAAGACTTGTCAGTCTAAGGCTGTTCCTATATATGAACTCTAAACCATAGGTGTGGGTTGTAAAACCAACTCATGTTGCTCCTATTGTTGCTGAAGTTCTGTCACCTATAGTGAATGATGTGTTTGGTGTTGCTGCATCGGCCTCTCTTATTTCTGTTTCCGTAGTTGCTGACGGGGCGATTGAGTGGATTCCTACAGTTGTGGACATCAAGAAGAAGGCTGGGATTGATGGGGCCGCTTCTCTTAAGGTGCTGGATTCTTAGGTGTCTTCCTCTGGTACCAAAGTAGTAAATAGTTTCTCTGTTTTGCAGAATTTAGATAGTGGTGAGGAGTTTACTGATGGGTTGAATCAGGAGCTGATCCTTCAGGTTTCTCCCCCTAAATAGAAGGAAAGGGGTCACAGTAAGGGTGTTCAGAAACCTGTGTAAGCTGTGGTTAAAGGTTCTGTTGGTCCTCCTGGTAAGGGGAGGGGTGATAAAGCATCTTCCTCTTAAACATTCAAAGTCGGAGCTTGGAATATAAGGGTGCTTAATAATCCCCTTAAACAGCAAGAGGTTAAATCCCTTATCTTGCCTCATAAGTTGTCTATAATGGGAGTGGTAGAAACTAAAGTTAGATAAAGTAACATCTCTTCTACTGTCAAGTGTTGTTTTCCTGCTCAATGGCAGAGTGTTCATAACAGTTCTGGAGGTCCCGTTGAATAAATATGTGGAGCTAAGGATGGCTGAAGAATCTTTTTTGAAACAGAAGTCTAGAGTGATTCGGCCTCTTAGCCCTACACCTCTCACACTAAGAACATAGCAGCTAAGTTTTGACAGCAACAATAGAAGACGCATATAGGGGATCATCACAGGATCAAAATGATGGAAAATGACACAATATCCAGCCTCTTAGCCCTCCCATGATTGGGAGATGCAAAGAGGTATAAAAGAGAACACCTAACTTGCATCCGTTCCTAACATCAGCACCAAAACCAGTAGCCTCCAATCAATTTTGCTCCTAAAACAGTCTTAAAAGATCCCTAAAGTAGCCTACAATCAGCACCAAAACCAGCCCCAAATCTGACCCCAAGCAACCCCCATCTGCCCTTAAAAAAGCCCTAAAAAAAATCCTAAAACTAGCCTAAATAAGCTTCGAAAACAATCCCTTTTCCTATCCTTAGGCACATGGATAGCTAAAATATTAGGCAAAACTTCTGAAGGGAACAAAACTCCAAGAAGTGGTTTCCTCCAAGAAAACCGATCCCAATCAATGAAGTCATGGAAGTAGATAAAATTTAACATAGCAAGTCCCAAGCTAGCTAAGCTAATGAAGAACGAACTCAGTAATCCATCTCCTTCTCGATCACCAGAAAATGAAATATCACAGCATAAGTACTTTAAAGCCAAGTTAAGAAAAAATAATTGCATGTAGATAATGAAATTGAAAACATACATCACAAGCACGCCAAGCAATGTATCCCCCAACAGCATCTGCAACTGCTTGTATACCTCGACAAGGTCTTTCCAACGAAATATTAAGGCTTTATAGCTTTAGTAACAAGTACTTTACAATAACCTTCGCCTATCGGCTTTCCGTCTGATTCTGTGCTGCTGTCCATATTAATAAGAATCCCTTCTACATCAACTTTTGGAATACCAGAATTTTGAAAGTACGCATATGTTCTAACCTATACAAAAAACCAAGCAGTTAAATATTCGCCAATGCACCAATCCATAAAGACTAATACTTTTAAACCTCCCAACTATCAGTATTTTTGTTTTTGATCGGCAAAGAGGAAACATATTGTAGAAAAAGAGAAGAGACAAGAAAGAGAGAGATAGAGCACCACGGCCCACGTGTAAAGCTGATAAGAAATCAAGTCCAACCAAGAAAAAAACAAAACAAACATTCATGATCAAGCCTAAGTTAAGAGAACAATGCAAACAGAAACCAACAACACAGCAGCTATCAAAAGCAACAGAAAACAGCAACAAGACAACCCCAAACAGCATCAAAAGACTGCAGCCAACAATAGAAATGAATAACACGAGAAACAACACCACAATATCAGCAAAAACTCCCTCAGCAGCTTCAAAAAGCAACAGCAATAGCAACAAAAACTGCAGCAAAAAAATGCAGTTCTCATGAAGTACAATAGTGCCATTACAGTCTAAAATTTACTCATCAAATTAAAGGATGTCACTTTAGTTTCTAGCTAGCATCACCATTCAACAATTAAGCACTAGTTTCAGCATTTATATAGAAGATACCTGGTCATCAGGTCTTAAAGAAATTGGCGGTGCCCTATGACTTTGCTCCAAAGGTGTGTTGTCATCTCCTATAGACTCTAACATTTCAATGTCTTACGTGTGGGGACTGCAATGATGGCAAAAAAATTCAATATAGTAGAACATAAACTCAAATACACTTAGAAAATCAGAGATTGCAACATTAAGTAGACCAAAAAGAAACTTGCTACGCTTAAGATTAAGGGAGATTAAGCCAGTAATAGATAACACCAATAATCCGTGCATACAAGGAGTTTAGCTCAAAGGGGCAAGAAAGTGTTGCCAAAGAAGAACCTAAGAGATCATTATCACATCCCAAGAAACAAGAACAAAAAAGATAACAGAATTGCTGCAAGTATACCATCAAGACAAATTGATAGTCTTAGGGGGTAAAAAATTTGAATCATTCAAGTCAATGTCTTACGCATGAATTCCTCAATGAGGGCTATTGTTGTGGGGCTGTTGTGAATGCAATGATGGTATCTGTTGTGGTTTAATAGCAGCGATGATGGCTGTGACATAGGAACCTGAGACGATAGCTTTGAAGGAGAGGCACCCATGTTGCCTGTGCAAAAATTTTGTTGCGTAACATCTCCCCCATAGTCCGAGGACAACCAATCTTCCCCTTCCTCTGCAAGCATAGAAGTGATTGTACAATAATAGGTTTTCATCATACAAAGAAAAAAACGTATGGCAATAATTTACGAAATGGAATACATGACCATTTAAACAAGATGGAACATTCTTGCAATATAGCACCAAATAAGTCTTTTATTGGAACCAAAATAGTTGTATAGACTAGTACACGTGTTACCTTAGTGTTGACAATCTCCAAAGTTGGCCAATCTTGTCTTATACATTCATTAGGTGCTGGAAAGAAAGAATTGGCCGAGCCATCATTGATTGTATAAGTAATCAAAATGGTGCCACTTTAAATTCTCTGTAGAAGGAAATGAAAAAACTTATACAAAACCCAAAACAGCCTATTACTGATGTTTAGAACATTGTCGAACCCTATCCATACCAGCTATACTAACCAAGTCAAATAAATCCTACCACAACCCTAGTTCCTCGATTACACAAAAAAAACCTAAATCTCTTCACCCTGCAAAATTCCAAACAATTGAAAAACCTAAAATAGGAGCAGTGCTCTATGCATATGGATCTCAAACAGGGCTTGGATTTCTCTCAAAGAAAGAAAAGGTACCACTAAATTAGATAACCTGCAGCCATGGCCGCCAAAGATAGAGAAGGAACATCACCGTAACTGGAAATTCACCTTCGCCACTACCAATATCTCCACATCACTGCCTCAATCCCGAAACTAAAACCACAAATTTCGCAAACCCCTAATTTCGAAAAAAAACCAACCGCCGAAAGAACCCTGAACCCCTAATTTCGAAAAAACAAACCCTAAATAAACCACTACCGGAGAGAGAGAGAGAGGGAGAGATACCAGTACAAGAGAGAGGAGCCGATGATGGAGGCGGAGATACCAGAGTTGCAGAGCAGATGCACAAAAGTCGATCGACGAGAAGACCCAGGGGAAATTTGGTTCTCTGTGTTGTGCGCGAGAGAGGGAAGGAAAAAGGGGGAAATTTAGATAACTTAAAACGACGTAGTTTTTTGTTATTATTTCCCTCTTTATTTTTTTTAACTGTCTAAATCTCCTCTTTAAAATGGAAGACAAAAAAGAATTCGTCACCAAAAGTATTTCCTTTGGTGAGGAATTATTTCGTCACGAAATGGTTGCATGTATATGTGGATGAAACGGATTAGCGACGAAATTTATTTTTCGTCACCTTATATTTTTTTGTCCACTCTTTTGCTGACAAAATTTATTTTTTCGTAACTGATTAACTGTTTTTGGCGACAAAATAAAATTTCCTCACCTTAAATTTTTCTGCCCTCTTGATTGGTGACGAAAAAATATTTTCCTCACAAAATAGGTATATTTGGAGACGAAAACTACTTTCCTCACCACAATTTCGTCACATATTCACATTTTTCTTGTAGTGTGGTAATCCAATCTCTGATACGTCTTTGTCTAATTGTCTTACAGCTGCCACCACCATCCACATTAGCACCGCCACGCAGGCCACCTTCTTCACCATTGTTTCTGACGACCTAGCCATTTTCTGAAAAATAACAATAAAATGGAACTCTTTCTTATTACAAAAAACTGTGTGTGTGTTTGTGTTTGGATGTGGGTGTGGTAATTAAAGTTATATTGGGGGGTGTTTATATATAGCAGTGGCCGGCCAGGGGGGAGCAAAGAATGTTACGTTCTCACGCGATGACATAATTATGTACATCACCTCTTAATTATCTCTGAAACGCTACCTACACAATAATCCAAACACGACCCATCACATACATGATATATGTGGGGCCCACACACTACAAGCACATCCATGAATTTGCCATAGTTTTGGACACCGACAAGGCAAAGTACAACACACACTAGGGACAAAGACCTGAGCTTAAATTCTACACGGTCTTTCCGTACGTACGTGTAGATTGGGTTCAACGGTCACCCAATGGTTAGCTGACACATCATCGAAATCAGGAGAAAGGTGGGGCTCCAATTTAATGTGTCTCTTCCCATTTTAACTGCTGGGCCAGGAGTGCCCCATAAATTTGGTTACACAATATTACTTTTTGCGACCGCATTAAAAACAGACTTGCGGATACGATATCGAATGTCAAAATGACTTAATTGAAGCTCTCCCTAACCAATTGATTTTAGGAGAGATGGTGAAAAAGAGGTCCGACAAGTAGTATTAGAGCCATGAAGTCATGGGTTGAGTCGCGGGAGCGTCATCATGAGGGAGGGATTGCTGGGCCTACAGTGCCCATGAATTTGGTTACACAATATCAATCGCTACGACCGCTCTAAAAATAGACTTGTGGGTGCGATGTCGAATAAAAAAAAACTTAATTGAAATCCTCCCTTTGTTTTGGGAGAGATCTGGAAAAGCGGTCCGAGATTAACCATGGTTGGAACAAACTTTGATCCACTTCTCTCTCTCTCTCCATATATTCCTTTGATTTGGCTCTCTCTACCTTTTTTTTTGGTGCTTCAAAAATTAACTCTCGAGAAATTTTTTGGTGCCGGGTGGGTATATCCCACATGGTACTCGCTCGGCACATTGGGCCGTTCAATACATTTTTGAACTGTTCGGATTGAAACCCTCTCTCTCCTCTCACACCAACACTTTCTCTCTCTAAATCCAAGCCGTCCAAAAACGCAATTAACGACTTGGATGCATGCGTTGAACGGACACCACGTGGTACCCATCCGGCACTGATAAAATTTCCCTTCTAGAGGATGAAGCTTTATATCCCGAGAACGTGCGAAGCACATCAAACTATTTCAACTATGACCGGGTCGGAATTGCTTCTAATATGTTACAAATTGCACGTCGAGAATATTGAAGTTCGTTGTTCTTCTTTGTTTGGAGTGACGTGAACAATTAAAGAAAATGAGGTGAATCCTTTTCAGACGTAATTCAAGGTGGAAACTAAAATAAGTTAATTAATTATGAATTAGATTTTCAAAATCGACAAGTTCCTTGAAATGGTTTTGAATGTTTGAACACTAAATTCACCATGTTTGGCTTCTCTGTCCACTTGGGGGATGGAGAGAAAGATATGCAGCATTTGTGGGGTGTGCACTGTGATAACCTTAGAGAGGCTGACAACTACGAACCAAACCACGGTTAAGATAGGAAGAGGCCGATTAAATTGAAGCCCCACCTTTCTCCTGATTTCGATGATGTGTCAATGAACTATTGGATGACCGTTTAACTCGATTTACATGGAGGGACTGTGTAGAACTTGAACTCCAATTAAAGACCATGACCTTGATGTGGTATGAAGAGAATATTCAAATTCTTCAAACAATTAATAGTCATTGTTCTTGCCATAGTTGGAAATTAAGCAAAAGGGGGACCCATGACGACTTCCAAAGTACTAGTCTTTGAGGACCGTACGTACAAGTGATCACACATCAAAGGAAACGCATTAAATTGAAGCCCCATCTTTCTCATGATCTTGATGATGTGTCAGTTAACCATTGGATGACCGTTTAACCCAATCTACACGAAGTTTAGTACAATTGGATGACCGTACGTTTAACCTAATCCACACGGAGGGACTGCGTAGAATTTAAACTCCAACTAAAGACCTTGACCTTGATGTGGTATGGAGAGAATGGCTTATTTACCTTTTTTGGTCCCCAAAGTATTAGTGAGTGGCCAATTTCGTCCCCAATCTAAACATTTATCCAATTTCGTCCCCAACGTTTAAAATATGTGTCAATTTGATCCCCACCCCTAACGCCGTTCCTCTTGTCCGTTAAAATGAAGGGCATCACTGGTATTTCACCCCCAAACAGTACAACAAAATTAACAAAAACAAAAACAAAAACAAAAAATTACTCCCATCTCCGTGCTCTCCTCCACTGCTTTACCCCTTGCCATCCTCTTACCATCACCACCACAACCGGCGGCGCACCCTATCTCTACCCCTCTATTACTCCCCACGACGGCACAAACCGGGAGCGCTCCACACCGACCAACTCCTTAAACGGTCTAAAATCAACCCCAAGCAAGCATCCAAATCAACCCCTAGCATCAACCCCTTAAAACCCTCAAGTCAGCCCCGAGCATCCACGGCGGTGACCAAAATGGTCACCTTCGTAAACAACGACCTCACCGAGAACCCACACCCAAACCGAACAGCGAACAACAAAACACCCACCCCGGTGGAACCGAGAACGAACAGCAAACACAAGAAATGGAAGGGTTTTAACTGTAGCAACTCAAACCTCCTCAGCCCGACAACCACCCATCGCGCCGTAGCCACCAGCAGATCGGAAGACCGGCACAGTCACGAGCCACATCACCGATAAGATCACCACCACTCGACAAGGGGCCACTTCACCGTTAGGCCCGAGACCGGATACAGCCAGCAGTGTGTCCGGCGGGAGCTCGCCGGAATGGACGGAATCAATAGAGATGGAGCCGTGGAGGGAGGACAGCAGGGGAGAAAGGAACGAAGACGTCGTGGAACTGATCGTCGACGAACGAGGACGATGGTCGAGCGTGGCCGTCGGATCCCTTGGAAGGAGCCATCGGAACCGATTTTTGATTCACCGTAATAAATAAATAAAAAACTTAATTTTCAAGATTTGTGTTTGTTGAAGTTTTGGTCAGAATCTGGCAAAATTGGCATATGTGGATGGGGGCTGACTGGGATCAAGAAACGGGAAAAGAGGAGGAGGGTGTTAGGGTTTAGATGGGCCACTGAATCACTGATGCGTTTGCTTTTGTTTTTTTTTTTATATCTTTTTTGTTCTTTTTTTTTTAGATTGTTGTAGTCTTTTGGAGTGAAATACCAGTGATGCCCTGCATTTTAATGGACAAGAGGGACGGCGTTAGGGGTGGGGACCAAATTGACACAAATTTTAAACGTTGGAGACGAAATTGGATAAATGTTTAGATTGGAGACGAAATTGGCCACTCGCTAATACTTTGGGAACCAAAAAGATAAATAAGCTTGGAGAGAATATTCAAATTCTTCAAGCAATTAATAGTCATTGTTCTTGCCAGTAGCTATAGTTGGAAATTAAGCAAAAGGGGGACCCAAGACGACTTCCAAAGTACTAGTCTTTGAGGACCGTACGTACAAGTGATCACACATCAAAGGAAATATCATGGGACATTCACAGGATATAGTTTTCAACACAACTGCACGTGAAAATGAGTCAAATCCACGATCAAACAGTAAAGCTGAAAGGCCACTCTTTTTGGAATAATACTCAATCCATCTAAATGTGTAAGTCCTTTTGTTCGTGCTACTTTTCAATTGCTTATATCTACGAATTTATAAGATTTCATATGATTTTACAATTTTTAATTTAGAACTAATTGAAAAACAGCCTTAAGTTCAATCTAAATTCCTCTATGAAGTTGGTGGATTGGACTCAAAGCGACTATTGTTGCCAATGGAATGGTGTGACTTGTGACTATTTCGTTCGCGTTATAGGTCTCGAGCTGAGCACGGAATCAATCTCCGGACGTTGAAACCACTCATGTCGTTTAAACCATAAGTTTGTAGTATAAAAAAAGTATGGTGTCATCTTTTTGAATTGTTTAGGTTTAAAACATGGTAAAAGATAATTATAGGGCTGCAAACGAAACAAACTGCTCGCGAACAGTTCGTGGCTCGGCTTAATTGGCCCGGCATATTGAAGAGGCTTGCTAACTAAATTAGCCAGGCTCGGCTCGTTAAGGACTCGACTCGTTTACAAACGAGCTGAGCTCATGCTCGAGTTTTATCTAGGCTTGTTTAGTAAACGAGCAAAGCTCAAACATTATAAAATTGGGCTTGGCAGCACCCCTAGATAAATAATTCAAGTATCCTCGTATCGGTGCCAAAATTTGGATCCATATTTACGTGTCCTCTATCTTCAGGTTTAATTTGAGACGTCCAATACCGAACGATTGACTGCAATTGGAAAGAAAAATGGGGAACCCGAGACGACTTCCAAAGTCCGTTCTAAGTCTTGCTCTTTGAAGACAAATGAATACGTAGAATATATTTCCATGGGACTTCACTCACGATCTTCACCAGTTTCCTTCACAACCACCAAAAAAAAAATGAGAATTCAATCAGTTAGCTGGTTTTTCTCAATCATCATCACACTCACAATCTTCTGCTTTATCATCACTCCAGTACACAGCCAATGCCAGGAGGATCAAAAATCTTTGTTACTTCAATTGAAGAACGACCTCCAGTTCGATCCAGATTCCTCAATCAAGTTGGTGAATTGGAATCAAAGCAACGATTGCTGTCAATGGAATGGTGTGACTTGTGACCATTTCGGCCGTGTTATAGGTCTCGACCTGAACACGGAATCAATCTCCGGAGGTTTAAACGACTCAAGTAGTCTTTTCGAGCTCAAGTTTCTACAGGAGCTGAACTTGGCTTCCAACGGCTTCAACTCCGCACAATTTCCATCCAGTTTTGGAATCCTCACCAATCTAAGACATCTGAATTTGTCAAACACTGATTTTTTTGGGCAGATTCCAATGGAATTCTCGCTCTTGACGAGGTTGGTGAAGCTTGATTTGTCTAAGGACTACTATTTTGATGGGATACCAAGAATCCAAATTGAAACCCCAAATTTATTCACACTTTTTCGTAACCTTAGTGGGCTTACGGAGCTTTATTTGGACGGGGTAAATATATCAGCAAATGGGCATGAATGGGGTCAGGCCATTTCATCTTCACTGCCTAACCTGCGAGTTTTGAGCTTGAGTGGTTGTTTACTTTCAGGCCCTATTGATTCTTCCCTTCAAAACATTCAGTATCTTTCAGAAATCAATCTGGCTCAGAACAATTTCTCGTCTCCAGTCCCGGATTTCTTGGCAAATTTCCCGAACTTGAGAGTTTTGATTCTCAGTGGTTCGGAATTGCATGGAACATTTCCAGACAATATATTTCAACGGGTACAAACACTGGAGACTCTGGATTTGTCAGGCAATGCACTACTCAATGGTTCTTTACCTGATTTTCCGGAGAAAGGGTCCCTTCGAAATCTGGATCTTAGCCTCACCAATTTTTCAGGGAATTTACCAGAATCTATTGGGAATTTGATGGAGCTAAGAAGGATAGTGATTTACGGCTGTTATTTCAGGGGACCGATTCCGAGTTCACTTGCAAACCTTAGTCAACTTGTTCGTTTGGATTTTTCAACCAACAATTTTAGTGGTTCAATGCCCTCGTTTCAAGCATCCAAGAATCTCACTTCCATAGACCTCTCTCATAATAATCTAACAGGTCCAGTTCCTTCCATTGTCTTTGAAGGCCTTTCAAATCTTGTATTTCTTTCTCTCATGAACAATTCCTTCAATGGGAGTATTCCTTCTTCTCTGTTTTCCCTTCCATCTATGCAGCAAATTTTGCTTTCCAGAAACCAATTCAGTGAAGTTTCTGAGTTTCTTCCAAACAAATCCTTGTCTACTTTGGATACACTAGATTTGAGTTATAACAAACTACAAGGGCCTATTCCCTCGTACTTCTTTGATTTTCAAAGTCTCACTTGCCTCTCACTTTCTTTCAACAACTTTAGTGGCACCGTTCAGCTAGAAAGTATCCATAGGCTTCAAAATCTTACGTCACTTGAGCTTTCACATAATAGCTTGTTAGTCAATGCAAGTATCAGTGACTCTAGCCTATCCTCCTTTCCCCAACTCCAATGGTTAGGATTGGCTTCTTGCAAGCTCCAAAAGTTCCCTCCTCTAATGAATCAATCGTTGTCTTATTTAGACCTTTCGGACAACCAAATTTCTGGGGTCATACCTAATTGGATTTGGAATATGGGTAATGGATCTCTAAGTAATTTTAATCTTTCTTGTAATCTCCTAGTGGGTTTGCAACAGGAATACGTTATTCCTCCTCTTCAAATCCTTATCCTTCATTCGAATCAGCTCTGCGGTGAAATCCCAATACCGCCAGATTCAACACGGTATGTGGACTACTCAAGGAATAATTTCAGCTCTTCTATCCCTGCTGAAATTGGCAACGGCATTGCCAACGCTAGGGTCTTCTCTCTTTCACATAACAAGCTTTCTGGACCCATCCCTCCATCAATATGCAATGGGAGCAACCTTGATGTTCTTAATTTGTCCAACAATAGATTCAGTGGCACTATACCCCAATGTTTGATAGCCACAGGTGCTGCGACCATTCGCGTACTGAATTTGCAAAACAACAATCTTACGGGTAACATAACGGGGACATTCCCAAAACGTTGTGCTTTAAGGACCCTTGATTTGAGTGAAAATCTCTTGGAAGGGAATGTTCCAAAATCCTTGGCCAATTGTGCAAATGCGGAGGTTTTAAATCTTGGTACCAACAACATATATGGCACCTTCCCTTGCTTCTTGGCGAATTTATCCAGCTTGCGCATCTTAGTTTTACGGTCCAACAAGTTCCATGGCAATATTAGCTGCCTTGGAATCCATAACAAAATTTGGCCAGAGCTTCAAATCATTGACCTAGCTTCGAACAACTTCAGTGGTATTCTGCCGCCAAAGTTCTTTTTCCAGAGGAAGGCAATGATGGAGGGGGGTAGTGCAAAACCGGATCGTAATTACTTGCGTTTTGAGGTGGCGTTTACAACCGTCTACTATGAGGATTCAGTGACAGTTACCAACAAAGGGTCAGAGATGGTGCTGGTGAAGATCTTAACTATATTTATTGCCATCGATTTCTCAAACAACAATTTCAAAGGAGAGATACCATATATAGTTGGGGATCTGAAATCCCTCTATGTTCTCAACTTATCACACAATTCCCTCACTGGTTCAATCCCATCATCAGTTGGAAACTTAACACAACTTGGATCACTTGACCTCTCGTCGAACAAGCTCGGCGGAAGCATCCCGGTGACACTTGCCAGGCTGACATTTCTTGCATTCCTGAACTTATCATACAATCAACTCGTTGGAATGATCCCAACTGGCACCCAACTTCAATCATTTCCAAATACTTCGTACGTAGGAAACAAAGGATTATGGGGACCTCCTTTGACAGCTAATGAAGCAGAACCGGCACCGCCAACATTGAATGGTACGCAGTCATATACTAAAGAGGATGAGATTAACTGGGTCTACATAATCGCTACGTTGGGATATACTGCGGGGTTTGGAGTTGTTGTTGGGCCACTTTTATATTCGAAAAGATGGAGACAATGCTACTACAAACCACTTGATAGAGTTATTGTTAGGATTCTCTATCATCAAGAGCAGCGAGCAAGAAATCAAAGAAGAAGAAACAACCTAAACCAACTTAGGAGACGCCAGCACCACTGAAGGGTAAGTTCTCGAAGCAGTTATTTGAGAATCAATTATTACTTATCTTGATTAGTTAGCTTTTTGGCTTAAAAAAATGAGATTATTTTAAGCTCCAATTTGTAGTTTTTTTAATTATTTGAAGTTGACAATGTTAGGGATAGACAAAAAAAAACATTCTTTAACTTAATTCCTAAACCAAATAGAAATTAAATAGGTATCCTACTTATTAGACATATTTAACCAAACCGAGCTTCTATTCACGCCTATAAAAAGCTACACCAAACATCTTTACAACTTATTTTAAGTCTTTTACGTAAGTAATCAAAAAATCTGTAGTCAGAAAATCTAAATTATAAGTGATAGCAAACAAGGCCAATTATGTAAAGTTTTAATAAGAAATTTTCAAACCATAAATGTGTGATTTTATAAATATTCGTAAGACTTCGGTAAGTTTATAAAGATGTTCATTTCAGCAAGTCTAAAGATGTTTTTTTTGCAGCTTCTAAACAAATAATGCCATGGAAATAAGAACGTATAATTTGTATGAATTAGCTATTAATTTTGGATAGTGATGCATCCTGTACTATGTTGTTGGATGTGCGTCATAGATTTCATATTGTTCTATGGATTCGGGCATATTTTAGTTCACAGGTTATTTCTATGATTATAGAATTTGATTCAACTGTTGTTAATACCCATGGTAAACTTGTAACTTTGGTATTCTAAATTCTCAGTTGGACTGATTTATCCCTTTTCAGGCGATCACGTGCAAGGGACAAGATTTAGCATTGGGCACTAAGTTGGCTATCACTTTTTTTTTGTGATTTAGTAATTTCAGTTACTTGAATTGCGAGCATGTTATAATATGGTACATGGTACTTTTCTATTTTCCGCTTTTCTAGTTGGGCTAAGTGAACCAGATGATTTGTAATAATTTGAGCTTGTACTATTTATCTGTCAGTGTTCAATAAATACAAGATCCAGTGGATATATTCAATAATGCTTTCGCATTATTATTTTAGTGACAATCTCTTAACTGGTAGAAATTAAAGGGTCATGCGGCAGGTTAGACATACAGGTCGGTCACAAATTCGTAGACCCCCGCATTTGGGTTGTGAAAAATCTGAAAAACAAGAGCTATGTAGCATCCTTTCCTATTCCAGTAGGTTCTCTCCTAGTCAGGTACTTGGGACTTGGAGTGGCACTTTTGATATCCACCTAAGAAGTGAGGATTGTAAAATCTAAGAGATTTCGTCCTGGTGACATTAGCACATGACGAAAGTTTTTATGAGGGACGGGAATCATATCCCCTCCGAGAGGAAGGCGATCCCCGAGGATGGCTCCATTGAAGAACCTCGCCCGGATTTATCGATGACTGGCCAGCAGGGAGATGGAGTATTTAGAGAATTTTTGAAAAGGGGTTTTGGGGCATTGCTTGGGCCAAGTTTAGTAAAGACTGGTTACAATGAAAGATCCCTCACTGCAGAATTTCCCAATGAAAGATTTTTCTCCTTTCCAATTTTTGAATAGCATCTTGGATAGGCCGTTCTCCACGCATGTTATTCCCTTACCTTCTCTTCTTACCAGCCACGGGCATCTTCCTTCAAAATTAGTCCTTCTCACAATCCAAGGGTGGGCAAATAGATTCACCCACCATAGAAACCTCGATCGTTCAAGCTATTAACCTCATCTGAGGAGTTAATTAGCCAAACAATTATCACGAGTGCCTTCAATCATAGACCACATATCTCAATGGAGGGAAAAATAAGAACCACAAACTTTCCTCCCATAGAAAGCATTGTTGTATATCCAGAATGCCCCCACTAATAAAAGCATTGTTGATTGATTCCACAGATCTTAGAGAAGGTAATCTTGAAGGTCTAAGTAGATTACTGAGAGGCTATGAGTAAAATCTAAAACCTCCTCCTTGTTTAACAATACTAGTAGAGTCTCATTAAACAACATTACTCTCGAATATAAATCCTGGCTCTCTGCTGTTGCCAAGAGGTATCATGATGACTTGATTTTTACTACTTGCTATTTATGCAACATTAACAATAGCTCATGATGCATTTTCACAATTCTTCCACGACGAACACCATTTGCACTTTTTGAAATTTAAACTCCACCAACAACTACAGTTTGCAGCATTCTGCGTTATGCTCATCCGCTTAGAATCACCTCAGATAAAATGATATATCTCCTCATTAAACGCCAAATCAAACACAAGTTGGAAAATGCGCTAATCATATGCATGGATTCAACACCATACTCTGTATAATCAATTAGACCAAATAACAGTACAAAACAGATAATACAATGTAGGTGAACGAAATCGATTCAAAGCTTACGAACAAAGTCGTAGCCAGAGGTCATTTAGGTGATTAACAGTCCAAAAGTACCACTTCCTCTCATAAGCCCCAGCTCAATATGTTAATCATCATTAAAGTATGTGCAGGAGGATTAATTAGGGATTTGAGAGGTAATTGGATAGGAGGATTCTCTTGCAAACTGGGCTCAATTCCGGGCTTGTGGCTTAAACTTGGGCACTCCACCATGGTCTTAACATTGTGAAACAACAAAACTTAATAGTAGTGGAAATTGAAATCGATGCAGCAAAATTTAATTAGTCAGCCTCCTCAATTCGGATGATAGTGTCCACCACCTATATAATCTAATTTCTGATTGCAGATCTCTACCACAACAACTGGGTGAGCCACCGATTAAGCACATCATGTGGGAAAGAAACAAGTGCGCCGAGTCACTGACCTTCAAGTACAAGACGCTAAAATGCATTGTTTTTCTTTTGAATTGCATGATTAATTTCCTGTTTAACCAAAAAAAGATTTAAAAAATTCGATTACCATGGGCATAAGGTATTTAGGGTCCATTTGTGTGTCTGCTGATTTCAAATGGAGGGAATTGATGTACAACTTCAATGAAAGAGGGTTTTGTAATGAAAAAGATACATGTTTAGAAAAGAAAGGAAATAACTTAACACCAGGCTGATTGCTCTACTACTGGTTTTTGCACATTTTTGGGGGCTAATTGCTTATTATGGAGTGCTAAAAAGCAAGCGACGGTTGCTCGATCTAGTGTAGAGGCTGAATATCGGGCTATGGCTTCCACTGTAGCTGAGTTAACTTGGATTTCTTTTATCTTACGAGACCTCGGAGTATCTGTATCTCAACCTGCAACTTTATTTTGCGACAACATCAGCGCCTTACACATGACCATTAATCATGTTTTCCATGCACGAACAAAGCATATCAAACTGGATTATCACTTTGTTCCCGAGAAAGTTGCCCTAGGTTCACTTGTTACTCGATATGTATCTTCCAAGAATCAGTTGGCTGACATTTTCACGAAGCCCCTGCCCCGAGCTTCGTTTCATGATTTGCGGATCAAACTTGGTTTGTGGCCTCTTCCCCCACCAAGTTTGAGGGAGCCTAATGAAGAAGATACATGTTCAGAAAAGAAAGGAAATAACTTTATACCATGCTGAAATTCAGCCACTAATCAAGTTCAAATTGGTAAACTGCAGGATACTAGCACATCACTTATTTCTCTCCTGATTTTACTCCTTCCTTTATTGTATTGATTTGTAAACATTGTATCTTCCTTGTATACAGAATTCTCTATATAAGTTGAATACTAGAATTGACCTGCTCTTATATAGTGAGCAAGGGTTTTCTACCGATTCAATTCCTCTTTATTTTGTTGGAGTAGATAAGAGTATGTCGAAGAGATGTTTTCTTATTGAGATTATTGTAGTAGAACTATCATCCCTATATGCCCGGTGGCGGACATAGAATTTTCACGAAAGGGAGTTTCATTAAAAATATTACAAGAGTTTGAAGAGTTAATATTACTCAATTTTTCAGAGAGAATGATAATGTTTACAAGATTTATTACAAGGGGTTCTATTGATTTATTAGAATGATAATGTTGTTACGTGTTCTACGTAAAATAAGTGTGAAGAGAAAGTCATAGTGTCACGACATGTGATTGGATTTTATACTGGTTAATTTTTTCTTTTTGTAAAAAAAAAAAATCAAGGTTAATTTGGTACTCTTGTGATTTTTTTTTTAAAAAAAAGCATAGAGACACTATGTTTACGATAGAAACCGTTCATTTTTCAAATCCCTTTTTACAAAAGCAAATTATATGGATAGCATAAAATGTCTAATCGAATTACCTATGAAAATAATTTTTCTTTTGTTTGAAACACAGATGGGGTGGCACGTGCCCCAATTTCTCAACACGGTTTTGCCTCTGGGAATAGGTAAGATTTGAACCCGTGCCAATGCTAAGGGCCACAAAATTACTACCCTCTCAAACTCCACAAGAAGTGTCTAAAACTCTCACATGGAAAGTTGAGCTATTTCTTTTCGAACGAGAAAGACAGAACCCTCCATTCCAAATCTATAGCTATCAAAATATAGACTTGTCAAATATGGAGAAATTACTAGCACCATTCCTCCATTCCAATTATATAGCTATCAAAACAGACTTGTCAAATATGGAGAAATCACTTGAACAAATTTGTAATATAGCAGCATCCCAGTAGCTTCTTTGATAGAAAAAATGAAATGACCAGACCCAACTAACCATGTGTTGGAACATTTCCAAAATATTTATTGAATATTAAGTATGAATATTGGGAACGGTTTTAATCCAAAAAGTGTCTATTCTTGATATATGAATGGACATGATTATTGGATTTAAAGGCAAAAGATGTGTCTATTCAGGTTAAATGAATAGATATGATCTAATAAAAAGTATGACTATTAGGATCGCATGAATAGACATGGCTATTATAAATAGACATGACTATTGGGATTAATCCAAGAGATGCGATCTTTGGCTAGCAGTCATAATTCGTGCCTATATAAGGGCAAGGGGTTCTACCAATTGGAGGGTCAGAAAATTAGATCAACTCTAATTGTTGTTTCTCTCTAGAATTATCTCCTACGATTATACTTGAGGGGCTCGCAAAATCCAATGGTATTCGGGTCTATCTTCGTTTGTGCATAACGCAGTTAGACAACAGTTGGAGATTGGGTTTCATTTTATCTTGGAGGCGGTTTCGCTGTAACCCAGTACGTGCACACCGAATTCTCTCGAATTGGTGGGGGCGAATATTGTTTTAAGGACAGCGACATAGTAACGTGACTTGAAGCATCTCAGTTTGTCCACTTTCATCGGCTACGACAACTTTTATCATCATATCATCCTATCATCGATTTCCTAGTGACACTATTTATCATCCTATCAGCCATAGTTTCAAGCCACCAATATTAGTATACACAACAATGAGGCATTTAAAGATGAGATATCAGCCACAGACCCCATCAAAAGAAGGGAAAAAAAAAAAAAAAAGATATCAGCCACAGGATCTAGACTTCCATTGCCCATTTGCCGGAACAATTCTATGGCATTCTCAAAATGGAGGGCATTTTGAGTTATGATTCTGAAACTAGTGGTTCTTTTCTTAAATGAAATTTGTCCAAACAATTTGAGCTGCTCTATCCATGTACCCACACTTTGCATAAAAATCCAAGGAATGCAATTTGGAGAAAACTGTGATAAAGTCCATTAATTTTCAGTAGCAAAACCATGCAATTATTTCCTTGAAAACGATTACCATTCTCCCCAGAACCTGAAAAGTACTTTGTACGGGCTTCTTGTGTCTCTCTTATGCTTTAACAATCCTTATAATGTTTAAAAGGTTGCCTTTTTGTAGTCTCCTGCCAATTCGGACTAGAAATAGTGAGGTAAAAAAATAAATTAAAAATATTTGCCGCATCACATACGCCTCAGGCACAATTCGAGTGCGCACCAGACGTATTTAAATTGCGCGTGGGCGCATCCACATTTTCTCTCTCTTCTTGTAATTAATGTGACTCAGGCGCAATTTGAATTGCTACTCGGGAGCATTCACTTTTTTCTCTTTTGATGTAATGAACCACTTAATTCCATGCCAACGTGCTCAAAAGTGCAAAATCTAACTGTGAACTCCATAAGTCTATATATATCATCGATTTCCGTGTCTCGACAACTTTTTTTTTTTCCCTTCTTTTGATGGGGTCTGTGGCTGATATCTCAACTAGATGGGATAGATTAAATTTAATATTGTATACAATATTGTTGTTTGGCTTCGGGCCTATTTTAGTTCACAGGTTATTTCTACAATTATAGAATTTGATTCAATTGTTGTTAATTCCCATGGTAAATTTGTAACTTTGGTATTTTTGAATTCTCATCACCTGAACTGGTTTATCCCATTTTAGGCGATCATGTGGAGGGGACAAGATTTAGCATTGGACACTAAGTTGGCTATCCCTATTTTATGTCATTTAGTAATTTCAGTTACTTGAATTGCGAGCATATTATAATATATGATATAAATGATCTCTTCAATCAACTGGCAAAAATAAAAAATAAAAGAATCGCGAGCATGTTATAATATGGCATGACATATTACTTGTCTATTTTCCATTTTTCTAGTTGGGCTTAGCAAACCCAATGATTTGTAATAAATTGAGCTTGTACTATCTATCTGTCGGTGTTCAATAAATAGAAGCTCTGGTGGATATTTTCAATAATGCTTTCGCATTTTATTTCCGTGATAGTCTCTTAACTTGGTGAAATTAAAGATTGCGGTAGGTTAGATTAATTTACAGGCTGTTCACGGATTCGTAGATCCCCGGATTTGGGTTGTGAAAAATCTGAAGAAGAAGAGCTATGTAGCATCCTTCCTATTCCAGTAGGTTCTCTCCCGGTACTCTTGAAGATGAGTGACTCTAACAGACTGCTTGCATCAATTGTCCAATTTGCATTCAAGCACTTGTCGTGCACACAAAAGATGTCTTTTCTTTATCTACTTCAATTTCCGTAGTCCAGCACTATGTTTATTTTTCTATACATTTCAATTCTAGCAACTCCATAGTTGTAACTTGGGGGAATTTTCCCCAGGTCCACTGTACCATATTTCAAACCCCATAAGTCCACTTCTAAATTCTATAACCCCTTAAGTCCACTAACCTACTAATCAGGATATAATAAACCTGTTTAGTCTAATATACCCCTATTTTTAAAAAACCTTTTGCCACGTTTTGTTATCTATTTGAAAAAAAAACGTTTGAAATTTCTAATCCCTAAAATCTCTCCCGATTTCTCTCCCGAAAATTTATCCTTCCCTTCAGTACAAAACCCTCCCCCCCTCCCCCCCCCAGCCCCCCCTCCCCCCAAAATTTCTGAACGAACAGCGACTCGCCATCGCCACCCACCTCCCGTCGCCGCCTCTCCCCCACAATTTCAGAACGAACAGCGACAAACATCGCCACCCACCTCCCATCGCCGCCTCCCCCCCACAATTTCAGAACGAACAACGACAAAGATCTCGTCGCCATCGCCACCCACCTCCCGTCGCCGTCACATCGCCTGCTCGCCGCCTGCTCCTCCTCCTCCTCGCCTGCTCGCCGCGGTGCACTCCTCCTTCTCCTCGCCGCCCTTCGTTGACATCCATGGCCGCTACCACCATGGCCGAGTTCCCACCCTCCATCACCGCTACCACCGTCGCCGACACCTTCGTCATCATATATCTGTTCAAAACATCAGGTGCCCTTCCAAATCGTAACAAATAACTCGATCTTCGTCGCCTTGTGTCCCTCGGTATGGTTCTTTGCATTTGAAGGGTTTATACACCAGTAAAAACATAAGAATTCCTCTCTGTTAGGGTTTTGTATGTTGTATTTTTGTTTACCTGCTGTTGGAACATATATGGTTATATGTTAAGATCTGTTAGGGTTTTATTTTTTGTACTTTCGTTAGTGGCTGTTAGGTACATATATGGTTATATACTCAGATCTGTTAGGCCGCTGCGCGGACCAATTCATATAAGGTTATATGTGGTTATATATATAACTTGGTCGGGTTCTATGGCTGAAATTACACCCCAAGTTCTATGGCTGAAATTTTGTGCCGTGGGGGCTCCTGCCCCCACGCCCCCGGATGTATAACGTTATATATTCTCCTGTATAACGTTATATATTCTCCTGTATAACGTTATATATTCTCCTGTTGGTTGTTTATAAAATGTCATTTTGTTCTGTGAAGATGTATGGTTGCATAAATAAGAAGCAGAACAAATTATATAACGTTATATATTCTCCTGTTGGTTGTTCATAAAATGTCATTTTGTTCTGTGAAGATGTATGGTTGCATAAATAAGAAGCAGAACAAAAAAACATATAAGGTTATGTATGATCTGAATATATAACCATATAACCATATTGTTCCTTACTCGTTATAACCATATAACCCTATAAAAGAATAATAAACCATAACCATATATAACCTTATATGAATTGGTCCGCGCAGCGGCCTAACAGACTTGAACATATAATGTTATGGTATGGTTGAATTAAGTTAGGGATTCGATTGATAGTATATATGGTTATATCAATGTTGGTTATATACTAATTTTGTTAACGGCTGTTATTTGTGCAGTTGTTCAAGGGGTGAAGAGTATTTAGTTACCTGTGAAGTCGACTGTGAAGAAGGCGACGGCGACGAAGGGAAAGAAGTTACGAGATCTCCTCTTTTTATTTTTTTAGAGTTAGAAAGGACAAAATCTCATGTATAACGTTATAAGGTTATATGATTATTTTTTGTCACATGTATTACGTTTTTTTTGTGTGTATTATTGTTAGTAGAAACAAGTCATTGAGGCTGCTGCGCGGACCAATTCAATAAAGTAAAAATATAATGTTATATGAGAGTTTTTGTGCAGCGAAACTCAAAAAAAATTCAACAAAGCAGTTGAGATCAAGATGTAACTCTACAAAGCAGAATATACAATGTTATACAACATTATATCAGTACAATAACGTTAGATACAAAACTGATCCAACATAATACTTGTTAAAACTTGATCATATATATATATGCATAAACATATAATCATAATCATATATAACCATAGACAACCTTATATTTATTGGTCCGCGCAGCGGCTTAACTCTTAAAAAGGAGAATATATAACGTTATATATGTACAATAACGTTATATATAGTGTATCAGAAAAGTAGAATCTTCGACTGTTATATAACGTTATATAAGTACAACAACGTGATTGACGTGATTTCAAATAGAGAGAGACGAGAGAGAGAGATACCCGTGATTGAATGGATAAGTACAAAATTAGAAGGGATAATGGAGAGATAATGAGCTAAATGGATGGGATTTGAATGGAAGGGTAAATCTGTCAGGGATTATTTATCTTTTAAATGAAGTAGACTTCATGCCTTACCAAATACCTATTAGTGGACTTAGTGGGTTAGAGATTTGATTAGTGGACTTAGTGGGTTACAAACATGCTACAGTGGACCTCCCACCAATTTTTTATTGTAACTTTTATTTCCGCGATGGAAATCCCGAGCATGTCTATTTCAACGGGCGTTGTTTACGTTACTTAGCCTACCGAGCCTATTTTTAATAGAGAGGCGGGCAGAGAGCCAGCTAAGCCATATTTACCAAGTGAGCACCGCACACATTTTTTTCCTTCTACATCGCTTGAGAAAATTTGAAGCCCTCTTCGGTGAGACATATAAGAACCGGCGGTGGATTTCATCTACCATGCAGAATTCGCCTATTCAGATTCCAGTCCATCGACAGAGAGAAAAATGAGAGTAATATTGATTAAAGATAAGAGTAATGAGTGGTGAAAGAAATAAGATAATGATTAGAATCCAAAATCCAAAATCTAAAACCATTAACTGAACAATACCATTGAAGTACTAATTGTAGTACCACCAATATCCTCCCTTGTGTTGGTAATATTACTTGGGTAGACTGTCTGCTTACAGCTACTGGGCAGTTTCTCGCACACGCACACAAATAAGAAAGAAATGTTATTAAGCAATTAGCTTTAGAGCCAACAGGAGAGGTTCTCCATATCAGCTGGTGTTATGTAATGAGATTTTGATCATCCAATATGGACATTTACCATGCAAGTGCTGCCATTGTCGACAGTGGCCGTATCACTAATACAAATATGCATCTCGATACGATTCAGAACCCTACCTTGCAGTCTCATATTTAGAAGGGGCCATTAACTCCCTGAAGAACAACTGCTTGCCCTTCTCCATCACCTCTGGTCAGGTGCTAATGTTTGGAAGTTCCAAGTAGTTTACTGAAGAGGCTATGTTTCCTCTCCAATATATGAATATCCTCCAGTTTTTTTTTTTTTCTTCAGGCTATGCAACTTTTAAGTCAAAAAGATGTAAGCTGAAGCAAAATTTTCCAAAAAAGAAGAAGATAGCTTGCTCGTAAACCTAAAATTTTCAAAAATTACAAGCCCCCCTGCAAGCTGTGACAAACGTGGCAATGGTCATAATACATGTCGTAGTCACAGGCATAGTTTTAAATCTCGGTATCGGTCGCCGTCTCGGTATCGGTCGCGGTGTATCGGTATCGGGACGTATCGGTGATACGTCGCGGGAATCGGGTGTCGCGGTCGTGAATTTTTAAAAATCATCAACATGATGTATAAAACTTGAAAAATATACTTTTGCCCCCAACATTGGCTTAAATTATCACATTTTAATTAATTTAAGACATGTAATAGCCCATTCTCTTCATGTGAAATATCCGATAATTTATCAAAACCCGCAAGTCAATAAGATTTTACAAATATGAGAAAAATGCAACATTATGAGTTTCGATATAATTGACATAAACAGCAAAAGTAAGATGATTTTAAGTCATAAAAAAATGCTTTGTTTTTTTTTTTTTTGCTTAAAAGCCTAGTAGCCTATCAGAAAAAACAGAAGAAGATGGTATTGATGCTCTGGGAAAAACTGAAAAAGCCTGCTGAAAAAATAAAAATAAATTTTTTTTTTTTTTTGCCGAACCGGTACGGACCGATACGTATCGGCCCCGAATCGGTTACGGACCGATACGTATCGGGTATCGGCCGATACGGCTGTGAATTCCAATCTTTCCGATATATCGGCCCGTATCCGAATCGGGGACCCCAAATCCCGGTACGTATCGGCCGAAACGGTACGTCTCGGCCGAGATTTAAAACTACGGTCACAGGCCAAGAGGCAGGGGCGGAACTATATAGAGGGGGAGTGGCACGGCCACTCTTGTTTCGTAAATAGTGCGTACAAATTATGCACTTATCGGTATCCAAACAACTTAATTTATTTCTCAATTATAAACAACTTGAATGGTTAGGATCATAAACAAAACTCTCAATTATAACTTTCATTTAACAACCACAGGAAAATTGAATCAAGGCTTTATTTGTTTATAACAAAAGAAAGACAAAGATCATTATTGTGCTCACTTTACACTTATTAACAGCGCTACCCTCGAATCTAAATCCTGGCTCTGCTATTGCCAAGAGATATAATGATGACTTGATTTTTACTACTCCACTATGCAACATTAACAATTGCTCATAATGCATTTTCACATTTTTTCCACGACGAACACCATTTGCACATTTCAAAATTTAAACTCCACCAACAACTGCAGTCTGCAGCATTCTACCTTATGCTCATCTGCCTCAGATCAAATGACATATCTCCTCATTAAACACCAAATCAAAACACAAGTTGGAAAATGCGCTTATCATATGGATTCAACTCTATACTGTGTCTAATCAATTAGACCAAATACCTGTACAAAAGTGATGATATAATGTAGGTGAACGAAATCGGTTCAAAGCTTATACAATAAGAATTTCCTGCAAACAATGATTCAAAGCTTACGAACAAAGTCGTAGCCACAGGCCATTTAGGTGAATTTTTTTTTTTGCCAAAAGGTTAGAAATTTCATTGTTTCCGGAGAGTACATCGAAGGGCACATCCTTCTTTGGACAAAAGAGAGAATAGCCAAACAGGTGAAGAGGCTCCAAAGAGGGAAGACCTACACTCCAAACTCCATCAGAGAGCAGCAGTGCAACACCACACCAACCACTCTATCTCACAGAACTAAAGTCAGACACATCGAAAAAACACGCTAAAACGACGCCCGTAGAAGGTGAGGAAGACTCTCAAAGGGGAGAGACAACCAAAACATCATAAAATCAAACAAGAAAAAACTCCTAAAAGCCTACCCCTAGCGAAACCAAAACACCATCACCATCACACCACAGTAATCGCCATCCACAGCCACCACCACCAGTTGCAGCAGATCAGACCACCACCACCACTGATTAGCACCTAAGATTGTAAGATCGTGGTGCTAAAAGGTCCTTAGCTTGTGGCGTTTTTAAGCATTATCGTCGTTTTTATTCGTTTTTGCTCGTAAGGTAGTTTGTTTAGTGTTTCAGGCAAAACGCCCTTAAAGGCGTATTTTGATTGCCAAGCCAACTCCCAAGTGAATTTCAGCATCCATGCCCGGTGGAACTTGTGCCAAAGTGACCCAAGATTGAAAGCGTGAGGCGTCAGGTGAGCCAAGGGGCCTGTCGGGTGTCAAGTATTGGAGGCTGGCCTAAAGATCTGGTATTAAGCTGCCCGTATCGATATAGCTTTTATCTGTATCGATACGTGTTTGCTTCGTGGGCCTCCAGCTTCTCCCGTATCGATACGGAGGAGTTACGTGGAAAGGGGCCATCTGGAGTTAGCAGCGTGGTATCGATACTTTGCCTAAATCCGTATCGATACGGGGAGCTTTCGGCCAGATATTTGTTACTTTTTGGGCTTTCCATTTATGGAATAGTTGCTACTTTTGGTATGTTTTTAGGATATTTTGTAGAGAGGGATTTGTTTGTATAAATAGGTTGGAAGTCTTTCTCTCTCACATAGGTAGATTTTATGCTTTAAGTCTTTCTTCCTAGATTAGTTTTTCTCCATAGCTTTTCTCAAGCTTTCTTAGCTAAATGTTCAAGAACTCCTTAAAGTAATTGTTGTTCATTAATTTCTCATTTGTTAATGTTGTAGCTGCGGACTAGATTCTCCTTAATATCAAGTTTATTTCCATTTTCGTCGGTTAATCATGTTTTCTCTCTTAAGCATGTTTTCTAGTCTTTCTGCTATGTGTGAGTAGTTGTTCGGCTAAGTCTCGGGCTACTCTTTCCCAATGACTTAGGTGGTTATGTGGTTCTCAAACCCTCGAGCTTAAAAGCATGGTTTTCGGAATAGAGCTTACTTGCATTTTTGGTCTAAACTAGGGGTGTTAACTCCTTGGTAAGGTGCTTAGTCAAGCGGTCTTGGCAAGCGGCTTACCGAGGGCTCGTGGCCTCCTATGTGTTCGATGAATTTGTTAAACAAGTTAGTTCGCCTCCGTTTAATCACATCTTTTGTTAAACGTAGTCTTTAAAGCTAAATCTCCTGAGCGTGAGCACGCGGTCGTGACTCTCGTTTGAGTTATAATTGAGAACTGGTAACGGCCTTTGTCAAGGGTTAGAAGATCCCTAGACTTGCCTTTTTAGTTTATTAAGTTCATCTCTAGTCATTTTTCTTAGTACTTCCACCTTTAAAGCAAAACCTAGTTGGCCGCCTTAAAGGCCGCAAACCACCGTTAAACACCTACAATCCAAATAAGCTTCATCCGATTCTCTGTGGGAACGATCCCGGTCTTGCCGGTTTATTATGCTAACGACGATCTAGCCCTACGCTTGGGGTTTTCCAACCTTATATCTGAAGGCAAGGTTGTGGCGTAAGCATTTTTGGCGCCGTTGCCGGGGATTCTTATATAGCTTATTTGGAGGTTTGACAAACCATTGTAAGTACTCCGTTTATTTTTCTTTTGCGTAATTTGAACTCAACTTAGCGGATACCTCTAACTGAGCCACCAATTCGACTTGAGGTGTAACGAAGCTAAATTGAGCATCAATTGCCTTTCTATTGCTTTTTGTCTATATAACGTGGCGGTGGCATAACCCCACGGAACTGTTTTGAGAAAAGAGGTGGCGGCATAGCCCCTCTAGCCTGTTTACTTTATGTCTTATCTATCTAGTAGAATGGCGGCAGCAAATGGGGAAATAGCCCCCATGCTTATGTGGGAATACTCTTATCCCGATCATGCTTATCCATCTTCTTGCATCGTTGCTCCCACCGCTCCTGTTGTCAATGTATTTAGGATACAAATGAAATTTTCCAATTTGTTACCCCGCTTCCATGGCATGGAGCACGAACACCCTTACAAACATGTTGCAGCTTTCAAGGACAAACTTGGTACCCTTGGTGCCATTGTGAAATCAGAGTCCCCGTGGGTGAAATTCTTTTCTCTCTCTTTAAGGGATAGTGCCAAAACTTGGCTCAATTCCTTGAACTCTCAATCTTTGCTGACTTGGGTTGATTTGCTAAATGAATTCTACAAAAAGTTCCTTCCCATTTTTTATACATGGGTTCGCAAGGAACAGATTCAAACCTTTGTTGAAAGAGAGAATGAGTCATTTTATGCATGTTGGGGAAGATACAAGGACTTGTTTATTGTGGTCCCGCATCATGGCTTTAAAAATTTCCAAATTGCTAACTATTTTTATGACGGACTTTCTGAAAAGAGTCAACGATTCCTAGACATGATGTGCGATGGAAAACTTTTTGAAAAGTAACCCGCTCAAGCCTTAGATTTCTTTGATCGTTTGGCTCAGATTTTACACTCTCGGGTTTATGTTAAGCATTTTCAAGGTTCCAACTCAAATGCCATGGAAGAGGGAATTGAGCCACATAGCTTTGTTGAAAATGTTAGTTTAGATTGTGACAGCTTCTCAGAGTCTGCGCGGAGTGATGAGCCTATTGATGAACCTGAGGTCCAGAGTTTTCCTTTTATAGATCCCCTTCTTTGTGATGATTCGGGGGAGAAATGCCTCACCGCTAAGGTTGTCTCTTTTGATCTCCCGTATCTTGATCCTTCCCCGGAGGAATTACTCCTTGCTCACGAGATGAACATGCTTGACACATTGGGCATTTACTATGAAGATCCATTGGCAAAACCTCTCACCGCTAAGGAAATGGATGCCGAAGTGGATTACTTGTATTCATTGTTGGCTAAACAGGATGCTTATGAACCAATCTTTGAAGAGTTGGAGCCCAGGGAAGCTGCAATTGTCCCTTCGAATTCTCCGTGCCTTGATCCTCTCACCGCTAAGGAAATGGATGGCATGGTAGAATCCTTACACTCTTTGTTAGAAAAACAGGATGCATGTGGGCCTAATCTTGAGAAGTTACCAATCATAGAACTAATTGATTTTCTTGGTGTTGAGGATGTTGACTTAGTTTACAATCCTCTTATAGTAGCATTTCTCAACAATTTTAAAATTGATTTTGTATGGGTTATGCACTTAGTGGAACTTAAATGTTTAAAACGAATTCGGCAAATGCGCTACTCAAAGTATCTTTTCTGGTGGAATGGTCGGATTCAATTTTTGAAGCAAAGTGTGGAGTGGAGTGCCATGTTCATTTTATTAGCTCTAATTGGCATGATCAATGTTTAGAGCCCGCGGTTGGCTGAACGTACATAAACTCTTTCTTTCTCTTTCTCTTTTCTTTTTTCTCTTTTGATGGTCTGGTATAGCCACCCGTCTCTAGCTCAAAGTTGCATGACTTGCTCTATGATACTTTGAGTGGGAAATGGGGAGAAAAGTAGTACCCGTGTAATCGCGTGAAGATTTGGTTGTGTTTTACTTTCGGTTATTTTTGAGCTCGGATAACACGTGCCGGGCGGTTCTAATGTCATTTGCTTCTTAGTAGGTAGTTGGTTCTTAAGTCTTTTGCAGGGTAAGCATGCTACCACACCAGCCTTGGTGGTTTAGGTCTAAAAGCTAGAGTGAGTGAGGCATTCATGAGCCCTAAGCATGGGTGCGGCTATGTGTCGCGGTTGTTAGGCCAAGAAAGCTCCGGCGATGACCTTGTGTGACTAGCTGTGGTTCCTATGGAGGAGCCGAAGGAGTGAAGCCTTGGAAGCAGTTCCAATGACGAAGGGAGACAATGACAATAAAACCTCCAACTTGGTCGAGGTATACGGGGGTTGACATTCCCCCGGAAGTACAATCTTTTGTTCTTTCCTCTCAATATTGTTGTTCTTCATGCTATGAGGACATAGCTTCGTTTAAGTTGGGGGGAGGGATATATATATGATATATATATGTTTTTGAGACTTGTCTCATTTTTCTGCTTTTGGTTAAATTTTTAAATTTTTTGTGCAATCTTCCTTTATTAGTAATGTTTTCGTATGCTAGATACTTTAATTATGCTCAATTGTGTCAATATGGCAAGAGTCGTGTATCCCATCGAATTCGGTTATATGTTTGAATCCATGTCATTTGCATATACATGAACATTGATGAACAAGTTGAGCCTAAAAGTTAAGTCAAGTAGTGTGCATCGTTAGAGTGGAGATTCGTTTCTTAAGCATCCCATGCTTTTTGTTCTCATTTCCCGCATTTGCGTAAATAATATCTTTTGTTCATGCTTGAGTAGTGTATATATCTTTCATGCATCTTGTTGGAGTTGCTAGCGTACTTAGGAAATGATTCAAGGCATTTTTGTTTGATTAAACCACATAAGAGTCACCTTGTCTTTATTTTGAACTATAGTCCGAGTCTCTTCCATTGTTCAAACCTAGGTAATCGGATGTTTGGAGGGTTGTGTGTCAAAAGTTTTCAATGCTTCAAGATGGTTTGGGGGTGGTATGAATGTGATAGAAGTGGTTGGGATGTAGAAAGGTGAAAAATTGGTATGTGATTCCTTATCTATCATCTTCCACTACAAAAGATAAAGCCCCAAATTTTCATCTCCCTCTCCAAAGCTTTCAAATTTAGCCCCTCAATCTCTCTCACTTCAAATCTCAATTCAAATGACCCTATTCCTCAAAGAAAATCAAAGAAATGCTATGAAAGAGCAAAAGTGGATTCGAAAGAGGATTGAATATTATGATGAGAGGATTGGTGTGACCTCCGGGCTAGCATACATTCCGGATGAGAAAGAGTCCAATGGAAAGGGGGAGCTCGATGCTCAATACCATGAGGAGCCGGATGAGGATGACGTCTACGTGTGGTGGAGTTGGTGGTAGTAGTTTTTCTTTATTTTTCGTAACTTTGTTTGGTGTTTGGCCAATATGTGGCCATGCCTTGGGTAGTTTAGGGTCGGTAGTGGCCAAGGGGTAGTTGATCCGAGCTAGTATATGGCCACTACACTTTTTGTTTTACCTTTTTCTTTGTATCCAAGGTCGTTATAAGCTAATAAAGTCCTCCGTTGATCTTTTGTACGCTAATTAACTCCATTTGATGCATATTTGATATTTACTACTTTTTGAGTATGATTTAAACCTTTGTTGTGCATAGTTGTCAATAATTAGCTCTCCTTTTGTTCTAAGCGCCCTTTTGATAGCATGCATAGCTTTTTGTCTCTGGCTATTGTATTTACTCGCTAGCGCTTGTCATGGGATGTAATCTCGTATCTTAATGTGTGAAAAGTCGAATAAGAGTGTATCCTTGTGAGTTTTGGAGTCGAAACTCGTTGTGGTGCACGCATGTTTGACTACTCTAATATGGCATAATTTCTTCATCCTAGTTCATGGCATGCTTGTGCGTGGATTGCATATGATCGGATTTGAAGGGGTGTTTTGGACTCTTGCCTAGTTGTAATAATTGAGCATAGTTTTTGTATCTTGAATTTCGAGAGGGTTGCATAGCTTAGTTAAATATGTTTTGCTTTTGTGTGCTAGGGACTAGCAAAGCTCAAGTTGGGGGGCATGATTAGCACCTAAGATTGTAAGATCGTGGTGCTAAAAGGTCCTTAGCTTGTGGCGTTTTTAAGCATTATCGTCGTTTTTATTCGTTTTTGCTCGTAAGGTAGTTTGTTTAGTGTTTCAGGCGAAACGCCCTTAAAGGCGTATTTTGATTGCCAAGCCAACTCCCAAGTGAATTTCAGCATCCATGCCCGGTGGAACTTGTGCCAAAGTGACCCAAGATTGAAAGCATGAGGCGTCGGGTGAGCCAAGGGGCCGTCGGGTGTCAAGTATTGGAGGCTGGCCTGAAGATCTGGTATTAAGCTGCCCGTATCGATACAGCTTTTATCTGTATCGATATGCATTTGCTTCGTGGGCCTCCAGCTTCTCCCGTATCGATATGGCCTTTTTCTGTATCGATACGGAGGCGTTACGTGGAAAGGGGCCATCTGGAGTTAGCAGCGTGGTATCGATACTTTGCCTAAATCCGTATCGATACGGGGAGCTTTCGGCCAGATATTTGTTACTTTTTGGGCTTTCTGTCACGTCCCGCTATCCCCGGACCCCCTAATAGGTAATTACGGCATGTGACCGGCCAACAAGGCCTTCTTACATAACCAAATGGGCTCAAGAAAAAGTACTCTAAATAAAAATTAACTAAACATTTGCAGAAGCGATTAAGAAATCTTCACTTAAATTCATGGGGTCTATTAATCAAAGTAACCATAAACAAGTTTTAGCAAAACGAGCACAACCCATTTGGTCAAGAGCATCCATACATCGATTACTTTCATGATATCATAATTACATTAGCATGAACATCCATAACCTATCCCTAAAATACATAGCTTACATACATCACTTTGCAAAAATATATATACATCCTTGATCATAAGGGAAACAAGTACAAAACGTGCCCAAAATACAAGTCTTCTTTTTATTTCCTTTCTATATGCAAAATGATTCCATGAAGCCCAAACTTGCACAAAACATTGCACCTATATGCTATCATGCTTCATCACCTGAAATTGGTAATTAAACCGTCAGCTGAAAGCTCAGTGAGTAAAACTCATACTCTAATTTGGGTTTTGAATATTTAACACACATATAGCACACTAATTACAAACATTTAAAAGAAATCCAAAAGATATTTTACATGAAAGCATAAAGTACTCGAACACATTTACATAGCCAATACCGCCAAGCTTACCACATACATATACATACATGACACATATCGGGATCCCGGCCGATTATTGGTACCCATCGGCAAAGGCACATACCTGGATATTATAGAACCCTCCAGGAAGGCACATACCTGGATATTATAGAACCCTCCAGGGAGGCACATAATAGTGGCTATTATGGAACCCACCAGCGGGCACATACTGCTGGCTATTATGGAACCCACCAGCGGGCACATACGGTAAAGCAAGGACATGACATACATACTTCATAAGCTAAAACTTGCAACATACATGAACTTGTAACATCTTAGAAAGCACATTTAGAATCATTCCACATTATAACGTAATACGCCAATAATGTCGACACGTTACTTCACACCATAGGAAAACCAATCACACTTCATAGAAAAAGAAGTTCATAAAAATTCCCAATTCAAAGTATGAGGTTACTCACTTTTCTTTGCACTTCAAGTAAATATCAACTTGTGTCCCTTTTATCCTTCTCTTGTTCACCAAATCCTACATATTGTATATGAACACACATCATTTACATAAAGAACTCATAAAATGATGCACATACATGATCCCAAAAAAAAATGACAAATTAACCATGACTCGCTCCGACGATTCTTGAGAATAAACCACAATGAACTAGGTCTAGAAAATTTTAACACATAAAGAGGACTCATATGCACATGGTGTCAAAATTTTCTTGAGAATTTACGTGGCCTAGAACTTCCCTTACAAATTAGAAGAATAAGGAACAAAACTGCAGAATTCAGCACAGTCCAAAACAGAACGCAGCTTAGTAAACGAATTGTTTAAAATTATTCTCTTCGAATTGAACTCCAATTTTTGGACACAATACACTAGACACATATGGGTATCTCTCATAAAATTTTAAGAAAATAACGTGATGAAGAACTAGGTCAAACACACCGAAAATCGAAGGCCAAAACAGAGATTCAGCAGTAGCAGTAAAACAGAGTGCAGTCTAGCACGAGATTTTTCTAGACTTCGTTCTAAGGAATATAAATCCCATATTTTTACACAACATTGTAGACTCATAGAGGAACATCCCATAAAGATTTCGTAATTTTTAAAGTTGAATTACTATGTCTAAAAATTCGTGGCTTAGAGTACAAAACCCAGTAAATTTCTGGACAGATTTCTTTTCAAACTCACTACAAGAAAACTTACCTCTTTTAGGTTTAAACCATGGATTGAGAGAGCTTCAAACACTTAGGTGAGAGATGGATTTGAGATTGAATCTTGCTCCAAGAACTTGATTGAACCCTAGAACCAAAACCCTAGAAGTAGAATATGGGGAGACTTCTTGATTTTTTTCTCTTGAGAGGAGTGAGAGAGAAAGAACGTTGGTAGAATGAGAGGGTTGGAGCCGAATTTTTTTTTTCTTCCTTATAAGTCTGGAATTGTCTAGAAAAGGGGTAGTCTAATTATCTTGTAAACCCTCACATAACATTCTTTTCAAATAAGAATCCAATAATATTTTCACATTGACCCATAACCTTATTTATGAGTCTCTATGTTTTGTCTTAGGAAATTTGACTCCTGACACATAAATCATATACATGGCATATAATTCAAACATAATTCGTGTGTCACATAGCACATAAAGGACACGTAAGCACTTAAAGCCACATAATTTAACATCTATAATTAACTTATTCTTAAACGAGCATAATTAGCAAAATTAAACACCTAGGGTGTTACACTTTCCATATATGGAATAGTTGCTACTTTTGGTATGTTTTTAGGATATTTTGTAGAGAGTGATTTGTTTGTATAAATAGGTTGGAAGTCTTTCTCTCTCACATAGGTAGATTTTATGCTTTAAGTCTTTCTTCCTAGATTAGTTTTTCTCCATAGCTTTTCTCAAGCTTTCTTAGCTAAATGTTCAAGAACTCCTTAAGGTAATTGTTGTTCATTAATTTCTCGTTTGTTAATGTTGTAGCTACGGACTAGATTCTCCTTAATATCAAGTTTATTTCCATTTTTGTCGGTTAATCATGTTTTCTCTCTTAAGCATGTTTTCTAGTCTTTCTGCTATGTGTGAGTAGTTGTTCGGCTAAGTCTCGGGCTACTCTTTCCCAATGACTTAGGTGGTTATGTAGTTCTCAAACCCTCGGGCTTAAAAGCATGGTTTTCGGAATAGAGCTTACTTGCATTTTTGGTCTAAACTAGGGGTGTTAACTCCTTGGTAAGGTGCTTAGTCAAACGGTTTTAGCAAGCGGCTTACCGAGGGCTCGTGGCCTCCTATGATTCCATCCAACCAAACATACCCTAAGTTATTGCGATGGACAACAACTACAAATGTTCTTTTCTTTTCTTTTTTTTGTGTGAAATGAACTACGAATGTTCTTGTGTACTAGGACTAATGAAAAGTAAATGTACCTACGTAATAGTCTTAGAACATGTATTTTCATCCACATAAATGGTATAGTTACGCAAATTAACACTCCTATATATAGAGGCTATTAATTTTAGATTCCTGTATATCGTCTCGCTCCCCCTCACCTGCACCCAATTTCGCTCTTGCTTCGTGCAACTAAGCACACTGTCCAAAATTTGGAAACACAAGTACGTACAATTCAGCATAAAATAAAATGGACCATTTTACAGTTGTTACCCTTCATAGAGCCATAGGGTCCACAAATTGAAACTGTAAAATGGACCACTCGTACAAAAATCAAGTCACAGAGCCATGGGGTCCAAAATTTGGAAGACGTCTAAACTGTAAAATGGGCCACTCGTCGTTTCAGAGAAAAAAAAAAAAAAAAAACTTGATATAAGCATGACTTGAGCGCCTATGTCATAGAGTCATAAGCTTATATGAATGCTAAGTTATGAACCTCTTATTTTCTTTAGAAAATCTTAGAGTTTCCCTCCATCACAAAAACACTTATGGAGATAGTGAAAAGTCGAAAGTTTTTTAAACCACCACTAAACATAATGTAAGTGGGCAACTAACTATAAGGCCTTCTTCCAAGCCGGTCCCATGGATCCAAATTTTGGCACCGATATGAGGATAAATGACTTAATTATCTAGGGGTGCAAATGAGCCAAGCCGAGCTTTGTAGTGTTCTATCTCGGCTCGTTTATTAAAAAAGCCAAAAACACTCGAGCTTGAACTCAACTCGTTTGTAAAGGAGTCGAGCCCTTAACGAGTCGAACCTGGCTAATTTATTTAACGAGCATCTTCAAAAGAGCCGGGCCAGTTAAGCCGAGTATTGACAAACCGAGTTACAAGCTACTCGCGAGCAATTTGTTTCGTTTGCAACCCTATGATTATCTTTTATTATGTTTAAACCTAACAATTCAAAAAGATGATACCATTAAGATGACATGTAATTTGTACATTTGTTTGCCACACATCCCATTCTACACGAAGGGGCCGTGTAGAATTTAATCTCCTATAAACTACATCAAGGTCAAGGTCTTTGTCCCTAGTGTAGATGTTATATCTTGCTTTATTGTTGCCTAAACTTGGGGAAATATATGGATTTTTGTGTTTCTCTTATTATGTGAGGGTCTTGTTCCATTTTTGCGATAGAAAGGGCGGACCGAGGGTCAGATGAATACGGGCGATTGCCTTCATTCGTAGTTTTTATTCAAAATATAGAAGTTGTTTCTCAAAAAATTTAATGGTATAGAAGTTCAACCGCTAAACATGATGAATTTGAGCAATCCAACACCTCTTCAACCAAGAATTTTTGAATAAATAATGCTACTTAGTAGTACATTTATCCTTTATGATATTATTTTTCTGTTTGAAATGGATAGGGATGCACCAAATTGCATGCGATTATATGTAAACATGACAAATTCCGAAGTACCCAAAAAAAAAAATGTAAAGATGACTAAGATGAGTCATGACCAACCATATCTTAATAGTTAAATAGGATGCACAGAAACAAGTATTCTAGATTTTCTTTGGTCGTGTCCTTTTTTTGGTGTTAATTGGAAATTTCTTCTTAACCAAAGTAACCGATGCTCTTAGGTATACCGTATATCTTTTAAGGCCAAGTGTTTAGGCCTAAAGGGGTTCATGGTTTGCCGGGTTGGATTGTTACAAATGGTAGCAGAGCCCCGCCCTAATCCAAGTGGTGGGTAGGATGCGTTTTGCCTCCACGGACACCAGGAGAGGTTGCTGAGACTATGTGATGAAAGACGTTGGATCCATGAGGGGATAAATTGTAATATTCAAGTTTTGGTAGGAGTGAGTGCTAGCTTATTCGCACATTGGTTGGAAGCAAGAGCTTTACTTAATAAATTAACATCCACCAAAGGCTACATGGTACTTTCTTAGGTATACGTTTAAGGCAAGTGTATAGGCTAAAAGAGGATCCATGCATGGTTAGTCGAGTCTGGTTATTACATTTTTTCCATGAGAGAAACTACTGAGATGCTGCTATATTATATATTTGTTCAAGTGATTTTCTCCATATTTGACAAGTCTGTTTTGATAGCTACATATTTGGAATGGAGGAATGCTGCTATATTAGATATTTGTTTAATTCTACATATTTGACTAAGTCTAGTTTGATAGCTATAGATTACAAGCATACCGTCCTCTAGAGATAATATCGGGAAAATCCCGAAATTTACATGTGCAGTTGTGTTAATTGGTCCCCCTTTTGCTTTCATTCTTGCTTAATTCGTTGGAAACCGTGTCAAACTAATTGGTCCCACTAAAACTGTGGACAATATTCTTTCCCTCGACATCGTCGAGTATTCCCACAGAAACTGTGGACAATATTGTTTCCCTCAACATCGTGGAGTACTCTATTAGAGGTTTTTTGTGCTCAAGAAGAAAAGTCTTAAGACTTCATCTTTGAACAGGTCGTTGGGAGCTCTACTTGGAGGCTCCCAGAAAGCACTAACATTGGAGTGGGAAGGAGCTATCACTCTCTGATATATTTACTTTTGATTTGAAGAATGACAAAAGAGTTTTTTTTCTCTCTTTTTAATTTGATGTTCCATTAGAATTTAAACCTAAAAGAGTATGACTGTAACTTGTAAAAATACATTTTTTAACAACATTTAATAATTCGAACCACACCAATCAGTACTCTACATTTAACAACACAAGTACAAATCTAAGCACACCAGCCAGTGCTCTGCATAATAACTAAGTACTTACCGCCTCACAAGCGAAGGAGAGAGATATACTCTGAGACTCCGTAGTGTGCAGTATACACTAGTGCCTGGTTGTGTGTAGTATATAATGGTCCTGCATTTCAATTTCCAATAACCTTAAACACAAATTAAAAAGCCCTAAACTTAGTATAAAACCCCCCTAATTATGGAGCCCTAATTAAATATTTCCAAATCAAGTGCAGAATATACTATTGTTTGTGCAAATGAACATATAGTTGTTAATGTTGAAAATGTCTTTGACGGATATTAATTATTGAAAATATATTCAACATATTCATTTGTCTTCAAAGAGCAAGACTTAGAACGGACTTTGGAAGTCATCTTGAGTTCCCCATTTTTCTTTCCAATTGCAGTTAATCGTTAGGTATTGGACGTCTCAAACCTGAAGATAGAGGGCACGTAAATATGGATAATAATTTTGGCACCGATACAAGGATACTTGACATAATTATTTATCTAGGGGTGCAAATGAGCCGAGCCAAGCCAAGCCCAGCTTTATAATGTTTAAGCTCTGCTCGTTTACTAAACAAGCCTAGCTAAAACTCGAGCATGAGCTCAGCTCGTTTGTAAACGAGTCGAGCCCTTAATGAGCCGAGCCTGGCTAATTTAGTTAACGAGCCTCTTCAATATGCCAGGCCTATTAAGCCAAGCCACGAGTTGTTCGCGAGCAGTTTGTTTCATTTGTAGCCCTATAATTATCTTTTAATATGTTTTAAACCTAAACAATTCAAAAAGATGACACCATACTTTTTTTATACTACAAACTTATGGTTTAAACGACTTGAGTGGTTTCAACGTCTGGAGATTGATTCTGTGTTTAGCTCAAGACCTATAACACGTCCGAAATGGTCACAAGTCACACCATTCCATTGGCAACAATCGTTGCTTTGAGTCCAATCCACCAACTTCATAGAGGAATTTAGATTGAACTTAAGGTTGTTTTTCAATTAGTTCTAAATTAAAAATTGTAAAATCATGTGAAATCTTATAAATTGATAGATATAAGCAATTTAAAAGTAGCACGAACAAAAGGACTAACACATTTGGATGGATGGAGTATTATTCCAAAAAGAGAGGCCTTTCAGCTTTACGGTTTGGTTGTGGATTTGACTCATTTTCTCATGAGCTAATTAAAGATATGATGTCCACATTCCCAATTTTTTTTAATATACTCTTTTTTCTTTTTCTTTCGTCTTCTTCTGTCGTCCTTCCTCGTTGAGTTATTCTATTGAATACTTCAAGACCGGAAGCTACCATTCCAACTGGTGTGGTCCTCTTCAGTAATTGTCTGATATAGTTGTTTTTTTGGTACTCTTGTGGGCCGTAAGAGTATTATATTGTATTGACAGAAACCGGAGAGGATTCCATCCCTTTTACAAATCGATCAGGTGGCAAAAAAAGCTACGCTGTAATATGATCATACGGTTAAGACACTACAATAAAACTAACACAAACTTGCTCAAGTGGGAGTGATTTTGGCACTCCCCTTTTCTCAACGGCATTTCCCTTTGTGTCTCTATTAGGTTATGAACATGGAGAGAAAAGGGGAGCGCAGTTGGAGAAAAGGGGAGTGCCAAAATCACTTCACATCAAGTATAGTGTTTTTACTTATGTACACTAAGTTTTTTTTTTTGATCGGGAAACTTATATATACACTAAGTTATTGAGATGGACAACAATGACGAATGTTCTTTTTTTTTTTTGAAATGAACTACGAATGTTCATGTGTACTAGGACTAATGAAAAAGAGATTAAATTCTTTACACCGCCGGTGTAAACATTTGTTTCCTCCAAATCAATTATATTGCGACATGTCGTCAAAACAGTGGTCCCAATTATTTGAACACGGTGACGTGACACAATGTAATTGATTTGGAGGAAACAAATATTTACACCGGTGGTATAAAGAATTTAATCTCAATGAAAAATATGGAGTACTTACGTACGGAATAGTCTTAGAACATGTATTTTCATCCACATAAATGGTATAGTTACGCAAATTAACACTCCTATATATAGAGGCTATTAACTTTAGATTCCTGTATATCATCTCGCACCCCCTCACCTGCACCCAATTTCGCTCCTGCTTCGTGCAACTAAACATGCCGTCCTATATTACAAATAATGGGAAAATCCAATAATTTACACATGCGCGCAGTTGTGTTGAAAACTATATCCTCTGAAGGTCCCATGATATTTCCTTTGATGTGTGATCACTTGTAGGTACGGTCCTCAAAGACTAGTACTTTGGAAGTTGTCTTGGGTCCCCCTTTTGCTTAATTTCCAATTATAGCTATTGGCAAGAACAATGACTATTAATTGCTTGAAGAATTTGCGGGAATTGATATTCGCGCTCCCTTTTTTGATGCAGGCGTTCCACTTTCAATGTGAAATTACTAGTAACTTCATGAATAAAGTGGAGCGCCTGCATCAAAAAAGGGAGCGCGAATATTAATTTCCTTGATTAAATTCCATACCACATCAAGGCCAAGGTCTTTAATTGGAGTTTAAATTCTACACAGTCCCTTAGTGTGGATTAGGTTAAACGTACGGTCATCCAATGGTACTTAACTCCGTGTAGATTGGGTTAAACAGCCATCCAATGGTTAACTGACACATCATCGAGATCATGAGAAAGATGGGGCTTCAATTTAATGCGCTTCCTCTCTCTCAACCATTGTTTGATTTGTAGTTGTCAACCTCTCTAAGGTTATCACAGTGCACACCGCACAATTGGAGTCTGGTTTTGTTCACCCTCGCTTAATGAGGGTGAACATTACCGTCACAGTTATTGGTTGTTCAAATTACTAGGTCCCACCAAATTAACCACAGTTAACATTATTTCCTAAAATGTGTGGGCAAAAATCATGGAAGGATATGGATGTGGAATTTTTCCTGCTGCTACCCGGGGAATAACGGGTGAACAAAATTGGACTCCTAAGTGTAGTAGTGTTCGTGTTTTACTTTGTTGGTGTCCAAAACTATGGCAAATTCATGGATGTGGTGTGTGTGTGGGAGTCCGAATATTTGATCCACACAATGTCCGGTGAAGCTACTTTTTTAAATGAGAATACTATTCTTCGAGCCCTACAAGATGAATGATAGGCGCGTAAATGTTCACATTAACGCCCCCTAATTTATCCTTGTTATGTCTATTAATATCATTACTCGAAGCTTAATGCTTGACTTTTGTATTATAGGTGTTTGGAGGCTTAATACGTTAGAACCGTAAATTAAATTTACGTGGGCAGAGCTAAAGGAATTGATTATGGGGATTGGGCCTTATTAGTTTTGCTCCTACTGCGCACATAGTTTCGGAAGTGAAAGTGGTAGCAAAATAACACAGAAGTGATAGATGTTTGGTGGGCTCAAAAGAGGAGTAATATTTTTGATATTTTGACCTAGGAAAAGAATGGGGCCTAAGCCAATTTCTCGGCAGTGGGCCATGTTTGGAAAAAAGGATTTTTGGGAGAGACTTTTTAGTCCACGCATGAAGGAATTGTTTGTCGGCTTCTGTAGCATATAAAAGCATCACGCATGAACGGAAGAACGGGGGCTGCGTTCTCACGGGACTTTCACGCAAAACAGTCAACGAAGAACGGGGCTGCCGACACTTTTGTTCCGAGAGTTTTCTTCCTTTCTAAGTTTTTGAAATTTTGTTCAATTATTCGCACTCTGATAACTCATTTTAATTTCTGTTCTTAATAAAAGTTATTCGTTGGTATTCGATTAGTTGATATTTCTTGTTTATTTTTCATCTTGCGTATTAGAAGCATGTTTCAAATTAGGGTTTCTTTCGTTTATTGCGCAATGATTAGTGAGCAGTCGTATAGGTAAGGTCACGGGATAATTAGCACACCGTGGCCAGTCCGGGCACTGCTCCTATTTCAAACAATGAAAAAGACAATTTTAGATTGGTAAAATACTTCCCGTAGACGATCCTGGGCATTGTCGGAGCCCATGTGAATGGGTGAATGGGGGTCCAAAACTCATTCTTTACTGCACATGGGTAAACGGCGACCATAAGGGTTTGCATCTCGCGGGGTATCTTTTTAAATCTAGAGTTGAATGTTTTTAAGAACACTGAATGGAGCAGGATAATCCAGACCGGTTGCGAGTGCTAACAACCCGACGACCGTACCTTTCTTTTAATTATTTCAAAAGTACAATCAATTTCTAGGTTTTAGTTAATCTCAATCAATCGACAAGGGGTGGCTACCTAAGAGCCGGTTAAATTATAACAACCCGAGTATTTAAGTTAATACACATCACCGTCCTTGTGGATTCGACTCCGATCTTACCGGATAATGTGCTACGTCGGTCTCCGCTCTACGCTTGGAACAACCCTTTAATTTACACGTGCAGTTGTGTTGAAAACTATATCCTCTAAAGGTCCCATGATATTTCCTTTGATGTGTGAACACTTGTACGTACGGTCCTCAAAGACTAGTACTTTGGAAGTCGTCTTGGGTCCCCCTTTTGCTTAATTTCCAACTACAGCTATTGAAGAATTTGAATATTCTCCATACCACAGTCCCTCCGTGTGGATTAAGTTAAACATACGATCATCCAATGGTACTTAACCTCGTGTAGATTGGGTTAAACAGTCATCCAATATTGAGAAAGGTCTTTTAAAGTTAAATTCTATACGGTCCCTCCATGTGGATTGAGTTAAATGGTCATCCAATAGTTAACTGACACATCATCGAAATCAGGACAAAGGTAGGGCTTCAATTTAATGGGCCTCTTCCTATCTTAACCGTGGTTTGATTCGTAGTTGTCAGCCTCTCTAAGGTTATCACAGTGCACACATCACAAGTGGACAGAGAAGCCAAACATGGTGATTTTAGGGTTCAAACATTCAAAGCCATTTCAAGGAACTTGTCGATTCTGAAAATCTAATTCATAATTAATTAACTGATTTTAGTTTCCACCTTGAGTTACGTCTGAAAAGCATTCACCTCATTTTCTTTAATTGTTCACGTCACCCCAAACAAAGAAGAACAACGAACTTCAATATTCCGACCCGGTCATTGTTGAAATAGTTTGATGTGCTTCGCACGTTCTCGGGATATAAAGCTTCATCCTCTAGAAGGGAAATTTTATCAGTGCCGGGTGGGTACCACGTGGTAGTCCGTTTGGCGCATGCATCTAATCCGTCCATTGCATTTTTGGACGGCTCAAATTTGGAGAGAGAAAGTGTTGAGGTGAGAGGAGAGAGAGAGTTTCAATCCGAACAGTCCAAAAGTGTATTGGACGGCCTGAATGTGCCGAGCGAGTACCACGTGGGATATACCCACTCGGCACCAAAAAATTTCCCCTGGCCACTGCTATATATATAAACACCCCCCAATTGCTAATTGCTTAATTGCTTAATAGTTGTATTAGCATTTGAGAGATAATTAAGATCGAGGTGACGTACATAATTATGACATCGCGTGAGAACGTAACATTCTTTGCTCCCCCCTGGCCACTGCTATATATAAACACCCCCCAATATAACTTTACCACACCCACATCAAAACACAAACACACACAGAGTTTTGTAATAAGAAAGAGTTCCATTTTATTGTTATTGTTCAGAAAAAATGGCTAGGTCGTCAGAAACAATGGTGAAGAAGGTGGCCTGCGTGGCGGTGCTAATGTGCATGGTGGTGGCTGTACCCCACGCCGAGGCGGCGATATCGTGCGGCCAGGTGCAGTCAAGCCTTACCCCATGCATCTCCTACCTGAAGGGCAGCGGCGGGGCAGTGCCGGCGGCCTGCTGCAACGGGGTCAAATCCCTAAGCAACGCGGCCAAGACCACACCTGACCGTCAGACGGTTTGCAAGTGCATTAAGTCTGCTGCTGCTGGGATATCTGGTCTCAACTACGGTCTCGCCTCTTCCCTCCCCGGTAAATGTGGTCTCTTCCTTCCTATCAAGATTGGCCCTTCCACTGACTGCTCCAAGTAACTCTCTCTCTCTCTCTCTCTTAAATACTTAACATTTGTACGTATTAGCCAATAACGGCTAACAATATCAGCCGATACATGACTAGATAATAAAATCTACAGCTACTTTAAAAAGCTCATGAAGTAATTTAATTTGTTGTAAATAAACTTAAAAAATGATGCTACTGAGTAGTTTATTTTTTTATCCAAAAATTGTACGACTTTTCTTAGGAGACAAGCAATTTGGGACGGAGAGATTATAATTTTATGACTTATTCAAAGTATTGTTTTTTAGTCGGCTGTCAAAAGTAATACCTGATAAAGTTTTTTTTTTTTTTTTTTTTGCAAGCCTACCAGATTAAATAACTCATTAGGATTTTACTTTTACGTTTTTTTTGTGCAATTTGTATAAATTTTTTGAACATGACCGTTACGTGCATGTGTTGTAGTTATCTTTTTCATCAAAATTTTATAACCGGTGCATATTTAATCCGGACAAGAAGAATTTAAATTGAACAATAATAAATCTGTATGAAGCTATTGTTAGTAGTGCGATGAAAATAGAGTTGGTAGTTGTTGGTTGCGGGCAAACATCCTGCCCACTCGGGTCGAATCGTGGCGCTTGGGGCCTTCTACGCTTTAATATAAAGAAATAGAGTTGCGTCTTTATCACTACCTGTGTGTTTCAGTAAGATGGTAAGCGCTTGATCTCAACATCGATAGTATATTTTTCATCAAAATTAAGAATTGGCCACCAAACTATATGGCTATAACTCCATGTTTGATTTTTGTCAACTTGTTTTGTTGCAGGGTGCAATGAGGTTGATGGAGGGGCGGAGTATGTATCTCTTTAGCTATAGCTAGAGAGAGAGAAAGAAGCATATATATATGCATGAATAACAGAAGTTCTCATGGGGTACTGGGTTCCACTACTTCATGATCGAGCATCGTGACTCGAGAATAATTTTGTTCACCCTTTCTATGATCGGTGAAAATTGTGTAATTTTCACGGAATCAATACACTTTTTGATAATAATGGAGTTAGTATATTTGGTGATACATATGATTTCTTTTTGCTATTGTCATTTGTAATACTGTTACAACTCTCTCTCTCTCTCAATCTCTCTCAATACACATTGAAACATTAAAAATTGGAGTAATTATTCAATACTCCTGGAGTATATGTACAGTATACTCCCTTCACCCACATGTGTCCTCCATGTGGGTCTAACATGTTATGTGAGAAGAGAGAATATACTGTGCATATACTCCAGGAGTATTGAATAATTTTCGTCGAAATTGGAACACCTAGTACGTACCAACCTAGCACAAATAGCATACGTCCACCAATATTAATTATGGTAGCGGTTGCGGGCTCCACTGCTTGTGAGAGACGAGTACGAGTGTTTGAGGAGTGGCCGAGAAGCGCGTTTGTAGCATGATTGTATTGATTAACACAGTTCTTTTGTTTTCAAAATATTTTTGGTGTTTTTTTAGACATGCCATATATATATTTTAACTTGTTTTTAAAGAAGCTTGATCGTGTCCTACTATACATGAAGTAAATTTATGAATACTAAGAATTAACCTTTATTGAGAAGAATAGTGTTCAAGTGCAAGTACTGTTGATCTGCAGAGACAAATTGACTAAGTTACTTTAATTTGCAATTGATTTCTAAAGTAATTCAAGAGAGAGAGAGAGAGTTGTTTTGTTTAATTTAAAAAAAAAAAAACTAGTTAAATTAAGAAAGCAAAGTGACTGAAAAACTGATGAGGAAAGGATTTAGGGGTTTGAAATCTACCTCGACCACGTAACAATGTTACATATATGCTAGGGTTATCATTTGAATCATAATGAATTATCCCTAGGGCCTAAAAATCCTTTGGATAATCATCAAGATAATATATGAGTTTTTAACCGGTATGGACTATCTCATAGCACGAACCGGTACAACATGTCTCTCTCACGGATTGTCTAATAGCACGATCCGTTTTACGAGTATAATTCATCTCAATAATCCAAGCACAATTATAAAAGACCACTGCATAACTCGTAAAGCGCACAATTGAACTGAAACAGATTCTTAATTATAAAATCGGTTAAAAAAGTAAACCTAAACTTACACGTAAATCGAATTACTTGGCACGGGTCTTCATCTTCATCTTCCCCTTTATATAGCCTCATCTGCCCTAATATAACATAAAAAATAAAAAACCGCGAAAACCCTACAAAAGTCGTCTCGATGGTCCGGACGAAAAATACAGCAGTCCTCAATTTTCCTTCGTGAACAATAACCGCGAAGATACAGAAGTTCGCCTGCTCAACATTTGGTAACAATCCAACATCTCCTCAACCAAGAATTTTTTGATAATTAATGCTATTTCAGTTGTACATTTATCTTTTATGGTATTATTTTGCTTTTTAAAACGGATAGCGAAGCACCAAATTGTATGTAATTATACGTAAAGATGACCAACCATATCTTAGTAATTAAATAGAATGCACACAAAAATGTATTCTAGTTTTTGTAGTTGTGTGTTTTTTCCGTTAATCGGAAATTTTTTGTTAACTGAAGTCACTTAGGTTACCTTTTAAGGCCAAGTGTTCAGGCCGAAAGGGGGTTCATGGTTTGCCGGGTTTGGTCGTTACAAATAGTATCAGACCCCACCTTGATCCAAGTGGTGGGTAGAATGCGGCGCTTTGCCACCACGGACACTAGGAGAGGTTGTCGGGATCGTGCAATGAAGACGTTGGATCCGTGATCAATGCTAGTTTAGTCCCACATTGGTTGGAAGCAAGAGCCTTTCTTAATATATTAACACCCACCAAAGATTACACGGTACGTACCTTCATAGGTATAGCTAGCTTTAAGGCCAAGTGTATCGGCTATAAGAGGATCCATGGTTAGTCGTGTCTAGTCAGTACATTTTTCCATATGTTTCGAATGGAGGAATGCTGCTAAATTAGATATTTGTTCTACTCCATATTTGACAAGTCAATTTTGAATCTTTGATAGCTACAGAGCAATTTTTTTTTTTGACAAACAAAATCATTCCAGTATGTTGTTGAATCCATATGATTAGTGCATTTTCCAACTTGTGTTTGATCCCTGATTGCGATAAGGCAAAAGATTTTATGACGGCTATTGAAGAGCAATTTGTAAGCTCTGACAAGGCACTAGCAAGCACCCTAATGAAGAAACTTTCAGGCATGAGGCACAACAGTTGATCTAAAAGTGTGCGGAGACACATTATGGAGATGAGAGATATTGCGGCTCAACTTAGAGCTTTGGAGATAGAGATTTCTGAGTCATTCTTAGTGCATTTTATCCTTAACTCTCTCCAATCAGAATACACCCCTTTCAAAATTTCCTACAACACACATAAGGAGAAATGGTCTGTCAATGAGCTTTTGACCATGTGTGTTCAGGAGGAAGAGAGGCTAAAGCATGAAAATGAAATTCTAGAGAGTGTCAATCTGGTTTTCCGTGAAAACGGAAACGGAAAAGGCAAGGGAAAGGGGAAGGGAAAAGGCAAAGGAAAGGGTAACGGGAAAAAGGGCAATAGTGTTCCCAATGAAAATGACAAAAATGTGCAAATGAAGCGCTCTGGAAATAAAGTTGAATGCTTCTTTTGCAAAAAGAAGGGACACATGAAGAAAGAATGCACTAAGTATAAGAAGTGGCTTGAGAAGAAAGGTAAATTTTTATCCTTTATGTGCTATGAATCAAATTTCGTTAATGTTCCTGATAATACATGGTGGATTGATTCTGGTTCTACAATTCACATTGCCAATATCATGCAGGGTTTTCTCAGCCTAAGGAAACCGACGGGAAGTGAACAAGGCATCTATTCAGAAAATGGGATGCGTTCGCACGTTGAAGCAGTTGGGACTATTAGACTTGTTTTAAAATCTGGCTTTGTTTTGGATCTTAATAATGTTTTTTTGTTCTGTCCTTCTCTAGAAACTTGGTTTTAGTATCGAAACTAGTACCTTTGGGGTTTGTTTTTAACTTTGCTGGTGAAACTTTAAGTTTAATAAAAAATAATGTCCTTATAGGACATGGAGTTTTATCTGGTGGTTTATATAAGTTTGATTTGGATCTTTCTAATGAGAATAGTCTTTTAAGTTTGCATGATAATGTTGGCATAAAGCGTAGTATTGTCAATGAGAACTCCTCTATGTTATGGCATAGAAGATTGGGACACATTTCCAAAGAAAGAATCAAAAGATTGGTGAATGATGGAGTTTTACATGCTCTTGATTTTACTGATTTTGGTACTTGTGTGGATTGTATCAAGGGAAAACAAACCAACAAGTCCACTAAAGGTGCCAAAAGGAGTTCTCAAATTCTGGAGATCATACACACAGACCTCTGTGGACCGTTTACTCCGCCTTATTTTAATGGTCAAAGATATTTTGTTTCATTTATTGATGACCATACACGATATATGTATCTTTACCTCTTATTTGAGAAGGCTGAAGCACTGGATGTTTTCAAAGCCTATAAAGCAGAGGTAGAAAAACAAACGGAAAGGAAAATCAAAATCGTGTGATCGGATAGAGGTGGAGAATATTATGGGAGGTACACAGAATTGGGACAATTACCTGGTCCATTTGCCAAGTTCCTAAAAGAAGAAGGCATTATAGCTCAATATTCAATGCCTGGCACACCACAACAAAATGGTGTTGCGGAAAGGAGGAACGGTACGCTTATGGACATGGTGAGAAGCATGTTGAGCTACTCAAATATTCCTATGAATTTGTGGAGTGAGGCCCTTAAGACCGCTGTGTATGTGTTAAATAGGGTACCATCTAAATCTGTACCCAAGACACCTTTTGAATTATGGAAAGGATGGAAGCCAAGTTTGAGACACTTACACACTTGGGGATGTCCGGTAGAAGTGAGGGTATACAATCCGAACATGAATAAATTAGACCCAAGAACAGTTAGCGGTTTTTTTTTATTGGATATGTCGAAATGTCGAAAACTCGAAGGGTTTTAGATCTTATTGTCCTTCCCACACACTGAGAATTGTTGAAGCTAGAAATGCTAAATTTCTCGAGGATTCAGAATTAAGTGGGAGTAGTGGTTCTCGAACCGTCGAGTTTGAGGAGTTAAGAGATCCTGTTGAGAACTCAACTTGGCAAATGATTGTTATTCCTAGTTTAGTACAACAGTCGCAGAGGAACAATCAATTCACGAACCACCACTCCAGGAGGAACATGTTCATCAAGCACCTTCCACCCACAACTTGCCTGAGCAAGTGGGAGTAAGGAAATCCTCAAGACAAAGGAGACCAGCAATTTCTAGCGACTACCTTGTGTATCTACAAGAGTCTGATTTCGATGTTGGACCTAATAATGATCCTAGTACATTTTCACAAGCTGTGAATGGGGTCAATTCTGCACTATGGTACAATGCCATGAAGGAAGAGATGGAATCTATGGCTACAAACAATGTTTGGAATCTCGTTGAATTACCAAAAGGTGCTTCAGCCATAGGCTGTAAGTGGGTTTACAAGACCAAAAGAGATGCTTCTGGTGATATAGAGCGATATAAAGCCAGGCTTGTAGCCAAAGGTTTTACTCAAAAGGAAGGAATTGATTATCATGAGACTTTCTCTCCAGTTTCTAAGAAAGACTCATTCAAGGTTATCGTGGTGTTAGTAGCTCATTTTGATTTAGAGTTACATCAAATGGATGTGAAAACAGCTTTCTTGAATGGGGATCTTGAAGAAGAGGTATACATGGTTCAGCCCGAGGGATTTTCTTCTAAGGATAATCACTTAGTTTGCAGATTAAGAAAATCTATTTACAGACTAAAACAAGCCTCACGACAATGGTATTTCAAGTTTCACAATATTGTCACTTCATATGGTTTTGTGGAGAACGGTGTTGATCAGTGCATATACCTCAAGGTCAGTGAGAGTAAGTACATATTTTTGGTCCTGTATGTAGATGACATTTTACTTGCAAGCAGTGATTTGGGGTTGCTACATGAAACAAAAGTATTTCTTTCACAAAGTTTTGAGATGAAGGATATGGGTGAAGCGTCTTATGTCATTGGCATTGAGATTCATAGAGATAGATCCCGTAGGATATTGGGACTTTCTCAAAAGGCCTACATTGAAAAAGTTTTGGAAAGATTTAGGATGAACTTTTGTTCACCTTCTGTGGCACCGATTGTCAAAGGGGATAAGTTCAGTCTCAACCAAGCACCACAAAACAATTTGGAAAGTGAACAAATGAGAGGCATACCCTATGCTTCTGCAGTTGGCAGTCTCATGTACGCACAGGTCTGTACAAGACCTGACATTGGGTTTGTAGTGGGTATGTTGGGAAGATACCAGAGTAATCCAGGATTAGAACATTGGAAGGCTGCTAAGAAGGTCATGCGGTACTTGCAAGGAACCAAGGACTACAAGCTTACATACAGACATATGAACACTTTGGAAGTGATTGGATATTCTGATTCAGATTTTGCCAGATGTCTAGACGCTAGGAAGTCCACTTCAGGATATATCTTTCTTCTTGCTGGAGGAGCTATATCTTGGAGGAGCATCAAACAGTCTGTTACGGCTTCGTCGACTATGGAAGCAGAATTTATTGCATGCTATGGAGCTACATCACAGGCTTTATGGTTGAGGAATTTCATCGCAGGACTAAGGGTCGTTGATTCAATATCGAGATCATTGTGGATCTTTTGTGATAACTCAGCTGCAGTTTATTTCTCTAAGAACAATAAGAGTGGCAGCCGAAACAAGCATATCGACATTAAGTATCTTGTCGTTAAAGAGAAAGTGAAGGCGCAGGATGTGACTATTGAGCACATTAGTACCGAGCAGATGATTGCAGATCCCATGAAAAAAGCATTACCGGCTAAAGTATACAATGATCATGTTGGGCGCATGGGACTTATTTGCTCCTTCGATTTTTAATATCACTTTCTCAATTTCTCAGTTTGCGAAGAGTTTTTCTATGAATAAAGAACATGACGTTTGATTGTGCACATAAGGCATTTGTCATGTATTTTATCCATTGGGATATAAAAAGGACCCTATATGACTGATGAATAGTTATAAATAAAAGTATCTATTTTAGTCATTGAAGGGTATCTTTCATTGTGATGCATGGAAGGAAATGCCTACTTGTTACGGCACAACCGCTATGATCCATTGTTTGATATTTTTTGTTGAGAAGAAGGTTTTACAGAATTCAAAGACATCGGCAACTCTAATTTTATGGCCATATTATAGAACTTATCGCCTGTTGTGGTTTACATATGTCTAATGGGTCAAGTGGGAGAATGTTAAAATAAACTCTTGTTAAGAGTTGTAATGACCCACTTAGACAAATTGTGTGATGAGTTTAATCATTTATTGCCCACTTCCATCATGATTAAAGTGATGGTTCTTTGATGTTTCATTTCCCACGTACAATTCATTATACTAGTGTATTTGCATTACCAGGAGTAATGGTTACATAATTGTACTGGTATATTATGGTTTAATTCATTACAGCAGTTACAGGAAGCTTTTGGCTCCTCCACCTGCTTCATTACACTAGTTTGAGTTTCTTTGATGGAGGGAAACCAAAGAGTTTTGAGGAGATAGAGGGTCCCTAACCTAGCAACTATAAAAGCCTATGATATCCATCGATCGAGGCATCAAGTCCTGCATAGGTTAGAAGACACCTATATCGAGTGAGTGTGAGGGTTAGTGATCCACTTGAACAACAATGGCCGGAGGTTGGTAATCCAATCTCCGCTGCGTCTTTGTCTAATTGTCTTACAGCTGCCACCACCATCCACATTAGCACCGCCACGCAGGGCACCTTCTTCACCATTGTTTCTGACGACCTAGCCATTTTCTGAAAAATAACAATAAAATGGAACTCTTTCTTATTACAAAAAACTGTGTGTGTGTTTGTGTTTGGATGTGGGTGTGGTAATTAAAGTTATATTGGGGGGTGTTTATATATAGCAGTGGCAAGGGGGGAGCAAAGAATGTTACGTTCTCACGCGATGACATAATTATGTACATCACCTCTTAATTATCTCTGAAACGCTACGTACACAATAATCCAAACACGACTCATCACATACATGATATATGTGGGGCCCACACACTACAAGCACATCCATGAATTTGCCATAGTTTTGGACACCGACAAGGCAAAGTACAACACACACTAGGGACAAAGACCTGAGCTTAAATTCTACACGGTCTTTCCGTACGTACGTGTAGATTGGGTTCAACGGTCACCCAATGGTTAGCTGACACATCATCGAAATCAGGAGAAAGGTGGGGCTCCAATTTAATGTGTCTCTTCCCATTTTAACTGTTGGGCCAGGAGTGCCCCATAAATTTGGTTACACAATATTACTTTTTGCAACCGCATTAAAAACAGACTTGCGGATACGATATCGAATGTCAAAATGACTTAATTGAAGCTCTCCCTAACCAATTGATTTTAGGAGAGATGGTGAAAAAGAGGTCCAAAAAGTAGTATTAGAGCCATGAAGTCATGGGTTGAGTCGCGGGAGCGTCATCGTGAGGGAGGGATTGCTGGGCCTACAGTGCCCATGAATTTGGTTACACAATATCAATCGCTACGACCGCTCTAAAAATAGACTTGTGGGTGCGATGTCGAATACAAAAAAACTTAATTGAAATCCTCCCTTTGTTTTGGGAGAGATCTGGAACAGCGGTCCGAGATTAACCATGGTTGGAACAAACTTTGATCCACTTCTCTCTCTCTCCATATATTCCTTTGATTTGGCTCTCTCTCTCTCTCTCTCTACCTTTTTTTTTGGTGCTTCAAAAATTAACTCTCGAGAAATTTTTTGGTGCCGGGTGGGTATATCCCACATGGTACTCGCTCGGCACATTGGGCCGTTCAATACATTTTTGAACTGTTCGGATTGAAACCCTCTCTCTCCTCTCACACCAACACTTTCTCTTTCTAAATCCAAGCCGTCCAAAAACGCAATTAACGACTTGGATGCATGCGTTGAACGGACACCACGTGGTACCCATCCGGCACTGATAAAATTTCCCTTCTAGAGGATGAAGCTTTATATCCCGAGAACGTGCGAAGCACATCAAACTATTTCAACTATGACCGGGTCGGAATTGCTTCTAATATGTTACAAATTGCACGTCGAGAATATTGAAGTTCGTTGTTCTTCTTTGTTTGGAGTGACGTGAACAATTAAAGAAAATGAGGTGAATCCTTTTCAGACGTAATTCAAGGTGGAAACTAAAATAAGTTAATTAATTATGAATTAGATTTTCAAAATCGACAAGTTCCTTGAAATGGTTTTGAATGTTTGAACACTAAATTCACCATGTTTGGCTTCTCTGTCCACTTGGGGGATGGAGAGAAAGATATGCAGCATTTGTGGGGTGTGCACTGTGATAACCTTAGAGAGGCTGACAACTACGAACCAAACCACGGTTAAGATAGGAAGAGGCCGATTAAATTGAAGCCCCACCTTTCTCCTGATTTCGATGATGTGTCAATGAACTATTGGATGACCGTTTAACTCGATTTACATGGAGGGACTGTGTAGAACTTGAACTCCAATTAAAGACCATGACCTTGATGTGGTATGAAGAGAATATTCAAATTCTTCAAACAATTAATAGTCATTGTTCTTGCCATAGTTGGAAATTAAGCAAAAGGGGGACCCATGACGACTTCCAAAGTACTAGTCTTTGAGGACCGTACGTACAAGTGATCACACATCAAAGGAAACGCATTAAATTGAAGCCCCATCTTTCTCATGATCTTGATGATGTGTCAGTTAACCATTGGATGACCGTTTAACCCAATCTACACGGAGTTTAGTACAATTGGATGACCGTACGTTTAACCTAATCCACACGGAGGGACTGCGTAGAATTTAAACTCCAACTAAAGACCTTGACCTTGATGTGGTATGGAGAGAATGGCTTATTTACCTTTTTTGGTCCCCAAAGTATTAGTGAGTGGCCAATTTCGTCCCCAATCTAAACATTTATCCAATTTCGTCCCCAACGTTTAAAATATGTGTCAATTTGATCCCCACCCCTAACGCCGTTCCTCTTGTCCGTTAAAATGAAGGGCATCACTGGTATTTCACCCCCAAACAGTACAACAAAATTAACAAAAACAAAAACAAAAACAAAAAATTACTCCCATCTCCGTGCTCTCCTCCACTGCTTTACCCCTTGCCATCCTCTTACCATCACCACCACAACCGGTGGCGCACCCTATCTCTACCCCTCTATTACTCCCCACGACGGCACAAACCGGGAGCGCTCCACACCGACCAACTCCTTAAACGGTCTAAAATCAACCCCAAGCAAGCATCCATATCAACCCCTAGCATCAACCCCTTAAAACCCTCAAGTCAGCCCCGAGCATCCACGGCGGTGACCAAAATGGTCACCTTCGTAAACAACGACCTCACCGAGAACCCACACCCAAACCGAACAGCGAACAACAAAACACCCACCCCGGTGGAACCGAGAACGAACAGCAAACACAAGAAATGGAAGGGTTTTAACTGTAGCAACTCAAACCTCCTCAGCCCGACAACCACCCATCGCGCCGTAGCCACCAGCAGATCGGAAGACCGGCACAGTCACGAGCCACATCACCGATAAGATCACCACCACTCGACAAGGGGCCACTTCACCGTTAGGCCCGAGACCGGATACAGCCAGCAGTGTGTCCGGCGGGAGCTCGCCGGAATGGACGGAATCAATAGAGATGGAGCCGTGGAGGGAGGACAGCAGGGGAGAAAGGAACGAAGACGTCGTGGAACTGATCGTCGACGAACGAGGACGATGGTCGAGCGTGGCCGTCGGATCCCTTGGAAGGAGCCATCGGAACCGATTTTTGATTCACCGTAATAAATAAATAAAAAACTTAATTTTCAAGATTTGTGTTTGTTGAAGTTTTGGTCAGAATCTGGCAAAATTGGCATATGTGGATGGGGGCTGACTGGGATCAAGAAACGGGAAAAGAGGAGGAGGGTGTTAGGGTTTAGATGGGCCACTGAATCACTGATGCGTTTGCTTTTGTTTTTTTTTTATCTTTTTTGTTCTTTTTTTTTTAGATTGTTGTAGTCTTTTGGAGTGAAATACCAGTGATGCCCTGCATTTTAATGGACAAGAGGGACGGCGTTAGGGGTGGGGACCAAATTGACACAAATTTTAAACGTTGGAGACGAAATTGGATAAATGTTTAGATTGGAGACGAAATTGGCCACTCGCTAATACTTTGGGAACCAAAAAGATAAATAAGCTTGGAGAGAATATTCAAATTCTTCAAGCAATTAATAGTCATTGTTCTTGCCAGTAGCTATAGTTGGAAATTAAGCAAAAGGGGGACCCAAGACGACTTCCAAAGTACTAGTCTTTGAGGACCGTACGTACAAGTGATCACACATCAAAGGAAATATCATGGGACATTCACAGGATATAGTTTTCAACACAACTACACGTGAAAATGAGTCAAATCCACGATCAAACAGTAAAGCTGAAAGGCCACTCTTTTTGGAATAATACTCAATCCATCTAAATGTGTAAGTCCTTTTGTTCGTGCTACTTTTCAATTGCTTATATCTACGAATTTATAAGATTTCATATGATTTTACAATTTTTAATTTAGAACTAATTGAAAAACAGCCTTAAGTTCAATCTAAATTCCTCTATGAAGTTGGTGGATTGGACTCAAAGCGACTATTGTTGCCAATGGAATGGTGTGACTTGTGACTATTTCGTTCGCGTTATAGGTCTCGAGCTGAGCACGGAATCAATCTCCGGACGTTGAAACCACTCATGTCGTTTAAACCATAAGTTTGTAGTATAAAAAAAGTATGGTGTCATCTTTTTGAATTGTTTAGGTTTAAAACATGGTAAAAGATAATTATAGGGCTGCAAACGAAACAAACTGCTCGCGAACAGTTCGTGGCTCGGCTTAATTGGCCCGGCATATTGAAGAGGCTTGCTAACTAAATTAGCCAGGCTCGGCTCGTTAAGGACTCGACTCGTTTACAAACGAGCTGAGCTCATGCTCGAGTTTTATCTAGGCTTGTTTAGTAAACGAGCAAAGCTCAAACATTATAAAATTGGGCTTGGCAGCACCCCTAGATAAATAATTCAAGTATCCTCGTATCGGTGCCAAAATTTGGATCCATATTTACGTGTCCTCTATCTTCAGGTTTAATTTGAGACGTCCAATACCGAACGATTGACTGCAATTGGAAAGAAAAATGGGGAACCCGAGACGACTTCCAAAGTCCGTTCTAAGTCTTGCTCTTTGAAGACAAATGAATACGTAGAATATATTTCCATGGGACTTCACTCACGATCTTCACCAGTTTCCTTCACAACCACCAAAAAAAAAATGAGAATTCAATCAGTTAGCTGGTTTTTCTCAATCATCATCACACTCACAATCTTCTGCTTTATCATCACTCCAGTACACAGCCAATGCCAGGAGGATCAAAAATCTTTGTTACTTCAATTGAAGAACGACCTCCAGTTCGATCCAGATTCCTCAATCAAGTTGGTGAATTGGAATCAAAGCAACGATTGCTGTCAATGGAATGGTGTGACTTGTGACCATTTCGGCCGTGTTATAGGTCTCGACCTGAACACGGAATCAATCTCCGGAGGTTTAAACGACTCAAGTAGTCTTTTCGAGCTCAAGTTTCTACAGGAGCTGAACTTGGCTTCCAACGGCTTCAACTCCGCACAATTTCCATCCAGTTTTGGAATCCTCACCAATCTAAGACATCTGAATTTGTCAAACACTGATTTTTTTGGGCAGATTCCAATGGAATTCTCGCTCTTGACGAGGTTGGTGAAGCTTGATTTGTCTAAGGACTACTATTTTGATGGGATACCAAGAATCCAAATTGAAACCCCAAATTTATTCACACTTTTTCGTAACCTTAGTGGGCTTACGGAGCTTTATTTGGACGGGGTAAATATATCAGCAAATGGGCATGAATGGGGTCAGGCCATTTCATCTTCACTGCCTAACCTGCGAGTTTTGAGCTTGAGTGGTTGTTTACTTTCAGGCCCTATTGATTCTTCCCTTCAAAACATTCAGTATCTTTCAGAAATCAATCTGGCTCAGAACAATTTCTCGTCTCCAGTCCCGGATTTCTTGGCGAATTTCCCGAACTTGAGAGTTTTGATTCTCAGTGGTTCGGAATTGCATGGAACATTTCCAGACAATATATTTCAACGGGTACAAACACTGGAGACTCTGGATTTGTCAGGCAATGCACTACTCAATGGTTCTTTACCTGATTTTCCGGAGAAAGGGTCCCTTCGAAATCTGGATCTTAGCCTCACCAATTTTTCAGGGAATTTACCAGAATCTATTGGGAATTTGATGGAGCTAAGAAGGATAGTGATTTACGGCTGTTATTTCAGGGGACCGATTCCGAGTTCACTTGCAAACCTTAGTCAACTTGTTCGTTTGGATTTTTCAACCAACAATTTTAGTGGTTCAATGCCCTCGTTTCAAGCATCCAAGAATCTCACTTCCATAGACCTCTCTCATAATAATCTAACAGGTCCAGTTCCTTCCATTGTCTTTGAAGGCCTTTCAAATCTTGTATTTCTTTCTCTCATGAACAATTCCTTCAATGGGAGTATTCCTTCTTCTCTGTTTTCCCTTCCATCTATGCAGCAAATTTTGCTTTCCAGAAACCAATTCAGTGAAGTTTCTGAGTTTCTTCCAAACAAATCCTTGTCTACTTTGGATACACTAGATTTGAGTTATAACAAACTACAAGGGCCTATTCCCTCGTACTTCTTTGATTTTCAAAGTCTCACTTGCCTCTCACTTTCTTTCAACAACTTTAGTGGCACCGTTCAGCTAGAAAGTATCCATAGGCTTCAAAATCTTACGTCACTTGAGCTTTCACATAATAGCTTGTTAGTCAATGCAAGTATCAGTGACTCTAGCCTATCCTCCTTTCCCCAACTCCAATGGTTAGGATTGGCTTCTTGCAAGCTCCAAAAGTTCCCTCCTCTAATGAATCAATCGTTGTCTTATTTAGACCTTTCGGACAACCAAATTTCTGGGGTCATACCTAATTGGATTTGGAATATGGGTAATGGATCTCTAAGTAATTTTAATCTTTCTTGTAATCTCCTAGTGGGTTTGCAACAGGAATACGTTATTCCTCCTCTTCAAATCCTTATCCTTCATTCGAATCAGCTCTGCGGTGAAATCCCAATACCGCCAGATTCAACACGGTATGTGGACTACTCAAGGAATAATTTCAGCTCTTCTATCCCTGCTGAAATTGGCAACGGCATTGCCAACGCTAGGGTCTTCTCTCTTTCACATAACAAGCTTTCTGGACCCATCCCTCCATCAATATGCAATGGGAGCAACCTTGATGTTCTTAATTTGTCCAACAATAGATTCAGTGGCACTATACCCCAATGTTTGATAGCCACAGGTGCTGCGACCATTCGCGTACTGAATTTGCAAAACAACAATCTTACGGGTAACATAACGGGGACATTCCCAAAACGTTGTGCTTTAAGGACCCTTGATTTGAGTGAAAATCTCTTGGAAGGGAATGTTCCAAAATCCTTGGCCAATTGTGCAAATGCGGAGGTTTTAAATCTTGGTACCAACAACATATATGGCACCTTCCCTTGCTTCTTGGCGAATTTATCCAGCTTGCGCATCTTAGTTTTACGGTCCAACAAGTTCCATGGCAATATTAGCTGCCTTGGAATCCATAACAAAATTTGGCCAGAGCTTCAAATCATTGACCTAGCTTCGAACAACTTCAGTGGTATTCTGCCGCCAAAGTTCTTTTTCCAGAGGAAGGCAATGATGGAGGGGGGTAGTGCAAAACCGGATCGTAATTACTTGCGTTTTGAGGTGGCGTTTACAACCGTCTACTATGAGGATTCAGTGACAGTTACCAACAAAGGGTCAGAGATGGTGCTGGTGAAGATCTTAACTATATTTATTGCCATCGATTTCTCAAACAACAATTTCAAAGGAGAGATACCATATATAGTTGGGGATCTGAAATCCCTCTATGTTCTCAACTTATCACACAATTCCCTCACTGGTTCAATCCCATCATCAGTTGGAAACTTAACACAGCTTGGATCACTTGACCTCTCGTCGAACAAGCTCGGCGGAAGCATCCCGGTGACACTTGCCAGGCTGACATTTCTTGCATTCCTGAACTTATCATACAATCAACTCGTTGGAATGATCCCAACTGGCACCCAACTTCAATCATTTCCAAATACTTCGTACGTAGGAAACAAAGGATTATGGGGACCTCCTTTGACAGCTAATGAAGCAGAACCGGCACCGCCAACATTGAATGGTACGCAGTCATATACTAAAGAGGATGAGATTAACTGGGTCTACATAATCGCTACGTTGGGATATACTGCGGGGTTTGGAGTTGTTGTTGGGCCACTTTTATATTCGAAAAGATGGAGACAATGCTACTACAAACCACTTGATAGAGTTATTGTTAGGATTCTCTATCATCAAGAGCAGCGAGCAAGAAATCAAAGAAGAAGAAACAACCTAAACCAACTTAGGAGACGCCAGCACCACTGAAGGGTAAGTTCTCGAAGCAGTTATTTGAGAATCGATTATTACTTATCTTGATTAGTTAGCTTTTTGGCTTAAAAAAATGAGATTATTTTAAGCTCCAATTTGTAGTTTTTTTAATTATTTGAAGTTGACAATGTTAGGGATAGACAAAAAAAAACATTCTTTAACTTAATTCCTAAACCAAATAGAAATTAAATAGGTATCCTACTTATTAGACATATTTAACCAAACCGAGCTTCTATTCACGCCTATAAAAAGCTACACCAAACATCTTTACAACTTATTTTAAGTCTTTTACGTAAGTAATCAAAAAATCTGTAGTCAGAAAATCTAAATTATAAGTGATAGCAAACAAGGCCAATTATGTAAAGTTTTAATAAGAAATTTTCAAACCATAAATGTGTGATTTTATAAATATTCGTAAGACTTCGGTAAGTTTATAAAGATGTTCATTTCAGCAAGTCTAAAGATGTTTTTTTTGCAGCTTCTAAACAAATAATGCCATGGAAATAAGAACGTATAATTTGTATGAATTAGCTATTAATTTTGGATAGTGATGCATCCTGTACTATGTTGTTGGATGTGCGTCATAGATTTCATATTGTTCTATGGATTCGGGCATATTTTAGTTCACAGGTTATTTCTATGATTATAGAATTTGATTCAACTGTTGTTAATACCCATGGTAAACTTGTAACTTTGGTATTCTAAATTCTCAGTTGGACTGATTTATCCCTTTTCAGGCGATCACGTGCAAGGGACAAGATTTAGCATTGGGCACTAAGTTGGCTATCACTTTTTTTTTGTGATTTAGTAATTTCAGTTACTTGAATTGCGAGCATGTTATAATATGGTACATGGTACTTTTCTATTTTCCGCTTTTCTAGTTGGGCTAAGTGAACCAGATGATTTGTAATAATTTGAGCTTGTACTATTTATCTGTCAGTGTTCAATAAATACAAGATCCAGTGGATATATTCAATAATGCTTTCGCATTATTATTTTAGTGACAATCTCTTAACTGGTAGAAATTAAAGGGTCATGCGGCAGGTTAGACATACAGGTCGGTCACAAATTCGTAGACCCCCGCATTTGGGTTGTGAAAAATCTGAAAAACAAGAGCTATGTAGCATCCTTTCCTATTCCAGTAGGTTCTCTCCTAGTCAGGTACTTGGGACTTGGAGTGGCACTTTTGATATCCACCTAAGAAGTGAGGATTGTAAAATCTAAGAGATTTCGTCCTGGTGACATTAGCACATGACGAAAGTTTTTATGAGGGACGGGAATCATATCCCCTCCGAGAGGAAGGCGATCCCCGAGGATGGCTCCATTGAAGAACCTCGCCCGGATTTATCGATGACTGGCCAGCAGGGAGATGGAGTATTTAGAGAATTTTTGAAAAGGGGTTTTGGGGCATTGCTTGGGCCAAGTTTAGTAAAGACTGGTTACAATGAAAGATCCCTCACTGCAGAATTTCCCAATGAAAGATTTTTCTCCTTTCCAATTTTTGAATAGCATCTTGGATAGGCCGTTCTCCACGCATGTTATTCCCTTACCTTCTCTTCTTACCAGCCACGGGCATCTTCCTTCAAAATTAGTCCTTCTCACAATCCAAGGGTGGGCAAATAGATTCACCCACCATAGAAACCTCGATCGTTCAAGCTATTAACCTCATCTGAGGAGTTAATTAGCTAGCTACCACGATCAAAAGATTGTCCTTTTTAATCACAAACTGCCCCCAAAATATTGTTGACCACAATTTGATCTTCCATAACCCGAATCGGGTACACTTTTCCATTAACCTCCAACTTGATCTCTTGATTGCTAACTCAAAAGAAATTGGTAGAGATTTGCACTTTTCCTGAAGAGAAGGATACCCTTTTGAAGTTCCTTCATCATGAGTAATAGCCTCCCCCCAAATCCTTCCAATGCTAAAGAAAGTGTATGGAATCCACAAATGCAAAGGTACTCTGTAACAATTTACCCAGACAATGCCAAACAATTATCACGAGTGCCTTCAATCAATGGAGGGAAAAATAAGAACCACAAACTATCCTCCCATAGAAAGCATTGTTGTATATCCAGAATGCCATCACTAATAAAAGCATTGTTGATTGATTCCACAGATCTTAGAGAAGGTAATCTTGAAGTTCTAAGTAGATTACTAAGAGGCTATGAGTAAAATCTAAAACCTCCTCCTTGTTTAACAATACTAGTAGAGTCTCATTAAACAACATTACTCTCGAATCTAAATCCTGGCTCTCTGCTGTTGCCAAGAGGTATCATGATGACTTGATTTTTACTACTTGCTATTTATGCAACATTAACAATAGCTCATGATGCATTTTCACAATTCTTCCACGACGAACACCATTTGCACTTTTTGAAATTTAAACTCCAGCAACAACTACAGTTTGCAGCATTCTGCGTTATGCTCATCCGCTTAGAATCACCTCAGATCAAATGATATATCTCCTCATTAAACGCCAAATCAAACACAAGTTGGAAAATGCGCTAATCATATGCATGGATTCAACACCATACTCTGTATAATCAATTAGACCAAATAACAGTACAAAACAGATAATACAATGTAGGTGAACGAAATCGATTCAAAGCTTACAAACAAAGTCGTAGCCAGAGGTCATTTAGGTGATTAACAGTCCCAAAGTACCACTTCCTCATAAACCCCAGCTCAATGTGTTAATCATCATTAAAGCATGTGCAGGAGGATTAATTAGGGATTTGAGAGGTAATTGGATAGGAGGATTCTCTTGCAAACTGGGCTCAATTCCGGGCTTGTGGCTGAAACTTGGGCATTCCACCATGGTCTTAACTTCGTGAAACAACAAAACTTAATAGGAGTGGAAATCGAAATCGATGCAGCAAAGTTTAGTCATCCTCCTCAATTCGGACGATAGTGTCCACCACCTATATAATCTAATTTCTGATTGCAGGTCTCTACCACAACAACTGGCCGAGCCACCGATTAAGCACATCATGTGGGAAAGAAACAAGTGCCCCGAGTCGCCGACCTTCAAGTACAAGACGCTAAAATGCTCTGTTTTTGTTATCTAAGTTAATCCTCATATTCCTAATTGCATTAAGATCCAACTTTCGGATGACAAAAGGGTGTTTCTTATTCCCAAACTATGTACTCGTAATTTATTTTGTACTGCATGAATTCCTATCCGAACCGAGCCTTCAGTCTCAATCAATTGGGGTCGGCTACATGAATCCCTATTTTTCATTGAGTTTTGTCAAAGGCATCGTGTTCCGTAATATCCAGTAAGCCTAGATCCTTGTGCACTACCCGTTCTAAGGTCATTTTCGGTCTACCTATCTCCTGTTCAACCCAAAAAAGAAATTAAAAATTTGCACTGTCACGGTCATAGGGCATTTAGGGCCCATTTGCGTATCTGCTGATTTCAAATGGAGGGAATTGATGTTCAGATTCAATAAAAGTAGAAGAGAGTACATGGGAGAGATGTTTTCTTATTGAGATCATTGTCAAACTACAATCCCTATATAGCCGGTGGCGGACACAGAATTTTCACCAAGGGAGTTTCATAAAAAAAATTACCAAGAGTTTGAAGACTTAATATTACTCAATTTTTTTCAGAAGAATGATAGTGTTTACAAGATTTATTACAAGGGGTTCTAATAATTCTAGTCTAGGGGTGGCGAAGGGGATAGGGACCATAGAGCCATGACTTAAATTGAGGGGGCTCCATTTGTGTTGTTACACATAAAATAAGTGTGAAGAGAAAGGGCTTTTTTTTTAAGAATGGTCCCCAATGTATTTCCGAATTTTCAATTTCGTCCCCATTGTATGAAACGTGTCTATTGCATCCCCAACGTATTCAACCCACGTTTCAATGGTCCCCATGGCACACACCGTTTAGACTTGCCGTCTAAATCAGGGCATTATAGTCAAAACACCCATTCTCTCACTTTCCCCCTTCCATCTTGCCATTTTAGGCACCTAGAGAATTGGAGGGAAAAGCTCCCGCCAAAATTTGTCTCCTCTCTCCTGTATATACACAACCAAAAACAGAGCATTGCTCACCAAACAACGAAAAGAAGGAGAGCACCACTAATGCAAGTTCTGAACAAACCCGTTCTACTGTAACCTTTTTGAATGGAAATGGACTAACTTTTGGGTGGCTATATTGCACTAGCAAACTTAAATAAATAAATAAAAATAGAGCCTCTGGCTATGAAAATAGAGCATCCAAATAAAAGTTGAAAACATAACTTTCCAACACAGCCCAAACACAAATTGCACAAATACACAATCATAGCATAAAGGTTCAACCAAGATAATTAAAAACAATGGCAAGCACATATCCAAAATAATGGCCAATACATATACCCAGTTCAATGGCCAATACATATCAAAATAATGGCCCACAAATATCCAAAATAATAGCCAACTACCACCTGAAATACTGGCCAACATAGTCCCAACAATGGCCAATACATATACCCAGTTCAATGGCCAAGACATACCAAAATAATGGCCAACACATATCCCAAAATAATGGGCCAGACATATCCAAAATAATGGCAAACTACCACCTGAAATACTGGCCAACACAGTCCCAAAATAATGGCCAACACATTTAAAGTTTCCTAACAATAGCAAACATAGAAGGTGCAAGTTAACTTAGTTCATTACAGTTTCCATCATACTAAAGAGAAGAAAGATTTCCAAATTTCTGGCCTTTGAAGACTGCTCTTGTCGTAGACTTAGTAATGGTTGAGCCATCAGCAATTTGTGAAGACTGTGTAGCTTGTGCATAGTTTGAAGGTACATTAGCCTGCATTAGAGGTGATATGTAATTATGTACTATTATTGTTATAACTACTTATCAACTTTCAACTGTTATATTTACCAAAAAAAAACTTTCAATTGTTATGCACATAAAAATAATAGTGTTACCTCATTTCCTCTCCATTGAATCCTCCCACCAATGCCTAACATTGCAGTGCTTCCTCCCCTTGTGCCTTCAAACTGAGGTTGGGTAGCACCTTGACCTTATCCAGTGCTTGCTGGCAAACCCAATCCAGTGTTTGTAGCTCTGCCCACTCCAATGCTTGAACCCCTGCCACCCCTGCCCACTCCAAGGTTTGAAGCCCTGCCAATTCCAGTGTTTGATCCCCTACCACCCCTGCCCATTCCAATGTTTGAAGCCCTACCCCTTCCATTGTGTGAACCCTTACCACCCCTGCCCACTCCACTACTTGAACCCCTGTCCACTCCATTGTTTGATCCCCTGCCAGCCCTACCCACTCCATTTTGTGAACCCCTACCAGCCCTGCCCAATTCAATGCTTGAACCTCTCCCAACCCTGTCCACTCCTGTTGTGCCACCCCTGCTACCCCTGCCACCACTGCCCAATCCATAAGATGAACCCCTACCAGACCTGCCTACTCCAGTATTTGAACCCTTACCAGCCCTGCCCACTCTAGTATTTGAACCATTGCCAACTCTAGTGACTTCACCAGCCCCATCATTTGTTTCAGCCCTTACCAATACAGTAATTTCAGCACTCCCATCATTTGTTTCACCCCCACCAGCATCAGTGCATGTCCTCCTATTATGACCATGCTTCCCACACTTTCTACCATAAACAGAGTTCTGCCCAATCCTCTCAAGCTTACATTTATCTTTTGGGTCAATGTATTCACTTGGATCCCTTCTTCTAGACTTTCTCGGCCTACCAATTTTTCTCTTCTCCAATGGAGGCAAAACAGGGGTAAATCCAGTTCTAGGCCACATTTGATGACCATTTATGGGCATTATCAGAGGTTGGTATGTCCTTGCATAACTTTCCTTAGAATAACATGGATTGACAAACTCCGCTGGTTATTGTTGCCTGTTTTCAATGGCTGCAATAGCATGCTGACAAGGAATCCCACACAGATCCCACTTCCTACAAGAACAAGTCTTGGCTCCCAAGTCTACTGTGTATTGGCCATATGGACACCTTACTTGAAAATTGAGCTCACCACACCAGTCAGCAATACTTTCATTTGATTCATCCATAAATTTCTCCAACTTATTGTAAATGTTAGTTAACATAGGGTCTGTTAGTCTCCTAATCCATTCCCTTCTAATAACCCTCCTATTAACTAGATATGACCTAATCCATTCCAACATCTCAATGATGGACTTGTCTCGTGCATCAAGTATAGCTTTATTAAAAGCTTCACACATATTGTGGCATACCATATCACATTAATTTGACAATATCCTAAAAGTGAGATCTAGACTAGTACCTTGCAGGTTCGGCTGCCATCCACTTGCATGCATCAAAATTCTCTTTATTCATAACCTCCATTGCATACTGAAATTGAGCAACATGAGTTGCTTTGGCACACTTCCAGTGCCGGGTGGCTCGTGCCCACCTGGCACTGAAAAATTTCTCACACGGTCCCTCTGTACATGTAGATTAGGTTAAAAGGTCACCCAATGGTTAGCTGACACATCATCAAAATCAGGAGAAAGGTGGGCTCCAATTTAATGAGCCTCTTCCCATTTTAACTGTTGGGTTCGGAGTGCCCCCATAAAAACAGACTTATGAGTACGATATCGAATGTCATAAAGATTTAATTGAAGCCCTCCCTAACCTATTGATTTTAGGAGAGATGGTAGAAAAGAGGTCCGACAAGTAGTATATTAGAGCTATGAAGTCATGGGTTGAGTCGCGGAAGCGTCATCGTGAGAGAGGGATTGTTGGGCCTACAGTGCCCATGGATTTGGTTACACAATGTCACTCGCTACAACCACTCTAAAAATAGACCTGCGGGTGCGATGTCGAATAAAAAAAAAAACTTAATTGAAGTCCTCCATTGGTTTTGGGAGAGATCTGGAAAAACGGTCCGACATTAACCATGGTTGGAACAAACTTTGATCCACTTCTCTCTCTCTCTCCATATATTCCTTTGATCTGGCTCTCTCTCTCTCCCTTTTTTTTCGTGCTTCAAACTCTCTCGCTCTATAGGCTATACCTGCTTGTGGGCCTTCTCCTTTTTTTGTCACTGTTTAAATCCCAAATTATTCTTCTTGAGGAGAAATTTTTTGGTGCTAGGTGGGTATATCCCACGTGGTACTCGCTCGGCACATTTGGGCCGTCCAATACACTTTTAGACGGCTCGGATTAAAACCTTCTCTCTCCTCTCACCCCAACAGTTTCTCCCTCCAAATCCTAGCCATCCAAAAATGTAATGAACGGCTCGGATGCATGCACCGAGCGGACACCACGTGATACCCACCCGGCTCTAATAAAATTTCCCTTCTAGAGGATGAAGCTTTATATCCCGAGAACGTGCGAAGCACATCAAACTATTTCAACTATGACCGGGTCGGAATTGCTTCTAATATTGAAGTTCGTTGTTCTTCTTTGTTTGGGGTGACGTGAACAATTAAAGGAAATCGACAAGTTCCTTGAAATGGCTTTGAATGTTTGAACCCTAAAATCACCATGTTTGGCTTCTCTGTCCACTTGGGAGAGAGAGAGAGAGAGAGAGAGAGAGAGAGAGAGAGAGAGAGAGAGATATGCAGCATTTGTGGGGTGTGCACTGTGATAACCTTAGAGAGGCTGACAACTACGAATCAAACCACGGTTAAGATAGGAAGAGGCCCATTAAATTGAAGCCTCACCTTACTCCTGATTTCGATGATGTGTCAGTTAACCATTGGATGACCTTTTAACTCAATCTACACGGAGGGACCGTAAAGAATTTAACTTCAAAGACCTTTCTCGATCATTGAATGACTGTTTAACCCAATCTACACGGAGTTAAGTACCATTGGATCGATGCTTGTACGTTTAATCTAATCCAAACGGAGGGACTTTGTAGAATTTAAACTCCAATTAAAGACCTTGACCTTGATGTGGTATGGAGAATATTCAAATTCTTCAAGCAATTAATAGTCATTGTTCTTGCCATAGCTATAATTGGAAATTAAGCAAAAGGGGGACCCAAGACAACTTCCAAAGTACTAGTCTTTTGAGGACCGTACGTACAAGTGATCACACATCAAAGGAAATATCATGGGACCTTCAGAGGATATAGTTTTCAACACAACTAGTACTGCACGTGTAAATTATTGGATTTTCCCTTTATTTGTGAAATTAGGAATTAGAAATTAATTTTTTTTAGATATTCCATTGATAATAAGCTACTTTACAATTTATTTAATCAAACAGAACTTCTATTCAAGCCTATAAATAAAATCATGTTCCATCTTTCTAGTTTCAGGTGTCTGGCCTAGCCCATCTGTTTGGGCTGGGTTCCTTTGCGGTGTTTGTTGGTGTCTTACCAACTTTTGGGTGCTTTTTTATTTTTTGTTTTCCAAAAAATGTAAGGTGAAGTGTAGTGATAGGTGAGGTAATACCGTTTGTGCATGATGCTCCCTGGTGTATCACTACGGAATTTGTGTTTTGTATCATTTTTATTAATGATATGGAAACCTTTTTTTCTGATAAAAAAAACAAAACATGTTTACAACTTATTCTAAGTCTTTTAAATAAATAGTCAGAAAATCTAAATTATAAGTGATAGCAAACATGGTCAATAATATTTAAAGTGCACGTTGCCCACAATGAGCAGGGCTGATCCTATACATTTAAACTTTTGGAGTGAAAATTGGAGACGAGAGGAGTCCAAAAAGTTAAAAATTATGACCTAAAGCAAAAAAAGTTTACTTATCAAACAAATATCTTTTTGGAGTTTAAGTGTCATTTTATTTGAATTTTTTCAACAACGGTCCATATTTTTTTTAATTTTCCGATTAGTCTCACCGAGACAAATGATTAACCTCACCGAGACAAATGATTAACCCCTAAAATTACATCAAAAGCTAAACAAAATAAAATAAAATACCGAAATAAGTTTCAAACTTATAAGTTTTAAAGAATGGAACCTCAAATAGGCTATTAGGGTGACGTGTGTCATTTGTACATTTGTTTACCGCGCATCCCATTCTACACGGAGGGGCCGTGTAGAATTTACTCTCAGTTTATAGGTTCAAAGTCTCTTTTTTTTTGGTCAAAATAGATTCCAAGTCTTCAATCCAAATGGGGACCAATTAAGACGAATTCCAAAGTTTTACTAATTGGGGACAGGAAAGTTCAAGTTCAAACTAAAATTCCATCAATTAGTTTGACACGGTTTTAAAAAAGCAAGAATGAAAGAGTTCCCACTCGTTCACACAGATTAACAAATTTTGGCATTTTAGCAGTTCGTTTACACTAACTAACAACTTGTCCACAACAACTTCTTTCTTAATAATTTTTTAACTCACATACTCATCTACAACTTATTCACTACAAGAAACAACTTGATATTTATCAACAACTTATTCATTACCGGAAACACTAATAACTTAATTGCAACAAATTTTTTCTCACGACTTATTCTCTACCAGAAACACCCCTAACTATTACTTGAAAGCGAAAGGGGACCCTAGAAGACTTCTAAAGTGAGAAGTGTACTTCTTTGTTTTTGTATCTCTTAGGTGGATTCCTTTGAGTGATGAGCAATTTCTACGCTCTGTATTTCTGTTAATCCTTGGGTGGTGAAATCTACATCCCTTCATTTTGAACAGTGAATGATGAGCGATTGTCCCTTTTATTCTCCTTTACTTTTCTTCCTTTCTCATTTGCAAAATATTCCGGTCTCAGGGACGACTTCCACAGTCGGCACTTAAGTCTTGGTCTTTGAAGACAAAATGAATTTATATAATATTACACTTGCGTGGGACCTCACTAACACAATCTCCACCAGTTTGCTTCACAAAAACCAAAGAAAATGAAAATTCAGTCAGTTACCTCGTTTTTCTCAATCATCTCACTCACAATCTTCTTCTCTATCACCATTCCAGTACGCAGCCAATGCCTAGAGGATCAAAAATCTTTGTTACTTCAATTGAAGAACAACCTCGAGTTCGATCCAGATTCCTCTGTCAAGTTGGTGAGTTGGACACACAACAACGATTGTTGTCAATGGAATGGTGTGACGTGTGACCATTTCGGCTGTGTTATAGGTCTCGACCTGAACACTGAATCAATCTCCGGAGGTTTAAACAACTCAAGTAGTCTTTTCAGGCTCAAGTTTTTGAAGAAGCTGAACTTAGCTTACAACAGCTTCAACTCTGCACCAATTCCATCCAGTTTTGGAATCCTCACAAGTTTGACATATCTGAATTTGTCATACACTGATTTTGTTGGGCAGATTCCAATGGAATTCTCGCGCTTGACGAGGTTGGTAAAGCTTGATCTATCTAATGACTACTATTTTTCTACATTCAGAATTGTGCACCCAAATTTATTTACACTTGTTCATAACCTTAGTGGGCTTACCGAGCTTCATTTGGATGGGGTAAATATATCAGCAAATGGGTCTGAATGGGGTCAGGCCATTTCATCCTCACTGCCTAGCCTGCGAGTTTTGAGCTTGAGTGGTTGTTCACTTTCAGGCCCTATTGATTCTTCCCTTCAAAACCTTCAGTATCTTTCAGAACTCAATCTGGCTGTGAACAATCTCTCGTCTCCGTTTCCGGATTTCTTTGCGAATTTTACCAATTTGACGGTTTTGAATCTCCGTGAGACAAACTTGTATGGAATGTTTCCAAACATCATATTTCAGCAGGTACAAACATTGGAGACACTGGATTTGTCTCACAATAAACTGCTCAATGGTTCTTTACCCGATTTTCCACGAAATCTGTCACTTCGAAGTCTGGTGCTCAGCGACACCAGTTTTTCAGGGAATTTACCAGAATCTATAGGGAATTTGAGGGAGCTAAGAAGGATAGAGATTTACGACTGTTATTTTAGCGGACCGATTCCGAGTTCACTTGCAAACCATAGTCAGCTTCTTTACTTGGATTTTTCAAACAACAATTTTAGTGGTTCAATACCTTCATTTCAAGGATCCACGAATCTCACTACCATACACCTCTCTCATAATGCTCTAACAGGTCCAGTTCCTTCCATTTACTTTGAAGGCCTTTCAAATCTTGTATCTGTTGCTCTCATAAACAATTCCTTCCATGGGAGTATTCCTTCTTCTCTGTTTTCCCTTCCATCAATGCAAGAAATTGACCTTTCCTACAACCAATTCAGAGAAATTCCGGAGTCTCTTCCTAATGGTTCCTTGTCTCCTTTGGTTATACTAGATTTGAGTACTAACAAAATACAAGGACCTTTCCCCTCCTACTCGTTTGATTTTCGAAGTCTGAATACCCTTTTTATTTCTTCCAACAACTTGAGTGGCACCTTACAGCTTGAAAGTTTCCATAGGCTTCAAAATCTTAAAGTGCTTGAACTTTCATACAATAGCTTGTCAGTGGATGCAAGTATTAGTGAGTCTAGCCTATCATCCTTTCCCCAACTCATAGATTTAGCTTTGGCTTCTTGCAAGCTGCAAAAGATCCCTCCCCTAATGAACCAGTCAAGCTTGTTGGGTTTAGACCTTTCTGACAACCAAATTTCTGGGCTCATACCTAATTGGATTTGGAATATTAGTAACGGATATCTAAATCTTTCTTCTAATCTCCTAGTGGGTTTTCAACAGGGTTTCGTTATTCCTACTGTTGGTTACCTTGACCTTCATTCCAATCAGCTCTGCGGTGAAATCCCAATACCAACAGAAGTGGTAGCCTACGTGGACTACTCGAGGAATAATTTCAGCTCTTCTATCCCTGCTGAAATTGGCAACCACCTTCCCAATGCTTGGTTCTTCTCTGTTTCTTATAACAAGCTTTCTGGACCCATCCCTCCATCAATATGCAATGGGAACCAGCTTGAGATTCTTAATTTGTCCAACAATAGATTCAGTGGCACTATACCTCAATGTTTGATAGATAAAGGGACTACAACCCTCCGCGTATTGAATTTGCAGAATAACAATCTTACTGCTAACATAATGGGGACATTCCCGGAAGGTTGCACTTTGAGGACCTTTGAGTTGAATGGAAATCACTTGGAAGGGGAGATTCCAAATTCCCTTGCAAATTGTGCAAATGTGGAGGTTTTAAATCTCGGTACCAACAACATAAATGGTAACTTCCCTTGTTTTTTGGCGAACTTATCAGAATTGCGCATCTTGATTTTACGATACAACAAGTTCCAGGGAAATATTGGCTGCCGAGATAATTACCTCTGGCCAAAGCTTCAAATCATTGACCTAGCTTTGAACAACTTCAGCGGTATTCTACCGCCAAGTTTCTTTTCACAGAGGAAGGCAATGATGGATGGGGGTAATGCACGACCAAATCCCAATCACTTGCGTTTTAAGTCCTCTCAAAATATCTACTATCAAGATTCAGTGACAGTTATCAACAAAGGGATAGAGATGAAACTGGTGAAGATTTTAACTATATATACCATCATCGATTTCTCAAACAACAGTTTCAAAGGAAATATACCAAACACAGTTGGGGATCTGAAATCCCTCTCTGCTCTTAACCTATCTCACAATGCCCTCACTGGTTCAATCCCATCATCACTTGGAAACATAACACAGCTTGGATCACTTGACCTCTCGTGGAACAAGCTCGAGGGAAGCATCCCGGTGGCACTTGCACGTCTGACATTTCTTGGATTCTTGGACTTGTCATACAATCAACTCATCGGAATGATCCCAACTGGCCCCCAACTTCAACTATTTCAAAATACTTCATTCGAAGGAAACAAAGGATTATGGGGACCTCCTTTGACCGCGAAGGAAGCAGAACCGGCACCGCCAACGTTGAATGGTACGCAATCATATATTGAGGAGGATGAGATTAACTGGGTCTACGTAATCGCTACGTTGGGGTATACTGCGGGGTTTGGAGTTGTTGTTGGACCACTTTTATATTCGAAAAGATGGAGACAATGCTACTACAAACCACTCGATAGAGTTATTGTGAGGATTCTATATCTTCGAGAGCAGCAAGCAAGACATCAAAGAAGAATAGACAACATAAACCAGCTTCGAAGATGCCACCACCACTGAAGGGTAAGTTCTCAAAGCAGAGTGTAATTTTTTTTTTACTTAATTAGCTCAACTTGTTTCAATTAAGTAAAATCAGTAAGGGTTAGTTATTTAAAATCTTTAATTAGAAAATGTAAAGAAAAGTATGTTTATGGAAAATACAACGGAAAATATGAAAAGAAAAGAAAAACTGTCTCCAAGCTACCGGAAATTGTGGCAAACCGCAACCTAGCATTGCAATATACTGATAGTAAACTGGGCCAATTATGTACAATTTTAATAATAAATTTTCAAAACATAAATGTGCAAATTTATAAAGATGTTTATTTCACCAAGTCTAAACAAATAATGTTGTTGATGTTCTCTTGGTCGATTCAATTTCCATGATTGCTTTTAAATTGGACCCACCACTTGATATATTTTGATCTGCTTTCTTCGAATACCACGGTTAACGTTCTCGTAGTTGAACTAACTAAAATATCATATTTTCCTGCAAAATGCAATAATGTGATATATATATATATATATGTGTGTGTGTGTGTGTGAGATTAAAAAGATAACAAGTATAAGTAATTATGTGCATATAAGAACTAACAACATATGTTATCGAGACCTCTACAATTCAATTATTTGCGCTCATCAAATGCCACGGAAATAAGAACGTATAATTTGTGTCAATTATCGATTAATTTTTGGATATTAATTGACGCATCCAAACCGTCGTCCTGTACACTAGAGGACGGTGCGGAACTAGTGGGATAGGCAATATATGGGGGCCGATGTTGTGATTCGATAATTTTACTAGTTGGGTAGCTCCCCACCACATGTTTGCTATGTATATGATGTTGTTTGGCTTCGGGCCTATTTTAGTTCACAGGTTATTTCTACGATTATACAATTTGATTCAATAGTTGTTAATTCCCATGGTAAACTTGAACTTTGGTATTTTAAATTCTCAGTTGGACTCGTTTGTCTCTTTTCAGGCGATCACGTGGAGGGGACAAGACTTAGCATTGGGCATTAAGTTGGCTATCCTTGTTTTATGTCATTTAGTAATTTTGGTGACTTGAATTGGAGTATGTTATAATATGGCATGGCATGTTACTTCTCTATTTTTTGCTTTTCTAGTTGGGTTTAGCAAACCCGATGATTTGAAATAAATTGAGCTTGTACTATTTATCTGTCAGTGTTCTATAAATAAAAGATCTGGTGGATATATTCAATAATGCTTTCCCATTTTATTTTATTGATAGTCTCTTAACTGGTAGAAATTGCTGGTCATAGATTCTTAGATCCCCCATGTTTGGGTTTGTGAAAAATCTGAAAAAGAAGAGCTATGTAGCATCCTTCCTATTCCAGTACAAGGTTTCTCTCCCAGTCAGGTACTTGGGACTTGGGAGTGCCTTTGATATCCACCTAAGAAGCGAGGATTGTAACAAGCTTTAAGGATTGAAATGCTTAGAGGGAGGTCCAGCCTACCATTTCTTGGGAAAAAATTTGTATCGTTTGCCCATCATGTCCCCAGATGGGCATTCATTGAATGGCTCATTTTCTGGGGCAAATTAGCTGCCAAGGCTGGGAAGCTGGGGCTTGCAAGTAGATAAATGGCAGGATGTCTTTGTAACGGCTAAGTGGAGTCCCATGAACATTTGTTTTTTGGCTATCTATTTTCTTGTCAAGTTCGGGGTAGTTGTGTTTTTGTGTTTTAGTGTTTGAAGGTGAGTGTAATTGTGTTTTTGTTACCTAATTATCTCAACTTGCTTCAATAAAAGTAAAGTCAGGTAAACGTTTGTACGTGTCCATCGTGTGGCAAGATAGCAGTTCCATTGACTTCAAAATGTGCAGGCATAGTGGCAAAATTGGGATACGAATCATGTACCATCTCTCTAGTTTCCTGAATCAAGTTTTGGATCGTATCATGTTCCATGAGTATCATAGACTCATAAAATAGAAGATACGTTCGGGGATCAGGGATAGGCATCTACACACCAAGAAGGAAAGGAATGTGTGTATATATATTCTTAGCAAAAACTCAGGCCGACCTGACCCGTTCCTATCCCTACTTTCTCCCCTCTTTCTTCTCTCGCTCAGGGCAAGAACTAAGATCGCACTGCTCTCTCTCTCTCTCACACACACACACACACCGAATTAAGCATTTATTCTTAAATTGAACCCTCCAAAACTAGTATATCAATGGGAATCCCAAGCACCAAATTAAAAGGCTATACAATGTACTACTAATAGGTATACAAATCTCTTGAACAATGTTGTAGCCCAGAAGCATAGCTCGATCGGTTAAGCCTCATTCAAGCAGTTCAACACTTCTTTTGATTTTGATCTCAGTAGAAAAAGATGTTTTTGTTTTACTGAGATTAGTGTAGAAATACAATCATTAACATGAGAGGCCAAGGTGCAAAAGCTAGCTTTGTGAGAGGAAAGAAACCCGCCATGAAAAAAAATAAATAAAACAACGGGAAAAGAAGACCCTCGCGAAGCAAGTGGTTTTTCATTTTGAAGTTACAAATATGAACCACATAAGAAATCAAGTTTAGCTCTCAGGATTTTAGCCTCGTTACCAATTTTATTGTTGCCGCTAATGATTTGGGTGGAATGTTAATGATGAGCCGCTTAGAAACGAATTAGATACATTAGGAAAGCAATCCAAAACCTTGGTTACATGGAGGACTAATTGACACAAAGCACTTTACCTTGGGACTATCGACGTGTTTTGGGGGCAATTATGAGTAATAATCATTGGATTCTCCTTTGGATGCTTCCATTAGTTCAAGATTTACTCTTGATATATAGTAGACTGAGAATGCATCAAAGCAGTCAAAAAGTAGTTAAAGCTCCTATCCGGACCATTGGCCGATCATAAGCCCCGAATTAGACGATACGCTACGTTCGTTTTGTAGCTCTCTTTTGTGTAGCTTGCTTATCAGATCAATCCGACACAGTTCACAGGAATACGAATCCAAGAATGTGCTAAGTTTTTGGCATGGTTGCAAGGATTTTCCCATTCCCATAGCAACAGAATCGAGCCTCAAGGCGCTGTTATGCAACAAAATTTGAATCTTCCCCAACAGTTGAAATGGTACCCCAAAAGAGTGATCAGATTATACGTACAAATACAATCAAGTCCAAGAGTAGAGTTCGTTTACCAACAGCGCTTTCACGAGTCATTTGAGCCGATATTGGAGTAACTAGCTTATTTCTAACCACTTCACCAAAGCAAGAGATGAAAGAAAAGGGACAAACAGACTAAGGACCTTGACCTTGTTGTGGTACAGAGATTCCTTCTGCAGATCAGCCCATTATTGTTCTGCTCACTATGTGACGACGGTTCGCTGGTACCCACCTCCCCTTGCTCACTATTTTGAATTCAGGCTATGCTGGTAAGCTGGACTATTTCGCATTCATTCGGATCAGTTTATCTGAACTTATCCGCGATCAATCTGTATAAACTTCAACATGGTTGCAGAGTTTGGATAGTAAGGGACGGTCTATGGTTTTGTTTACATTTTTTTTTTTCATAATCAAATTGTGGAAACTGATTCACGTTTTCTTTTTAATGCCTTTTGCAAGAAGCAGGTCAAACCGGAGCATTTGGCCGGACTTGTCCAGGACTGTTTCTCTCTGATGCCTAAGTTCGCATCTTTGAAGCTCTGTTTTTGCTACTGGTCCTGAGATGTTTTGGCCAAACAGGCGGCGATGGTGCAACGTGGTTTTGTTGTTGTAGCTAGTATCCCGCGAAGCTTTTATCAAGAGCTTTTTTGCATGATAGGGTTGCATGTCTAGGACGCTGCTCGTCTTGTAAATATCCAACACCTCTCTTGTTACATAAGAGGTTGATGCTCTCAAAAAAACTTCAAAAGCAGTGGAAAATCATTTCTGTTCACAAACTTTTCTAACCATTCGAAGTACAAAGAAACCGGAACAAGTTGCGCTAACCATTGGCACATTCACTACAACATCAGAATTGAGCCTCATCCCACAGCTAAGCATTGGCACGTTCACTTTTCTCTGTATTTTATAATTAACAGATGAAATGGCAAGTGAGAACACAAAAGAGTTTAAAGTTAATTTGTTTATTCAACCCACTCAAGCATATAAAAAAAGCTGTAGTGCAGTGAATCATTAACAAAATTAGCAGTGCAGTGAATTGGAGCGCGGGAGCAAGGTTTCGAGGTGGATTCACCGCGAAATAGGAAGATGGCTGCTACTATAGTCGTGAACTCTGGGCAACTGGATAGAACATCATATTACACTTCGAGCACGATGAAAACCAACAAGAAATTTTGAATTACTGTTGTTTGCCTAACAGGTGACAGTACGGACCACTTTAAGACAACGGATGAAGCTGGAAAACGAAATGTAAAACCTTAAGTAACTTTGAAATGGTACCTGGTTGGTGTTGAAGTGGTTGAGGTGAATAGAATAACTCATGAGGAAGAACGACAGAAGAGGAGGAATGCTCCAAAATCAACCTGCAAAAAAGACGATGGTACTATATTGGGGAATGTAGACATAGCTCTCAATCACCATATCCATATCCTAGTCCCTATCGAAAGTATCACTTCTAAAGTTGAGCAAACACTCGTCGAAGATGGAGAAATAACTTCTCTGATGGAAAGAGCATCAGTGACTTCCAATAGCTAACAAGAGATTTCCAAGGAACAGAACAAGAAACCCAACGACGATGGGACGGGGCCTCCATTTGAAAACGAAAACAAAGGCCTGAGCTCAAGGCCACACGCCTGAATTCCAGATTACTATCATGTACATTAGACTGAGAACGCCTTAAGCAGTCAAAAAGGAGGTAAACGGTTCTCTCCAGACCATGGGCCAACCTTGAGCCCCATATTCGATGGTATAATTCATTCATTTTGTTGTGCAGTTCATTCCTGAAAAAAATCATATCGTTATGAAAACCGTGGCAACATTATTTCATTTCATGAGTCATCTAATAACTAGACAACAATTGTGATATTGAAATATATAGTCCATCTATATGTTGTGGAAGCCAAATGTATTGAAATCGCGAATGTATGATAAGCAGATCAATCTGATATTTTTTCCATGACGGTGTACACTCAGGGTTCCCAATAAGCATGAACCCAAATTCCAAGCACTACATATGGACAACAACATTAACAAGACCACATATATAGTAACAGGAACATGAACCCAAGAATTTGCCAAAATATCGGGCACCAACATAACATCCACGAGTAGATGCACAAACCATAGGCAAGGCCTTGCAAGGATTTTCTCATTCCCATGGCATCTGAAGCGAGCCTCACGGCACGGTTAAGCAACACAAGTTTAATTTGGTAACAGAGAAATAATATACCAATGTTATTACTTTTTCTTTGTCAATGTCCTGCATTTTCTCCTGTGGCTTTTGATCTAACTTTTTTGGCTTCTTTCTAAATACTTCAATAAAGCATGCAAGAGATGAAAGAAAAGGGACAAAGCCACTAATTAAGGACCTTGATATGGTTGTGGTATAGAGACGAGTCCTTTCATGTAGCGGATGGATAACTGCAAAATGCAATGAAAATAAACTTTTATTTCCTAGCCATCCCAAGCACAATGAACAAGAAAATGTAACATAATAATAACAGGTACAGGAATTCAGCAAATTTGTCTGTATATAGTTCTTTTGGAGTATGTACTAACATAACCATTGCTATATGGTTTCAACATTTTGGGCTAAGTATCTGGGCCGATATGGGTGTGGGTACGTACGGATGTTTCAGAGAGGAGGCAGTTGAGAAACTTCGATCTAGCTTTTCTTAGTAGAAATATGACGAAAGAAGAAAGAATTTTTGTGTCTATAACATTATTGTGTCATCTTTTTCAGTTGTTTAGATAAAAAACAAAATAAAAGATAATTATGTCATGTATCCTCGTATCGGTACCCAAATCTGGATTACATGCCCTCAATCTTCAGGTTTGAGATGTCTGATATCTAGATACGCATGCACACAAAACATCACAATTAAGCCAAAGGACATAACGAGGTTGGAAGAAAACAAGGCTGCACGTCCACACGATATTCGCACCGTCACAAAACATCATAATTGAGCCTCATCCCACTAGCAAAAAGTTAAATTTTTATAATTAACAGATGAAATGGCAAAGGTGGGAACACAATGGGTTTATAGTTAAATTATTCAACCCAATTAAGCATATAAAAAAGCTCTAGTGCTGTAAATCATTAACAAATTTGGTGGTGTAGTGGGTTTCCAACTTTCCATCAACTGGTTTGGCACGGTTTCAACAAAGCATAAAAATGAAAGACTATCAGATCAAAATTCTGTTAAATTTGTCAATTCCTGCATTTCACATGAGTCTTTTTAATCAAACATCGATCGGTGGCTTCTTTCTAACAACTTCACCGAAGAAAGAGCTGATAGAGAAGGGACAAACCCACTAAGGGCCTCGATCTTGTCGTGGTATAGAGATTCAAATACTTCAATTGATGATCCTAGATGCCGGAGTCCACAAGCCCAAACTCGGAGTCCAAATGCGCAAATTCGATTATTTTCGTGTAGTGGATGGATATAACTACAAAAAGCAATGAAAAGGAATTTGATTTGATAAACTTTTTCTAGCCATCCCAAGCACAATCAACAACCAAACTTAAGAAAATGTCACATAATAACAGGAACAGGAATCCAGCAATCTTTTGTAGTACTAACATAACCTTCGTTATATGGATCCACCATTTAGGAAGAAGTACCCATCTAACACGACACAATACGGGGGGTGGCCGTGTGGGATAGGGATTGAATACGGCTGTTTCAAAAGAGGATGCAGTTGTGAAATTTCTAGCTTTTCTTTGCAGAAATATGAAGAAACAAAGAAAGTAGTATTGAGTCCACAACTAGTATAAAAAAATATTAACGAGTCATCTTTTTCAATTCTTTAGATATAAAAGCATAATAAGAGATAGTTATGTCAAGTATCCTCGCATTGGTGTACCCGCTGGCTTTGTCACAAAACATCAGAAAATATTGAACCATTCGTTTTTTTTTTTTTTAATTAACAGATGAAATGGCAAGTGGGAACACCAAATCTTGTTGGAACTTTGGTGTGTATTTGTAAAACATTGTGTTTTTCTCTAGTCCGACATTGCTTAGTCACAAAACTTCTATCCACTTTAAATGAATTTGCACACTAGTGGGTTTGTGAATGAGGACCCAAGGAGAGGTCTCGCGCGCTCAGGAAAATGGGCGGCAATTTGGAAAATTGATTCGGAAACCAATTAACCGGGTGCGCATCACGAGTTATTCACGAAATCTGGGATTTGAGCCTCGCGCACGTACTATGGTAAAATTATAAATCATTTTTTTCAGTCAATCAAATCTTTTTCAAAATGTGTAAAACAAGATCGAAATGGTTTCAAAATGTGTAAAAAACGTGTTTCCAAAATCAAACCCAGCCTGCACCTATAAATTCAGCATTTTAGTATACCAAAAAAACAACGCTCTCCTCCACCCCGAAAAAGTGTTGGAATAACTGTTGTAAAACAAGAAATGGTTTCTGATATTTGTTTATTCAACCCAATTAAGCATATAATTAAAAAAGCTCTACTGCACTAAATCATTAACAAAATTGGTGGTGCAGTGCTTTCCAACTTTCCATCAACAGAAACTAGTTTCATACATGCATGATCACTACATATCTAAACTACTGGATGTCGTCCACAATTTTGTATTTTCAACAGAAAATAGTTTTAGTATCTTATCCACAACTTTGTTTCTTTTGAAATTTATATGCTTGAGAGATTCTATTCTACTTAGGAGATTGGTCATTTTCCAATGGCAACAAGCTTCCAAGAAAATTCTAATTTGAGAGCACGAGAGCAAGGTTCTAAGGTGGATGCCATCCCAATAGGAGGATCCCGCTACTAAGGTCGTAAGATTTCGTCAACTGTATAGATATCCTATTACACCTTGCACACAATTAAAACCAACTGAGGTGTAAAATCTTGTATATGGAATGGCACCTGCTTGAAGTTGACGTAGTGGAGCTCAATAGAAGAGAAGAAAAGCTCCAAATCAACCTGCAACACAGGCAATATTATATTGGGTAAATGTATATATCTATGTATATATCTTTTTTTCATTTTTTCCTACATTTTTAAATTGGTTCTTAAGATAATGAGTCAAGTCCACAAAGCAAAAGCCAAAGCTGAAAGGCCACTCCATTAGGATATATTAAAGCCACATTCCCCATATCAACAATTCATCTACCATTTCACCAGTTTCTTCACAACTAAAAAAATGAGAATTGAACTATTTACCTGGTTTTTCTCAATCACCACACTCTCAATCTTTGAAGCCACAAATCCAACGTCTTCGTCGCATGGTCCCAGCAACCTCGATCTCTTGGTGTCTATGGTGGCAGAACGCCGCATCCTACCCACCACTTGTATCAGGGTGGGGGTCTAAAACTATTTGTAACGACCAAACCCGGCAAACAATGGACCCCCTTTCGGCCTGAACACTTGGCCTTTAAAGGTATACCTAAGAACATCAGTGACTTCAATTAATAAGAAATTTCCAATTAATGAAAAAAACTAGAATATATGATTCTGTGCATTCTATTTAATTACTAAGATATGGTTGGTCATCTTTACGCATAATTGCATACAATTTTGTGCATCGATATCCATTTTGAAAAGCAAAATAATATCATAAAAGATAAATGTACTAATAGAATAGCATTATTTATTCAAAAACTATTGGTTGAGAAGGTGTTGGATTGTTCAAAATCATGTTGAACAACCGAACTTCTATACCATAAATATTTTTTTTGAGAAACAACTACTATATTTTGAATAAAAACTAGGAATCTCGTGGTTAGGGCAGTCACCCAGACTCATCCGCCCCTAGCTCGGTGCGCCCTTGCCTATTGACAAAAATCGAACAACACCATCACATAATAACAGAAACAAAAAAAATACTCCACATGATTTTCCCATAATTTTGGACACCAACAAAGCAAGACATAACAGTAACCTATACCATTAACTACAATTGGAAAGCAAAAGGGCGGGACCCAAGACGACTTCCAAAGTCACTTGTTAAGTCATGAACTTTGAAGACAAATGAATATGTATAATATATTTCTAAAAAAAAAACATAGAGACCAGTTTGCTTCACAACCACCAAAAAAAAAATTGAGAATTCAACCAGTTACCTAGTTTTTCTCAATCACCGCACTCACAATCTTCTGCTTTATCACCATTCCAGTACACAGCCAATGCCTGGAGGATCAAAAATATTTGTTACTTCAATTGAAGAATAGCCTCCAGTTCGATCCAAATTCTTGATCAGCCAAGTTGGTGAATTGGGCTCAAACCAACAATTGTTGTCAATGGAATGGTGTGACTTGTGACCATTTCGGCCATGTTATAGGTCTCGACCTGAACACAGAATCAATCTCCAGAGGATTAAACCGCTTTCGGGCTCAAGTTTCTAGAGAAGCTGAACTTGGCTTACAACAGCTTCGACCCGGACCCAACACAATTTCCATCCAGTTTTGGAATCCTCACAAATCTAAAATATTTGAATTTGTCAAACACAGATTTTGTTGGGCAGATTCCAATGGAGTTCTCGCGCTTGACGAGGTTGGAGAAACTTGATTTGTCTAAGTACAACCAAGCCTACGGCTATTTAAGTGGGATACCTGGAATCCAAATTCAAAACCCAAATTTATTCACACTTTTTCTCAACCTTTGTGGGCTGGTTTATCCCTTTTCAGGCGATCACGTGGAGGGGACAAGATTTAGCATTTTGCACTAAGTTGGCTATCCCTCTTTTATGTCATTTAGTTATTTCAGTTACTTGAATTGCGAGCATGTTATACTATATGATGTAAATGATCTCTTGGGGGAAAAAATGAATTGCGAGCATGTTGTAATATGGCATGACATGTTACATGTCTATTTTTCCCTTTTCTAGTCAGCCTTAGCAAACCCGATGATTTGTAATAAACTGAGAGTGTACTATTTATATGTGAGTGTTCAATTAATAAATAGAAGCTCTGATGGATATTTTCAATAATGCTTTCGTGTTTTATTTCAAAATTTTGTTTCAATAATTTAATTCTGGACCAACTGGAATTCTTAAGAGGGAAGTCCAGCCTACCATTTCTTTGAAAAAAATTTGTCTTGTTCGCCCATTCTATCCCAAGATGGGCATTCATTGAATGGCTCATTTTTTGGGGCAGATTATCTACTAAGGATAGGCTGGGAAGTAGTGCCTTGCAGGTTAGATATGGCATGTTGTCTCTGTAATGGCTAAGTGGAGTCCCATTAACATTTGTTTTTTTGCTTGGCCATTTTCTTGTCAAGTTGAGCCATAAAGGGTTGTAATAATCTCATTGATGTGGGACATGACTTCATTGATCCACCAAGTCCACAATGGCATGCTAACAACTAACCTTCCTTTTTAAACACTCCGTTTGATCTTTTTTATCAGCTTTTCACACTATGAGAGCTGACCAAGGACAATGAGGGGAAAGTTATATAAACATGACAGTGACAATGTAATATCGAGACTTGGAGCCTGTTGTTGTGCCTGTTGTTGTCTGGTTCTTCCATCATGTCCCTAGATGGGCATTCATTGAATGGCTCATTTTCTGGGGCAGATTATCTACTAATTAGGGCAGGCCCCAGTTGGGGCTTGCAGGCAGATATATATGGCATGATGTCTTTGTAATGGCTAAGTGGAGTCCCATGAATTAACATTTGTTTTTGCTTGTCCATTTTCTTGTCAACTTCGGGGTTATTTCTTGGGTAAGAACAATGTTGCAAGGAAGTTGCTTGGCCTAGCTGGGGAGAGAACTTGGGCTTTGTTGTCTTTGACTGCCTCTCTGTACTGGATTTGGAGGGAGAGGGAATCTTCTGATTTTCCAGAATCAAAGCAGGGATGTTGGAGGATTGATCAATCAAATTAAGGAGGACGTTAGGGCTTGTATGTTCTCTTGGAGGTGCGTCAAGAAGAGTGACTCTAACTGGCTGCTTGCCATCAGATGGAGGATTCCTTTTGGAATTTTTTCTGCTTACTGTTTTTTTTATAGATTTGTGAAGTACTCAGTATGGATCGTACTGCTGCCTTAGGCCTTGTTTTCCTTGATTGTTTGAGCTTATTAAAATTGCACTTTACCAAAATAAATTTTGCACCAAAACTGTGGTCAGAATGATCAAAAAAAGAATGAAAGACTAGGGCCAAAGACCCTAAACTTCTTGTGGTACAGCAGTCAAAGTCTTCAAGCAATAGCCATTAATGTTCCTGCTTCCTCCCATTAACTACTATTGGCCGGAAAGCAGAAAGGAAGACCCAAGACGACTTCCTAAGTCTTGGTCTTTGAAGACGAATCACACATGCAAATACACACATACTATATTATATGTATGGGACCTCAGAGAAACTAACCACAGAACCATAAGAGAAACTAGCTAGCTAGTTTCCTACATGATCACTACATTCCTTACTATTGGATTTGGTCCACAATTTGAGGATAGAGCCCATTACTACCAATACAGGAGTCGTAAGCTTATTGCACGGAGACGGTGTGGGAGTGGGAGTGGGAGCGGGAGCGGAAGTAGAAAAGAGAGAATATAGAAGAATCAAGCAAGGTCTATATATATATATGTCGGGGCGGTTCCGGGGACCCTTAAAAAAACCTCTAAAATCCCTCCCCCCAAGTTCCCGATTGAATTTTGATGATCCGAGCCGCTCAATGTAATCAGAACGTGATTTTAAGGGTATCCGCAAGAAATCAACAAAAAAAATGACCGGGAAGGGCTTCATCCGAACAGTTTTTTATTGAACTTTATTGAACGGTTCAATAAAAACTGCTCAAATCAAGCCCTTCCCAGTTTTTTTTTTTGCCAATTTTTCACTGGTACCCTTAAAATCACATTCTGAACACATTAAGTGGCTCGGATCATCAAAATTTGATAGGAAACTATGAGATTAAGATTTGGAGGGTTTTTTTAGAGGTTTTTTTAAAGGTCCCCGGAACCGCCCCGTGTGTATATATATATATATTATAAAACAGAGCGGTTTTCTTTAAAATGTCTAGGCATACAAACAAAGTAGCATCTATGTACTTTCTGATAAGGTTATAGCCGTCGGATTAAATGAATATTTCCTATTATATACACCTATGCTAATGTAAAAAAAGAAGTTACACGTTTCCTTGATAGAGAAATATACACACCCTTTTCTTTTTCAATTGATTTCTCTAAAGTTGATTTTCTTACATTCAATTCAATATTTGCTTTTAAATTGATTCCTTTAAGGTTAATTTTCCTACAGTAAAAAAAGTAAACAATCATTTTTGGATTCATATGCGAAAAGGAAACAACCCTTTTTATAAGAAAATACACACAATTCTTCTACGTTGGGAAAGAAAAACTGCATTATGTTGATTTTTTTTTTTTGAATAATATTGATGAGTGAATGAAGATGCTATGTTGATTTTTTTTGCCTTTGTGTTAAAGAGGTTAGAGGGATATTCAAGAATAATTTTTTGACCATCGATTCGGAGCCGTGTCTTCAGACACGGGCATCCACTAGTATATATATATATATAAAAGAGTGTACATATACAATTCGAAACCTCTTAGGCGCTATCAATTCCTTTTGAAGTTTACCCGGTCGCTAAGTACTTCTCCCCCAGATTAGTCAAGATGCACGAAAGCTAACCTGGACACCTAGTTTTAACAAAGCAAGAATGAAAGTACAATAATTTAGAAAGTAAAAATATGGGCCAAATCCTCCATAAGTGTACGAAATGGGCTAGTGGTACAAAATATAATTTTCTTTTCAAGATATCATGACCTAGGCTAGATAAATGAGTTCATCAAAGACCAATTAATAATGCCAAGTGATAGATCCTTGTTTTTCTATACAAATATCATATAAAAGTTCCATCTTCGTAAGAAGCGAGCTCCCGTCAAGCTCCTTAATTAGTTGGAAGTGCAAAAGCGGGCTCCCAAGGTGGGAGTGACACCACTTTAGAAGCACCCTGCAACTAAGGTCCAAGTAAAGTCTTCAAGCAATAGTCATTGTTCCAGCTTCCTACCATTAACAACAGTTGGAAAGCCAAAATTAAGGGACGAGACAAATGAGGAGATCCCGCTACAAAGGTCGTAAGATTACGTCAACTGGACAGAGATCCTATTACACATTGAGCGCAAAGAAAACTAACTAAACGATCTCTTGGTACCTGCTTGGTGTTGACGTAGTTGAGCTCAATAGAATAACTCATGAGGAAGAATGATAGAAGCGGAGGAAAGCTCCAAATCAACCTGCAAAAAAGACGATGATATTAATTATATTTGGGAATGTAGACAGCATATAACTTATAATTTATTTTTTATCCTTGCCTAAATTATTAGGCAAGTCAAGCCCACAAAGCCAGATTCCACATTCGAATATATTAAAGCCATATTCCCCATATCATCGAATATATTTTTACAACAACTACACTCACAATCTTCTGCTTTATCACCATTCCAATACACTAAAAAATGAGAAACTGAACTCTTTACCTGGTTTTACTCTATCACTACACTCACAATCTTTTGCTTTATCACCATTCCAGTACACAGCCAATCAATTTTCAGGTGATCGCCCGGCTCATCCGACCCTCGGTTCACTCTTGCCTATTGACGAAAATCGAAGCCATCACATAATAACAGAAGCACAAAAATCCATGAATTCCCATAGTTTTGGACACCAACAAAGCAAGATATACCAATAACACCAGGGACAAAGACCATGACCTTGATGTGGTTATGGAGATTCAAATTTCAAAGCCTTCAATCAAAAAGGGGACCAAGACGACCTTCCAAAGTCGCGCTCTTTGAGGACAACAATGTTCAAGTGCAGTAAATCAGTTTTCATCAACTAGTTTGACACGGTTCCAACAAAGCAAGAATGAAAGACAAGCTGAGGTAAAAGGAGGGACCCAAGATCAGTCTTTGAGGACAATGATAGAGATTTTTAATACAGTGGAGTATATGATATTTTTTGACTTTCCCTCTATTATTCATACTAGTCGGCCCTGAGCTAAAACTTATGTTGCGGCCACTTTTGGCCTCCAAAAATTTTGAATTTCAAAGGCCCCTCATACCTTTTTACCCCTTAATAATAGTCCGACAAAAGAGTCTCATCTTTTATTTTCACTTTAAGCCCCTAAAAAGTCAGGACCGGCTCTGTACTACATCCGGCTCGAATGCACATAACCCCTCCTCTCCCTCTCTATAAATACACCATATACTTTCTCTCATTTCACATAATTTAGAAAGAGTTGCCGATTAGTTTAATAATTCGGTAGAAAAGCCTTGGCATTGCAAATCTCTGTATTTGAGAGTATTCATGGCCATCTCTAAGGCTGTGATTGCTTCATTTCTCGTTTCTCTTCTCATCTTCCATCTTGTTGAAGCTGATTATAATGAAATGGTGAGAATTTTCTCTCCTTGACCAATAAACTCTCCTGTTCTTTGTTTCATCTTCCCTCGCGTTAATTTCAATGTTTTCTAACCTTAGAAACAAATATGGTTTCGCATTAATTATATATACAGGTGATCAGGGGCGATGGGAGCGGCGTTGCTCGCTCACTCCTCCAGAAAACAGGTTCACTTTCATATTATCCACGCTAAGATCTACATTTTTCTTCTAGAAATTACACTCGTATATATACAAACATGATTCTTTCATCAACTATTCAAAACAAATTCAATCGTCTGTGTTAAATTTCAATTCAGTGAAACTCAGTACTTAATGCAGTAGGCAAATTTATTTATTTATTTTTTTGTTCAACTGCAGTAAATCAGTAACATGATATATCAGTGGAGTAGTGGGTTTCCATCAATTAGTTTGACACGGTTCCAACTTCCAAAGTCTTGGTCTTTGAGGATAAATAAAAGAGAGATATGTTTAATATGTAAATTCGAGTATATGATATATGGGACCTCAGAGAAACTAATCACACATCAAAAGCAAATACCAAGGACCTTCAGAGGAATTAGTTTTCAACACCACTATACTTGTAAATTTTTGGATTTTCCTGTTATTATCAATATAAAACGGTAAGCTTAGTTGCAAGAAGCAGGAGCAAAATTGAGAGTGGTTGTGGGGGAGCGAGAGGATATATATAGAAGAATCTTATATGTAGCTTAAAATATATGGTCTAAGACTATTATTTTGCCAATAGTCCTAGTATACATGTCGATTAGTAGTCTTTGCCCATCGCAATAATTTTTTGCATATAAGTAAATATACAAAGCAGAAACGCCACTCTGTTGGAATAATACTTCATCTATTAATTTCTTATAGTCCTTTTTTGAAAGTTCGTGCTATTTTTAAATAAGTTATATCTACCAGTTTATATAATTTCATATGATTTTACAATTTTTAATTTAGGACTAATTGAGATCTATCAGATAAGATTCATTTTGCACAGAAAAATTATTATCAATTAAAACATGCGAGTGATTTTTGTAACTAGCTAGAATAGAATGAGGGACAAACAAATTGTGACGGAAGGCATACATAAAAGCCACCTTCCCCGTTTCAGCATTTCATTTACCATGTCCAATTTGCTTCACAACAATTGAAAAACAATGAGACTTGAATTCATTACCTGGTTTTTCGCAATCACAACAGTCACAATCTTCTACCTTATCACCATTCCAGTACACAGCCAATGCCTGGAGGATCAAAAATCTTTGTTACTTGAATTGAAGAATAGCCTCCAGTTCAACCTAGATTCCTCTGTCAAGTTGGTGAATTGGAGTCAAAGCAACGATTGTTGTCAGTGGAATGGTGTGACGTGTGACCGTTTTGGCCATGTTATAGGTCTCGACCTAAACACGGAATCAATCTCCGGAGGATTAAACCACTCAAGTAGTCTTTTCGGACTAAAGTTTCTAGAGAAGCTGAACTTGGCTTACAACAGCTTCAACTTCGCAAAAATTCCATCCAGTTTTGGAATCCTCATCAATCTAAGATGTTTGAATTTGTCAAACACTGATTTTGAAGGGCAGATTCCAATGGAGTTCTCGCGCTTGACAAGGTTGGTGAAGCTTGATTTGTCTAATCACTATTACTACTATTTTTTGAGGAAACCTGGAATCCAAATTGAAAACCCAAATTTATTCACACTTTTCTGTAACCTTAGTGGACTTACTGAGCTTAATTTGGACGGGGTAAATATATCAGCAAATGGGTATGAATGGGGTCAGGCCATTTCGTCTGCACTGCCTAATCTGCGAGTTTTGAGCTTGAGGCGTTGTTTGCTTTCAGGCCCTATTCATTCTTCCCTTCGAAATCTTCATTATCTTTCAGAGATAAATCTTGATTTAAACAATCTCTCCGTTCCAGTTCCGGATTACTTAGCGAATGGGTATGAGTGGGGTCAGGCCATTTCATCTTCACTGCCTAACCTGCGAGTTTTGAGCTTGAGTGGTTGTTCTCTTTCAGGCCCTATTGATTCTTCCCTTCAAAACCTTCGGTACCTTTCAGAAATCAATCTAGCTTGGAACAATCTCTCGTCTCCAGTCCCGGATTTCTTTGCGAATTTCCCAAATTTGACAGTTTTGATTCTTAGTGGGACGAACTTGTATGGAACGTTTTCAGACATCATATTTCAGCGGGTGAAAACACTGGAGACACTAAATTTGTCAGGAAATAAACTACTCAATGGTTCTTTACCTGATTTTCAACAAAATCGGTCCCTTCGGAATCTCATGCTCGGCTACACCAGTTTTTCAGGGAATTTACCGGAATCTATCGGGAATTTGAGGGAGCTAAGATGGATAGAAATTTCTGGGTGTTATTTCAGCGGACCGATTCCGAATTCACTGGCAAACCTTCACCAGCTTGTATATTTGGATTTTTCATCCAACAATTTTACAGGTCCAATACCAACGTTTGAGAGATCCAAGAATCTCACTTACATAGACCTCTCTAAGAATTCTCTTACAGGTCCCATACCTTCGTTTCAGGGATCCAAGAATCTCACTTACATAGACCTCTCTTGGAATTCTTTTACAGGTCCAGTTCCTTCCATTTACTTTGAAGGCCTTTCAAATCTTGAATTTATAAATCTGCAGAGTAATTCATTCAACGGGAGTATTCCTTCTTCTCTGTTTTCTTGTCCCTCTCTGCAGATCATTTGGATGGACAACAACAAATTCAGTGAAGTTTCTACGTTTCTACCAAATGGTTCCTTGTCCCCTTTGGATTCACTAGATTTGAGTCAAAACAAACTACAAGGGCCCATTCCCTCATACTTTTTTGATTTTCAAAGTCTCAGTCTCCTCAAACTTAATTCCAACAACTTCAGCGGCACCATACAGCTAGAAAGTTTCCATAGGCTTCCAAATCTTGGGTGGCTTGAGCTTTCACACAATAGCTTGTCAGTCAATGCAAGTATCAGTGACTCTAGCTTATCATCCTTTCCCCAACTCCTAGGGTTAGGATTGGCTTCTTGCAAGCTGAAAAAGTTCCCTCCTCTAATGAACCAATCGTTGTTGTCGGATTTAGACCTTTCGGACAACCAAATTTCTGGGGTAATACCTAATTGGATATGGAATGTTGGTTATGGATCTCTAGGTACCGGTCTAGGTAATCTGAATCTTTCTTGTAATCTCCTTGTGGGTTTGCAACCAGAATACGTTATTCCTATTAATCTTGGTGTCCTTGACCTTCATTCTAATCAGCTCAGCGGTGAAATCCCATTATCATGTGCATACTATTTCGACTACTCAAGGAATAATTTCAGCTTTTTTCTCTCTGCTGAAATTGGCAAATTCATTGCCTCTGCTTCTTTCTTCTCTCTTTCACATAACAAGATTTCTGGACCCATCCCTCCATCAATATGCAATGGGAGCAACCTTGAGGTTCTTGATTTGTCCAACAATAGATTCACTGGCACTATACCCCAATGTCTAATCGATAAAGGTACGACGAACCTCAGCATACTAAACTAGTAAACTTGAAGAATAACCAACTTACTGGTAAAATAACAGGAACATTCCCAGAAGGTTGCGCTTTGAGGACCCTTGATTTGAATAGAAATTGCTTGGAAGGGCAGGTTCCAAAATCCCTGGCCAATTGTGCAAATGCAGAGGTTTTAAATCTTGGTACCAACAAAATGAATGGTAACTTCCCTTGCTTCTTGGCGAACTTATCCAGCTTGCGCATCTTGGTTTTACGATCCAACAAGTTCCATGGAAATATTCGCTGCAGTGGGATCCTTAATAATATGTGGCCAAAGCTTCAAATCATTGACCTAGCTTTGAACAACTTCAGTGGCACTCTGCCACCAAAATTCTTTTCACAGAGGAAGGCAATGATGGATGGGGGTAATGCACAACCAAATCTCAGTTACTTAGGTTTTGAGAAGGACGGAAATATCTACTATGAGGATTCAGTGACAGTTATTGTTAAAGGATTACAGATGGAGCTGGTGAAGATTTTAACTATATTTACCACCATCGATTTCTCAAACAACAGTTTCAAAGGAAAAGTACCAAACAAAGTTGGGGATTTGAAATCCCTTTATGTTCTCAACCTATCACACAATGCCCTCACTGGTTCAATCCCATCATCACTTGGAAACTTGTCAAAGATTGAATCACTGGACCTCTCGTGGAACAAGCTCGGTGGACCCATCCCCGTGACACTTGCAAGTCTGACATTTCTTTCATTCTTGTACTTATCATACAATCAACTCATTGGAATGATCCCAAGAGGCTCCCAGCTTCAGACATTTCCAGAAACTTCGTTTGAAGGAAACAAAGGATTATGGGGACCTCCTTTGACCTCTTGTTGCAAGGAAGCAGAACCGGCACCGCCAACATTAAATGGTAGGCAATCAACTACTGAAGAGGACGATATTAACTGGGTCTACATAATGGCTACGTTGGGATATACTGTGGGGTTTGGAGTTGTTGTTGGGCCACTTTTATATTCGAAAAGATGGAGACAATGCTACTACAAACCCCTTGATCGAGTTATTGTGAGGATTCTCCATCATCGAGAGCAGCGAGCAAGAAACCAAAGAAGAAGAAACAACATAAACCAGCTTTGGAGACGCCAACACCACTGAAGGGTAAGTTCTCGAAGCAGAGTGTAGTTTTTTTTTTTTTCATAATTAGCTCAACTTGTTTCGTTTAAGTAAAATAAGGTAAGGGTTTGTTCCCCGATAAAATCTTTTTAATGGCGGAGCCGTGAATACTTGTTTATGGAACCAATAGCGACCATCCAAATGTGTTTTTGAACAGTCTGGATGTTGATGAAATTTTTCCCAGATTGGAAAAGTTATACTCTTCCCCGGGAAAGTTTCATTTTAATCCGGACAGTCCAAAGCCGAAATGGACGGCCGAGATCACGTGGAGCCGTGAATAACTTCTTGATGGCTCCGCCGTGAATAAGTTTCTCTCTTGTTCCACTAACTTGAATATACTGAGATTAAAGTAATACTCTTTAGCATTATTTAACCAAACAGAACTTTTATTTAACCAACCGAATTAATTAACGAGTCGAGAACAATAAACTATGAACGCACTTAGAAAAAATCAAATGAATAAAATCAGTCAATAATAATCAATAATATTCACAAGGGTTCATCCTTAACCATAGTTTAGAACTTTAGCCTAACATAGATGAAAATTCATTCTCACAGAGACTACTTCTGCTCATGTTTTGCTCGAGTCGTGGAACCGAGATGGTGCTGCTGCGTGCTCTCGCCGGACTCGCAATCCGTGGTCGAGAACCCCCAAAACCCTACTACTGCATTCTCCTTTTATAATGCTAACACCAACAAATATACCTATTAAAGAGAGTCTAGTGCAGTTGGTAAGTCATTGTCTCCCCTTTGTGGAAGGTCTTGGGTTCGAGCCCCACAGGGGGCAGGCCCTTTAGGGAGCCAAGGCTATGGATAGCTTCTGGTGAGTAGGATTTTCCTAAACTAACACTGACTTAATCCCTTTTTTTTTTTTTTTTTTTGGTTATTCGTTAAACCTAATCTACTCTATAATGTAACCAATTTCCTTTAGGCCAAGTCACAAACCACGTACAAATCTTTGGAAATACGGCTGGTCCTTGTTTCCTTTTGCCAAATTAAAATTCAAACCCAACCTTCGAGGACCCAATCAGCTTTAAACTTGACACCACCGAATGTGTTTGCCATTTGATCATTTCATATTATTGAGTCCTGCTGTAGGGACCGATGGGTCCCGTAGGGAAATCGTACCCACGGCCGCGCTGGGCCGTCTCCGGCCACCGGACAGCCGATCAAAGCCGTCCAAAAATTCTATAAAAAAATATATATATGAGGGGGCTTTTGCAAGAATCAACGGCATCCGATGTTGTAGGGTGCTTGATCCAAACACCTTATTTTTCATATATACATGAAAATAAGGTGTTTGGATCAAGCACCCTACACATATCGGATGCCATTGATTCCCGCGTGGACCCCTTTTTAAAAAAAAAAAATTTGGACGGCTCGGATCGGCCGTCTGGCGCGGCCGTCAGTACGATTTTCCTACGGGACCCGTCGGTCCCTATAGCTTTTCTCTGCATATTATTTGCGATATGGTTGTTTGGGTTGGGGCCTAATTTAGTTCACAGTTTATTTCTACAAGTAAGGAATTTGTTTTAATTGTTGTCAATTGCATGGTAAACTTGTATCTTTGGAATTCGAAAATCTCACCCCCTTTCAGGCGATTGATCACTTGTAAGGGACAAGATTTAGCATATATTGGGCACTAAGTTGGCTATCTCGGTTTCATGTCATTTAGTAATTTCAGTTACTTGAATTGCAAAAATGTAATAATATGGCATGGTACTCGTCTATTTGCCGCTTTTCTAATTGGGATTAGCGGTCCCGATGGTTTGTAATAAATTTAGCTCATACTATTTATCTTTCAGTGTTCAGTAAATAGAAGCTTTGGAGTAAGAGTTGATAATGATTGGAGTAAAAGTGAGAAAGTTTGTGAGTAGAGATGAATCTAGAGAGATAGAAGTTTGTGATTGGAGTTTGTATGAATGGTAAACTTCTCTATATTCACTTTCGATTAAAATCTATTATTTCTATCCTCTCAAATGGGGCAATGGAGGATGTTGGGTTGGAGATTCTCTAAAGATGAATAATGAAATCCTCTAAATTTACTTTATGAATATGAAATACTCCGTAGTATTATTTTGATCCTCTATTTAAAAGTATTGGGTTGGAGATAGTCGTAGTGGAAACCAATGATTGAGGACTGGTTAATGACTCTAGGACTATATAGCACCACTCTAGGTAATTTGGTTACTGCTCCTGCACTATACGTCTTTTTGGCGTCGCCCTATCACTGGAGGCATATTTTTCTAAAAAAAAAGCGGTGGATTACTCGGATTGGTTCTTTCGTCCTTTTATGAAGTATAGATTCTACTCTTTTTTGGTTAATGACTTTGGGACTATATAGCACTACTCTAGGTGATTTGGTTACTTTATGAAGTATATGTAGAGACCCGTATTTTCTTTTATTATTGAAAATGATTAATGAATGTCTAATTGGGAAAATGTGACATAATTAGTGATTAATTAGATTGGGGCTTGAAGTGAAAGAATAGAGAGTGGAGGGAGTGTAGGTGTGAATAAAAGATATATGAGTATAAATAGTGGTGTGTGAGAAGTAGGAGATCATTTTATCTCCATCCCTCATCTCCCTCTCTGCCGTTCCTCTCTCTCTCTCTCCACCGGTCTCTCTCTCTCTCTCTCTCTCTCTCTCTCTCTCTCACTTAAAACTCCACTCAATCTCTCAAAATCCTCAAAGATTAACCTCCCTCTGGCCTTCCGATCGTGTTCTTGAGCTCGAGAATCCTTGGGTCGGGCTCGAATCGAAGATTTGAAGTTCAAGAAAGCTAGGGCTCGTCCAAAACTCGTAGATCTTGGTTATCGTCGCGAGGTAGGGACTTCTTTACCTCTTTTATGTGTTTATATGTTAATATGGTGTGAAAATCGAGCCTTGATCGTCTCCCTTCGTTCCTTTCGTAAGCTGTCGAAATCTGCAGAAAATCGCCCAGATCGCTTAGGGATCGATCCCTAAACTTGGGGGATCGATCCCCCTTTTCATTTCTGGTCCAGCAAGCCCAGGGATCGATCCCTAGTGTTATGGGGATCGATCCCTCCTCTCTCTGGAATTTCTGCTCGTCTTCCCGGTTTCAGCCTAACTTCAAACGGCCATAACTTTCTCGTCCGACGTCCAATTCATGTAAACTTGGTATCGATTCGAAGGTCTTGAAGTTAGCTTTCCAATGCCACCAAAATCACCTAAAGACTCTAAGTACACAGAAAGTTATGACCATTAGAGTGAGGGTGTGTCGGCCTCCCAACATCCGTTGGCTACCCCTAGGATCCTCGTTCTATCGTTTCGACTTCCTATGACTTGTGGATGATATTTGTGACCCATTGGCCTTCCATTAGTGAGGAACGACCAAGGAATTATTTAGTTAAACGTCGTTTAAGTGCATTCTATTGATTGTTGGTACTTGTGATGGCTTATAGCGTATTTGCGATAATGTTGGCATGTTGTGTGATGTTTCATTTATGAATGTGATCATGGGGGAGTCTTAACTTGCATATTGTGTGTGAAAGTAGTTGTTTGAGTTGGAAGTTGGTTTAGGAAGTCTCGTAACGCAAGGGGTGGTAATACGGAGACTTAGACGGGTCTCGTAACGCAAGAGGTGGTAATACGGAGACTTAGACGGGTCTCGTAACGCAAGAGGTGGTAATACGGTGACTCGAGTCGTTTGGGATCACTGTGACACAAGGGGTGGTAATACGGTAATCCTCGTAGTAGTATACGGTAACGCAAGGGGTGGAAATACCGATGGTGGGAGTTTGGGATAGCAAGTCGTGTTGAGTTGGTAGAGTGTATGAGTCTTGTGAATGGTATGGCTATTTGTGATAACGGCATGTCCTTGAATGATCATAATGAATGTCAAGTTACCTATGAGTTCATTGTTATCTCTTGATTGAACTTCATCTCCTTGTCATCCCATTTTGCACTTGGCTTAATATTTATATATAGAATTGGTAAAGATTTTTCTACTGGGCTAGTGTAGCTCAATCAAATCTTTCTTTTCAGGTTCGAATACTGGACAATAGCATGCATATATCGTGTGCTTGGATGTGAAGGACCATTTTGGAAGCTAATCTGGTTTTTTTTTAGTTACTAAAACATCTTTGTAATGACTTTCTTTTGTTAAAGATGGCTATGTAACTAAATACTCTAAATTCCCCTTTTGATTAAAGTTTGTAATATTCAAGATATGTTCGTACTTGCTTTTATGTGTATTTGGGGCCGAAGTGCCAAAGCTGTAAATCTTTAGTTTTTGGGAACTTGATTTGTAATTTAAGACAGGTGGGAACTATTTTGGGAAATATGTATGATATGCGAGGTTCTTTAATTAAAATGTATTATTCAATTATGTTGAAAATCGAGGGCGTGACAGTATATATTCTAATCTTTTTTCCGACTTGCGCTTCACTGTACTACTAAAGCGCACGCCTCGCGTCATGCTTCATCAGCCCTTTGGCACAAAATTGTCCATATGACGATCAATTGCCCGGAAGAATTAGAAGCACCGAGCCCTTGAGTATGCAAACTTCTGGGAAAGGACGGAAAGTTGAAACGGTGTCCGGCCATGGATTCATGCGTGAGGACATGCTAACACAATAATTTAGGGTTTAAGGTTTGTATCAAAATCATGAATTCGACATCCGATTTTTCCAAGAAATGACACACTGAGCCTCCGTTATATAGACTAGTGGGACTGTGGGAGAAGACAAAACATGGAAATGATGTACGTCCTGTTACAGAGTTATGCGTTAGGACATGCCGACATGACGATACATGGTTTATGGTATAATTATTTTCATTTGGAGTCAAAATCATCCTTTTGAATTTGAATCCATTTCCCACGTAAAAATTTCACACACCCAGCCCTCAAGTATGTATACTTGTGGGAGAAGATTGAGAATGTCGAAACAGAGTCCGGTATAGAGGTATGTGCTGGGACACACCGATATGATAATTTGTGGTACCAACGGTCTGGAATTAGGCTCCCCACAGGAATGGTTGAGGTTCGAATTTGATGTCCGTTTTCTGCGAATATTGACGCTCTCCAAGCTTTCGAGCTCGTTGACTCATGGGAGATGAAGGAACCTCGAAATGAGCAGATCCAGTTACATATTCAAACTTGTTTTCTTTCAGGGATCTAAATCGTCCATTCGACTTGCGATTTATCTTACTTTTAACATGAGGGAATTCCAATCACTTGTACCACCACATAGTAGCTATTTCAAATACATTAGATGACTCTCAAACTCAATGTCTAGATCCCTTCTAAACCATCAAATGTAACTTGTAAAATTGAGCTATTCTCATGGATATAAGGAATCACTCTATTCGAAATCTACAGCCATCCAAACAGACTTGTCAAAGATGGAGAAATGGCTACTACAATCATCTAATATATCACCATCCCACTAGTTGCTCTGATGGAATTCCAACAGCTAAGAATCTCCAATTAACAAAAAAAGAACACAACCGTAGGGTAGAGCCTCCATCATTTCAACACACCAATAAGGACCAGAGCTTGAGCCTACACGCCTAAATTCCAGATTAATTACTATCTTGCATACCCGTTCGGCTAAATAAGCCAACTGACTTATTTTTTTTGTTCTTATTCAATTTTTTTTTTTGTATTTGTTAGTTTATCGTCAATTTTCGGATTATTGCATCGTCATGTCGAGAGGAATCTAAAAAGTAAAAAATTATGATCGAAATCCAATTTTTTTAATAAAGACGAAAAAAGTGGCTTATTGGCTTATTTTTGTTTTTATTCAAAAAAATTAGGTTTTGGTCGTAATTTTTTACTTTTTAGATTCCTTTTGTCATGACGATGCAATAATCTCCAAAAAATTGATGATAAACGAACAAATACGAAATTTTTTTGAATAAGGACAAAAAAATAAGCCAGTTGGCTTATTTAGCCGAACGGGGATTATTGTGTTAAAGCAGTCAAAAGGAGTTAAAGCTAATCTCCCTCTCCGGACCATGGGCCGATCATAAGCCCTGAATTCGAAGATACGATGTGTGAATTTTGCAGCTCTCTTTGTGTAGCTTATTCATGAAAAAGATCTCATCAATACGAAAAATGGTAGCACATGCATGATTTCATTTCATTTGTGTTCGAGTACATAGACAAGAAGTTTGATTTTGTAAATATAGACCATCTATATTGGTGAAGCCAACCGTATCGAACTCGCATATGTATGATTATCAGATCAATCCAACACGGTTTACAATAACCCTGCTTCCAAGCCCTATGGGCAGTAAACTACCAAGACTTTACGTAATAACATGAATACGAATCCATTTTCAAATCCATGCTATGCTGGTAAGCTGGCCTTTTTCGCAACCATTAGGATATATTTATCCGAACTTATCAGCGATCAATTCATATAAACTCAACAAGGCTGCAGAGTTTGCATAGCAAGGGACGGTTTGATTTTCTTTACATTTTGGTTTTCATAATCAACTGATTCTCGTTTTCTTTTTAATGACTTTTGCAAGAAGCAGGTCAAACCGGAGCATTCGGGCGGACTTATCCAGGAATGTTTCTCTCTGATGCCTAAGTTCGCAATTTCGCATCTCTGAAGCTCTATTTTTGCTAATGGTCCTGAGATGTTTTGGCCAGACAGGCGGCCATGGTGCAACGTGGTTTTTGTTGGTGCAAAACTTCGTTGTTGTTGATGAAAGAGGATAAACAGAGATGATTCAAGTCACATTACAATGTTGCTGTCCATAAGACGATATTCGCCTGTTTACACCATATTTCACCGCCTGTCGATGATCGACCGGAAGGTGGCGATTATGAGTATGCAACCTATTTTATTATTATTAAGTATTCATATTAATATTAGAACTAGTATTAGTATTTCTTTTATTATTGTTATTTGCATGCAGGACACTTGGCTTGCTCCTACACATGTGGAAGTTAAAAGGACACTTGTCATACTCCTACACATTTGAAGGGAGGTGGGAAGTTATTTTGACAAGTGGAAGCAAAAGATTGAATGAAGACTAGTGGAGAAGTTAGGAAGTTATTTCCTACGTTTGTTGTTTTCTATAAATAGTCTTTTAAGACTTCATTGTAATTCATCTCCAACAAATCAAAGTCTATCTTTATTTGTCTTAATTTTTGGAACTACTAACCCATTCGGGTTATAATTAGGAGTAGGAGTAGAATTAACTTAATTTCCTTACTTTTAATGAGGATCCGTCCTTCTTGATTGTAATTCTACCTTGAAAAAATAACAAAGTCCATTTGTTATTTTTCTTTCGCTCCACCCCACTTCACTAAACCATCAATCCACTCCGCCCAATCGATATCACCAATCTCACATTTGACTCGACCGCCATTTCTCTTCCGGTGAAGTCCTGAAATACGGCGTGGAATCTCAAATCCGTTTGTGGAGACAAGCCGCATTCGCCCTTATTTTTTGTTGTTAACATTGTTTCCCGAAATCTCAGTCGATTTCGATCGAGGGAAATATTGGTAAACAGTTTTGGCGCTAGAAGGAGGGCATCATTACTAAATCAGAAGTAATGGCAAAGATCAAGTGTAAACGAGAGCCTTTCATGAAAGGCTTGAACTATTTGCTAAAAGAAAACCGGCCATTTGTTGGCCAATTCCTGGATATAGAGTTCCATATATCTTGGTGCCTTTTAAGGCTTCATTTATGATAACAGAGGAAACTAATTTCCGGCAAAACATGGCCATTTGTTGGCCATTTGTAATGACTTTGTCTCTTGTTAGACAAAAGTCTAACAAACTGAATTCTGTATGCATGGATTCGGCATCCTATGAGTATTGGCCACGTCTATGAAGAAACAAAATTGGCCAACACTTGGCCAATTTATGGAAGGTCCCAATCTTATAAGAATTTTTATGCCGATATCTTCTGAGAATTTTATTGCCATGCATCGATCGATCAGTGCCAATGGTTTGTGGCCTCGTTTCCTTTCCACAGGCCTCTAGTTTCTAAAATGGCATTTAAGTCTTGCATTGAAGACTTGATTAATTAAATTGTTCAAAGGAGGCCGGCCATTTATTGGCCAAATCTTTGGAACAATCGGGGGTTAACAAATTTTGATCAATTCTGTTTTTAAAAAAAGCATTATGATCAGTAAAACATTCTGCCCATGAAGATCTTTGGTCAAAAGGGGCAACCAGTCGAGAGTGAACAAATAACCTCTCCAATGATCCTAGAATGATAGATAGTCCTCTTTTTGACATCAAATTTGCTTGGGGGGCAAACTCATCTTTATCTTAGCCAAATTATGCAAAGAAAGTGGCTTTGGCGTTGAAACTCGAAAGGAGTTGAGTCATGAAAATAATTTGATTAGAAAGCCTTGCAAGGCTTCTGACAGGTTATTCGTTTGAAGAAAGCCATTCATTGGCAATTTTGGAGAGCAATTAGTTACTGGGGTTGAGCGATCTTCGGCCACCGTCCATTTCATTCAACTTGAATTTTTTTTAATCTGAAAGATTGACCATGAATGGAAACAATCTATGAGATTTTACTGCGGAAAGCTCTCATAAAGGCTTTAAAATGTTTAATACTGCAAAATGGATTCACAGGTTATGCTCTTGTCGGTTTGAACAGTACGTCCTCTTTCGATAAGTCGCAAGGTTTACAACCAACACTTTTGAAGCATGGTTCTTATATTATTGACCATTGATTAAAAACTTTAATCATGTTTATGGGCCAAAAGAATCCTTTGAAAAATATGTGAAAATTGATGGTTTTGCCCTGTTTTATTTGGTTTTGCCAAATGAACTTGGGGGGCAAAAATTTATTTTTAGAAGAGCCAACTATAAAACTTAAGTGGCTCGAAAGTTTGAGACTCAAAGTAAGTCGAATCAAAAATAATTCGACTAGAGTTTTTAATTTAGACCATGAATGGTCGACATAGAAAATGATCCCTCCACTCCATCTATATGGGTTAAGAATAGTGAAAACTTGCCCGTGGAGTACGAGTTCAAGCCAATTGTGGCTGTGAATTGTTGATCAACAGTAACCATGGGTTAAGAGGGATGGATTCTCCGAAGCCATTTATATTGGCTTTAGTCGAAAAACACCAAGTTTTGGTTTATGCCACTTGTCCCACCACTGATCTTTGGCTAGCAGAAGACTTTCTGTCGAGGACTAATAGAAATGGCCAATTATGGCAAATCTATATTTTGGGTGTGGCAGTGTATGCATGCATGATTCAACAGGTGGTTTTGCCATGGGTAATAAGATCGACCATCCATTAATTGCAATCGACTGGTGAAATTAACAATCGATCATGGCTTATACTGGCTTATAGTTGAAGGAAACAAATCGACAAGGATTTTTCAACAGAGGCAGTACTATCCCATAATTCGACAGAGGGAATATTGCATCTAATAAGCCAACACATGGCTTTCAGCAGTGGTTTTTAAGCCTTGAAGGCTTTATTGTACCAGTCGAAAAATGAAAAGATTGGTGTAAAATTTATCTAAAACTCTTCGAGAGTTGGGGGGCATAAATCTTTACACCGTAAAAGGTTATTACCCGTCGATATCGACAGAAGGGTGATTTAAAACTAAGAGAAATATTTACCAAAGTTAATCCTTAACTCAGGTAAATAGGGGGGCATTGTTTACACCATATTTCACCGCATGTCGATAATCGACCGGAAGGTGGCGATTATGAGTATGCAACCTATTTTATTATTATTAAGTATTCATATTAATATTAGAACTAGTATTAGTATTTCTTTTATTATTGTTATTTGCATGCAGGACACTTGGCTTGCTCCTACACATGTGGAAGTTAAAAGGACACTTGTCATGCTCCTACACATTTGAAGGGAGGTGGGAAGTTATTTTGACAAGTGGAAGCAAAAGATTGAATGAAGACTAGTGGAGAAGTTAGGAAGTTATTTCCTACGTTTGTTGTTTTCTATAAATAGTCTTTTAAGACTTTATTGTAATTCATCTCCAACAAATCAAAGTCTATCTTTATTTGTCTTAATTTTTGGAACTACTAACCCATTCGGGTTATAATTAGGAGTAGGAGTAGAATTAACTTAATTTCCTTACTTTTAATGAGGATCCGTCCTTCTTGATTGTAATTCTACCTTGAAAAAATAACAAAGTCCATTTGTTATTTTTCTTTCGCTCCACCCCACTTCACTAAACCATCAATCCACTCCGCCCAATCGATATCACCAATCTCACATTTGACTCGACCGCCATTTCTCTTCCGGTGAAGTCCTGAAATACGGCGTGGAATCTCAAATCCGTTTGTGGAGACAAGCCGCATTCGCCCTTATTTTTTGTTGTTAACATTGTTTCCCGAAATCTCAGTCGATTTCGATCGAGGGAAATATTGGTAAACATCGCCCCGGCCAATTCGAGAGAATTTGGTGTGCACTAGGTTACAGCAAATGAGCTTCCAAGATAAAATGAAGCTCAATCTCCAACTGTTGTCTAACTGCGTTATGCACTAACGAAGAAAGACCCGAACACCTTCGGTTTTTGCGAGCCCACCAAGAATAAATGTAGGAGATAATTCTAGAGAGAAACAACAATCAAATTGTTCTAATTATCCTTAACCCCGAATTGGTAGGACCCTTTGCCTTTTTATAGGCACGGATCATGTTAGTCAAAGATTACACCTCTTTGATTAAATCCAATAGTCATGTCTATTTCTAATAACCATGTCTATTCATTCCACCCCAATGGTCACACTTTTTGGTATAGTCATGTCAAATCATTTAACTTGAATAGACACACCTCTTGTGCTTAATTCCAATGTTCACGTCTATTTATTTAACCTGAATAGACACGCCTCTTGAATAAAAACTATTCACCAATAATTACATTTAATATTCATTTAATATTTCGGAAATGTTCCAACAGTTTATAGTTAATTTGTCTATTCAACCCACTCAAGCATATAAAAGAAGCTGTAGTGGAGTGAATCATTAACCAAATTAGCAATAATGGAAGACTAGCTAGGAAACAAATCACACAACTACATTTTTAAAATATTGGATTTGGTCCACAATTTGAGGTTGGAACCCATTAGAATCTCTAGAAGAGTCGTAAGCTTAGCTTGACGAAGCGGGAGCAAGTGCAGGGGAAGCGAGAGAATATGAAAGAATGAAAGAGTATAAGGTCGGTAGAGTATATAGGAGTGTGTACGTAATTGTTAGTAATTGGTCACTAGTCCGAATATACGTGTGATCAATTCTTAATTATTGTCTTTGCATTTTTTTTTGGTCATAGAAGTAAATATTATGCACATAAGAAGTAGTTGTGCAAATTCGAGAAAATAATGTTGTAGAATCTTGTCCTTACTCCATATTTTCGCTTGCTTGGTAGCTTTTCTATTCAAATTTACATCCTAGTTGGGAGAGCACGCTTCTTTCTCGATGGGGCTAGCTTCAGAGGATATTCTAACTTGGTAGTGCGGGAGCAAGGTTCTAAGGTGAATTCGCCACGGAATAGGAAGATGCTCTTACTATGGTTGTAAACGCTCTTACTATGGTTGTAAACTCTGGGCTACTGGATAGAACATCATATTACACTTCGAGCACAATGAAAACCAACTTAAGACAATTGATGAAGCTGGAAAATGAAATGTGAAACCTTACCTAACTTTGGAAGGGTACCTGCTTGGCGTCGAAGTGGTTGAGCTGAATAGAATAGCTCATGAGGAAAAATGACAGAAGAGGAAGGAAAACTCCAAATCAACCTGCAAAAAAGACTACAGCCTCCATCCCTTTTTAAGAGTCTCAATTTGTAAATCCAACTTTTTAGTTATGAAGGCATAATTATTACTAGAAAAACTTATTTATGGAAGGTTCCGTAAATAAGTAATTACAGAACCCAATCGCGATCGTCCAAAAGTGTTTTGGATGGTTCGGATTGAAAAGCAATTTTGACAGGTAAAAATTAATAAAATTGAAAACAAATCTCAACCATTGATTGCGCGAATGGACGATTGTGATTGCGCCACTCCATGAACAACTTGTTCACAGAGCCTCCGTGAATAAGTCTCTCCATTATTACAATCTAAAAGTTGTAACTTTTCCTACTTACCCTTTATGGAGACATCATCATTAGACTTTTACTCACTAACTTTTTAAAATGAAATCTACTTTTAGGGCAAAATAGAAAATCTACAAATTTTTATTCACTAATTTTATAAAATGGACACGTATTAATTAAGGCACAATCCAAAATAGAATACTGGACTCTAAAAAAGGGACGGTGGGAGTATATAATATTGGGGAATGTAGAAATCATATTTTAATTAATCCTAGCCTACATTTTTAAATTGTTTCTTGGAATAATGAGTCAAGTCCACAAAGCAAACACCAAAGCTGAATGGCCAATCCACTGGAATATATTAAAGCCACATTCCCCATATCAGCGATTCATCTACCATTTTCACCAATTTGCTTCACAATAACTAAAAAAAATGAGGATCGAACTCTTTACCTGGTTTTTCTCAATCACCACACTCACAATCTTTTGCTTTATCACCATTCCAGTACACAGCCAATGTCCGGAGGATCAAAAGTCTTTGTTGCTTCAATTCAAGAACAACCTCAAGTTCGATCCAAAATCCTCTTTCAAGTTGGTGAATTGGAGTCCAAGCAACGATTGTTGTCAATGGGATGGTGTGCAATGTGACGATTCCAGCTGTGTTACAGAACTCGACCTGAGCCTGGAATCCATCTCTGGATCGATTCCGAATTCATTGGCAAACCTAAGTGATCACCTTGTTCACTTAGATCTTTCATCAAATAATCTCATAGGTCCCATACCTTCGTTGCAAGGATCCAAGAATCTCCATGTCATAGATCTCTCTTATAATGCTCTAACAGGTCCAGTTCCTTCTTATGATCTGTTTTCCCTTCCATCAATGTCGGAAATTTACCTTGAATACAACCAATTCAGTGAAGGGTTCTGGGTTTCTTCCAAATGGTTCCTTGTCTCCTTTGGTTTCACTAGATTTGATAGGAAACAAACTACAAGGGCCTATTCCCTCGTACTTCTTTGATTTTCAAAGTCTCCAATACCTCCATCTTTCTTCCAACAACTTCAGTGGCACCATACAGCTAGAAAGTTTTCATAGGCTTCAAAATCTTCAGTGGCTTGAGCTTTCACACAATAGCTTGTCAGTCAATGCAAGTATCAATAACTCTAGCCTATCATCCTTTCCCCAACTCCAAGTGTTAAGATTGGCTTCTTGCAAGCTCCAAAAGTTCCCTCCTCTAATGAACCAATCGATGTTGGGGATATTAGACCTTTCCAACAACCAAATTTCTGGGGTCATACCTAATTGGATTTGGAATATTGGTAGTGGATCTCTAAGTGTGTTGAATCTTTCTTGTAATCTCCTAGTGAGTTTGCAACGGGGATATGTTATTCCTCCTCTTGAAGTCCTTGACCTTCATTCGAATCAGCTCTGCGATGAACTACCAATACCGCAAGATTCAACAGCCTATGTGGACTACCCAAGGAATAACTTCAGCTCTTCTCTCTCTGCTGAAATTGGCAACGGCATTGCCTCTGCTTCTTTCTTCTCTCTTTCAAATAACAAGCTTTCTGGACCCATCCCTCCATCAATATCCAATGGGAGTGACCTTGATGATCTTGATTTGTCCAACAATAGATTCACTGGCACTATACCCCAATGTCTGATAAATAAATGTACGGCGACCCTTGGAATATTGAATTTGCGAAACAACAATCTTACTGGTAACATAACGGGGACATTCCCAAAAGATTGTGCTTTGAGGACCCTTGATTTGAGTGAAAATCTCTTGGAAGGGCATGTTTCAAAATCCCTGGCCAATTGTGCAAATGCGGAAGTTTTAAATCTCGGTACCAACAACATATATGGCACCTTCCCTTGCTTCTTGGCGAATTTATCCAGCTTGCGCGTCTTAGTTTTACGATCCAACAAGTTCCATGGCAATGTTAGCTACCGAGGAATCCATAACAATATCTGGCTAGAGCTTCAAATCATTGACCTAGCTTTGAACAACTTTAGTGGCATTCTGCCACCAAAATTCTTTTCACAGAGGAAGGCAATGATGGATAGAGGTAATGCAACACTACATCTTAATCACTTGCTTTTTAAGACGAGTTATGGTACCTACTATGAGGATTCAGTGACAGTTATCAACAAAGGGTTAGAAATGGAGCTTGTGAAAATCTTAAATATATTTACCACCATCGATTTCTCAAACAACAAGTTCAAAGGAGAAATACCATATACAGTTGGGGATCTAAAATCCCTCTATGTTCACAACCTATCACACAATGTTCTCACTGGTTTAATCCCATCATCTGTCGGAAACTTAACAGAGCTTGGATCACTTGACCTCTCGTGGAACAAGCTTGGCGGAAGCATCCCGGTGACACTTGCAAGTCTAACATTTCTTTCATTCCTGAACTTATCATACAATCAACTCGTTGGAATGATCCCAAGAGGCCCCCAACTTCAAACATTTCAAGAAACTTCATACAAAGGAAACAAAGGATTATGGGGAGCTCCTTTGAGCGCTTGTTGCGAGAAAGCAGAACCGGCACCCAGTGCCGGCCCCGACATTTGGGTTGCCCAAGCCCAATTTCATGTTTTGTTGCCCACTTACTATTAAGTCATACAAAATTTTATTAAAAAAATACAAGTACAAAGAAAAAAAATTCAAAGTTTCAATGTTCCTTTAGATGGAATAACATAAAAAAAAATCAACATCACAATGTAACCCCGGTTATAGCGTTTTATGATTAGCATGATTCGATTCCAAAAAAAAATAACTTCTTGCATTTTTTGAAGCAAATTTATCAATTCATTCATTGTACTCTACTTATTCAAGAACTCGGGGCCTGTTTCTCTAATTTTTTGTTATTCGGCCTTTTGGGCTTTTTAGTTGATATATGTGACAAGAATAGCCTGTCTCAAAAAGCGTAAAAAGTTTAAAAAAGTTTCTAATGCCCAAAACTGCTCTTAGTGGAATGACGTCTCGATCTCAATTGAAATCATAGCCAAACTACTTAACCTCTCTTGTAAAACCGTAGTTAGCATGTAAAAACAAAAAACCCTGTTAGCTTGACTTTTTCTTTAATCAAATGTAAGAACATATCACTTATACATTACTTCACACTTGTGTTTGTTAAATCAAAAATTTTCAACAAAGTATTTTAGTAATACGTATTATTTTCCTAATATTGTGGGGTGTGGGGAGACGAAAAGAAAAAGACGTAGAAAATGGAGAAAACATAAGAAGGCAATGTAATCCCCGGGGATCGAACTTGGCTCGCCTGGAGACTTGAAAGCATGCAGTAGCCGCTCAACCAAGCAATTGGTTTGTGCAAATTATGAGAACTTTTTCATATTTATACCTAACTTAATTTTTTTTTTTTGGTTGCCCCGGCCCGGGGGGTTGCCCAAGCCCGAGGGCCTGCGGGGCTTACCCCGGGGCCGGCCCTGCCGGCACCGCCGACATTGGATGGTACACAATCATATACTGAAGAGAATTAATGAGATTAACTGGGTCTATATAACCGCTACGTTGGGATATACTGTGGGGTTTGGAGTTATTGTTGGGCCACTTTTATACTCGAAAAGATGGAGACAATGCTACTACAAACCTCTCGATAGAGTTATTGTGAGGATTCTCCATCATCGAGAGCAGCAAGCAAGACATCGAAGAAGAAGAAACAACATAAACCAGCTTCGAAGACGCCAACACCACTGAAGGGTAAGTGCTCGAAGCAGAGTGTGGTTATGTTTTTTTTTTTCTACGTAATTAGCTCAACTTGCTTCAATAAAGTAAAATCAAGTAAGGGTTTGTGTCCATCGTGTGTCAAGATTGCAGTTCCACTGACCTAAAACGTGCAGGTGTAGTTGCAAAATTTTGATTTGAATCATGCTCCATGTGTGTCATAGATTCACCATCTCTCTAGTTTCTTGGATCAAGTTTGGTATCGTATCGTGTTCCATGCGTGTCATAGATTCGTAAAATAGAAGATACATATGTACATTCGGGGTTCGGGGATAGGCATCAATTTTTCCTTGTTGACGTATCAGAACTCTGAATCGTGATCTATGAAAAAACTCAATTCAACAGAAATCTAACTTCTGAAATTCTGATAGAGAGAGAGAGAGAGAAGATCGTGCATATTCATTCCATGACACGCCTTTATTTTACGAAAATGGATGGAAATTCCCTGTTCGTTTCCTCAAACCATATTAATCAACGAAGCAAACACATACCTGGACATTACCACACCACCAAATTCCCACACCAAGAATTACCACACCAACAATGTTTATGACGAAATTTTTTGTCACCGATTTCTTATATTGGTGACGAAAAGTGTGTGTCTTCTAATAACTAGACAATAATTGTGATCTTGAAATATATAGACCATCTATATATACGTTGTGGAAGCCAAATGTATTGAAATCACAAATGTACGATAAGCGGATCAATCTGATATTTTTTCCATGATGGTGTACACTCATTGTTCCCAATAAGCATGAACCCAAATTCCAAGCACTATGGAGAACAACATTAACAAGACTCAACACAATAACAGGAATACGAACCCATGAATTTGCCTAAATTTCGCACACCAACATATTATCCACGAGTAGATGCACAAACCATAGGCATTGCCTTGCAAGGATTTTATCATTCCCATAGCATCAGAATCGAGCTTCACGGCACGGTTAAGCAACGCAAGTGTAATTTGGTAATACATGAATAATATACCAGTGTTATCACTTTTTCTATGTCAATGTCCTGCATTTTCTTCTGTGGCTTTTGATCTAACTTTTGTGGTTTCTTTCTAACTACCTGAATAAAGCAAGAGATGGAAGAAAAGGGACAAAGCCACTAATTAAGGACCTTGATATATATGGTTGTGGTATAGAGATTCAAAGTCTTCAATCAATTATCCTTGATGCATGCCGGAGTCCACACGCCCAAATTCGAGTCTTTTAATTTCATGTAGCGGATGGATATATAACTGCAAAAAGGAATGAAATGGCATGTGGGAACACATTGGGTTGATTGTTAAATTATTCAACCAAATTAAGCATATAAAAACGCACACTTTGGGTTTCCAACTTTCCATCAACTGGTTTGACACGGTTTCAACAAAGCAAAAATGAAAGACTATCAGATCAAAATTCTGATAAATTTGTCAATTGAATCCAAACCGTTGATATTGTAAATTTTGACGAGTACTACGTCTATGCCAAAATTCAAGTTAATCAAAAAATGAAAAGCTCATGGTCAAATCGATTTTGTTATGAAATTAAAATTTCAAATTTGAATTTACTAAAAATTAGATCACTGTGTTATTGATGCCTGATCGAGATGATTTTTTACAGAGATACTCTATTCTTTATTTAATACATTATGAACGACTCAGATTACATTTTAGAGGTGTGTGAGATACACCTCCGTTAATATGGATGGAAAACATGACGGCAAGGGGTCTATCCGCACATTTTCAAAACCACAGGTAGGTTATGTGGTCAGTTTTGAACCATGAGAAAGGTATCCGCACATGACGATAACCACAGGGGGTGAAAGTGGACTTTCCTCTATAAAAAAGCTCTAGTGCTGTAAATAATTAACAAAGCAAAAATGAAAGATAAACGAACACTTTGGGTTTCCAACTTTCCATCAACTGGTTTGACACGGTTTCAACAAAGCAAAAATGAAAGACTATCAGATCAAAATTCTGTTAAATTTGTCAATTCCGGCATTTCACATGAGTCTTTTTGATCAAACATCGATCGGTGGCTTCTTTCTAACAACTTCACCAAAGAAAGAGCTGATAGAGAAGGGACAAACCCACTAAGGGCCTCGATCAGCTTGTCGTGTATAGAGATTCAAAGTCTTCAATCGATGATCCTAGATGCCGGAGTCCACTTGCTCAAATTCGATTCCTTTCATTTAGTTGATGGATATACCTGCAAAATACAAACTATACTAGGAAGCTTTCTCCATTTCCATTGGTAACCCAATTGAAGCCAGTTGAGCTTCATTAATCTAAACAGTTTCTATTGCAGATTTTCCCTTGAGCAATTCATCATTTTCAAACTTTTGTTCATGCTCCAACTGTGTCTCTCTCATTGCAACTCTGTCATCCAACCACGAAGTAACATCTTTAAAAACAACGTCAATGTTTTCCGGTAATTCACCATATGTGAGGGAATGCCACATCCCTGGATACAATTTGAAGCTCTTGTCTTTGCTACAAGCTGATTCATAGAGCAGATTGCTCACTGATGGATCCGTCACCTTGTCCTCTGCCCCATGGACTATTAGGAATGGAATTGAAACCTGAAACAAAGAACGGGTTATTGACTAAGCCAGTTTATTTGGTTGGCTAGAAAATAAGATGAAAATTGTTGTTGTAAGAGTTTCTGAACCTCTTCAAGTCTTTGCTCCAGATCTAAACTGACTTTTAGAAGTTGATTGCCGGTTAGAAGGCGTGGCCTGCCTTTGTAGCAATAAGGGTTTGATCGAATCTGTCATCAAAGGAAAATCTCAAGTTGTATTTAATTTCATTACCTCAGATACGTACGTTTGAAAACTAAACATGTACAAACCCCCTGACAACATCTTGATTTTGAAGTTGTGAAAGTTGCCCAATAAGATTGGAGAGAAAATGTAAAGTATTTTTACCTCTTGTCTAACTTCAGGATCTCTGCAAGCAACATCAATAATATCTGGAGTAGGGATGATTTTCCATGTAGGAATGATACGACAGAGCTTTGTCAAGACGTTAACCACGAGTGCCGGTGGCCTAACATCATCTGCTATCTGTTAATGCAATAAAACACAAGAAAGATATGTTTGAAAATTTCTTGCATATAGGATCTTATTTTTTATCATAGAAAAGTAAAAACGACAGGAGTAGATGCACACTGAGAAAATCGGCTTTTTTTTGTCCTTTGGCATATCTTTTTTTTTTTTTAAATACGAAATGATATGTTGCAGGTTGCGGTGGTAGATCAAGTGATTCGCTCGCTACAGCGGCGCTATTCACCGCTGCAGTTTAGTTTGAGTGTTGGCTGGGGTTGCAATTTGCAAGTGGGGTTTGTTGCCGTGGATGGTTTTGCAAGTTTTGGGTTAATGGCTAATTGATATGTGTCAGCCGCCGTTAAATAATGGGGTGTGATCCGGCTAGTGGTTTGGCTATCTTTCATCAAATACTTCGGCTGAGGTTGTTCAAGGGACTGCTCGATGCGGTGGGATTTACTAGACTCACATTTGTTTTGGTTTGCTCCTTGTTGATGGCTTTCGCTTACCACAGTTGCGGTGCTCTTGAGATGCATTAGTTTAGTCTTTTGGTGTGTTATAAGTTTCCAGCTGTTATTTTCTGTGTGTTGGGTGGGTAGATTAAGCATTTACGGTGGAGGTTTCTTCGCTTTTAGTAGTTCATGGTTCAATGACCACGGTTGCAGTGTGGGACTGCATTTTCACAGGGTATCTTAAGATTTTAAGCACTTTCAGTTATTAGTGAACTTTCACTAGTTTTTGCAGAAATGGTATTTTAGTAATCACGTAGCACACTTGTCCTTATTTTTTATTGCAAAAAATATTTGTCCTTGAGTTCAAAAAATGGTGTTTAGAAAAAAGAGCTAAAAAAATGTAAATATGAGGAATTTTTTGAAAGTAAGTCTCGCTTTCTTCAAATTTATGCAATCGAAACCGTTTAATCACTCATTTTTCTTAATTGAAAAACTAAATAAAACAAACAAAAAACTCAAAATCAATCAGCACAGTGAAAATCTGACCAAAAAAAAAAACCTTTCTCGATTGTAGTTCTTGCCGAACTCTACAAAATGAACGGAGCCGATTATCCACATGTGATCGAAAAATGGTCGGAAAATGCGAAATGGACCGGAGGGGGATACCAAGCCCTTGGTATACCCGGGATACTTAAAAGTTTCTCGACATATATAGGGCTTAGATTCCATCTGGTATATTAGCAACCAGTTTTGTCCAGTTAACGGACATGATGGAGCCAGCCCACTAGCCTCTAAATCAAGGGCTCTCCCCATGCCACCTCATCTCTCTTCAGCCCTTCTTTCTCAACCAGTTTCGTCGTCCATGGCTACCGATTTCCACCCACGAATGATAACCCCAATGCCCACGAAAATCCCACCAGAAATCCGAACACCGTCGCCTCCAAATCCACTCGATCTCACAGTAGAAAAAATCGAATTGAAGTCGAAAACCGAACCAGTCAAAAAATATCCCTGATCGGAAACGAAGAACACCGAAAATCGCTACCATTTGATTCTCCGTCAAACATGAAAGAATCAGCAGCAGCATCAGGGGACGATGAACAAAGGGCCCGTCAATATCTCCCAAATCAAAAAAAAACCCATTAACATAGCCTTTCAACGCTGCCAAGTTTTCTCCTCTTTTTTTTTAATATCAATCCTTAGGATCTATCTCGAAAAATAGAAGTGGTTTTAGCAGCAAAGACTAGGTTTTCAGATTCTTCTCTAGGTTATGAAGAGAGGAGCACCAAAAGATAAGAAAGTATTGGACTAAAAAATGGCCGTCGGCCGAAGAAAAAGAGGTGGCATGGGAAGAGAAAGAGGGGTTGAAGAGAGATGAGGTGGCATGTGGAGAGCCCTTGATTTAAGGGCTGGTGGACTGGCTCCATCAGTTCCGTTAATTGGACAAAACTAGTTGCTAACGTACTGCGTGGGATCCGAGGGGTAAATGGGGCTTTAACTTTTAGCAATTTTAAAAACTACCCAGAAAAAAGGTTAGTATTTAGGATCTGTCTATTTTTTGTGATCGCTCTTCGCAAGGAAGATTTGCAGAGAATCAAGCAAAAAAAAACGTGTTTGGGCTCATTTCGGATCCCACAAAAATCTAGTAAAACATTCATAAATTTTGTAATATTATTTTATGGGACCCTATAAAAAATCAGCTCAAACGGATATCGATAAATATTACTTTTGGATTCATAGGAGCGAACTGAGCAGTTTCGTCTTACAAATCTAAAAGTAATACTTACCGATGTTCGTTGGAGCTGATTTTTTACAGGACCCCGTAGAATAATATTAAAAAATTTAAAGATATTTTTCTAGATTTTTGTTGGATCCGAAATAGACCCAAACACATTTTTTCTTGCGCAGTTTTCTATAAATCTTCCTTGGGAATAGAAAGTTCAAGAGAGAGAGAGATGCACACCTTACACATGGGTGCAACCAATACGGCACCGTCCCAGAAGGTGGGCTTCTTCCTGTGCAACAGAAGTGCCACTGCTCCTCCCATTGATTCTCCCATCAAAATTCTCAATTTTCCCATGTTTTCCTTCCTCTCTGTTCATAAATTCCCAAATTCAACAATCTGAAGCCACCCCAAAAACTTCAAATTCCCCCATGAATATAACCATAACAATTGATAAAAACATATATAAAACAGTGTTTTTTTTTTCCCAGAAACATAAAAGAAAGAGAAACTGCCTTTTCATATTAAAGTTCAATCTAGACAAATACAATGTGTTATACGTGAGCCCATTTAATTAACTCTCAACATGCTATTTTCAATTAACTAACGTGGGCAGATTTATTGCGCGATGATTTCTTTCTGCTGCTTAGAATTTTGTAAGACTCTGTTTTCTGCCACAATTTCTATGAAACCAAACAACTAGCGATGGAATTTCAAATATTAGAAATTAACTAACCGGAGATTCTTGTGTAGTGGTCAGAGCAGTCTGTAACAACATCGTCGAAGTTAGGGACGTATCCCTGAAGCCCAGATGATTTCCCATGCCCTTCATAATCCATTCCATAAACTCCATATCCTGCTTTTGCTAGCCTTGTTCCGGTCCCTGTTTCAATCAAAACCCAATTTCAACTTCTTTTTAACCAAGACTAGTTTGGATTGTCTCAATTTCAACCCGGGTTATGGTTATAAAACGAACCAATTAACCGTCGCAAGTTTTGGAACTAATTTGTTTGGATTGATATTTCTTCCCTTGGTAAGCGGTTTGGGGATTGTCTTGAATTCAACCCAGATGGCTTTCCCCTGTAAAATCTAGCCAATTAATCGTCCGTCCCACCCAATTCGTTAAAATTGGTTTTCCCTATCAAAGGGTTTCTGGAGCTCTGTGACTTTTGTTTTTGTTCGAAGAAGTTAGCGATATTTCTGGGTATTTATATTTTCCTCTTGCATACTCGGATTCATCTCTACTCGTAGGGTGCTCTGTTTTTGTTTCCGTTTTCGCACTCCATAGTAACGCTTAAACATGAAAGAGAAATATATTGACCTTTCATTGAGATGCTGGACTCCATGGCGTAACCATGGCAGAGAAAGATCAAAGCTTTCGGTTCACAGTTTGCAGGGAGCCATCTGCACGTGAAAAGCTTCATTCCTCTCGAATTCACTACGAATTCCTACATATTATTCATTATAGGTGGAAAAAATTAGTGGGTTATTCGCAATTAATCGAAAACTTTGAAAAAATTGAAAAACTATTCGTTGGAAAGAAGAAAAAAAAAGACTAAAATTGAACTGGACTAACCTCTTCATATCTGACTCCTCCAATTTCGTAGGCCTGTTAATAGACACAAAACAACACAAATTTGAAAAGGTGAGACACAGAAGAAAATGAGTATATCCATCTATGTTCACTAAGACACACAAACGCACACAATATATGTGTGCGCGCGCGCATACACATATATGCATGTATGAAAAACAGAGTGAGGAGGCAGGGGGACAAACCATGACAGAGGGGTTTAGAAAGATTGGATTTGTTTGTTTGTTTGTTCCTGAGATGAAGAATATGGGAGAGAATTGAGAATATGAGAGAGAAAGAGAGGAGAGAGAAAACAGCGTTTATCAGTTGGAGGGAAGGAGGAAACAACTTGCCTTTGATGGGTAGGGACCAATTAGCTGGTGTTTTAATCCTCGTGTTTTTGACCAATTAGATTAGCGGGACTCAATTGTGTGTTTTCCTTTCTTTTTAATTTTCAAATATAGTAATGAATGGTAAATACCGTCACTACGATGGGAAAACTATACGGAATCTGACTAATCAGTAGTAGGAGTAATAATTAGGGAGAATTTCAAAATACTCCTGATCTTTACTCTAAGTTTTAATTAAACTTCCAACCTTTTAAAAAAATCAATTTTACTTCTAACGTTATCTTCCGTTAATCAAAATACCTCTTTCCGTCGGAATGACTAACGGATTTGTTAAGGCCTCCGTTAAATAGCATCTTGATCGAATTTCGATGATCTGAGCCGCTCAATGTGATTAAAACGTGATTTTTAAGGGCACTTGCAAAAAATCAGCAAAAAAAATGACTGGGAAGGGTTTCATCTGAACATTTTTTTATTGAATAGTTCAATAAAAAACTGTACAAATTAAGTTTTTTTTCCGATTATTTTTTTTGCTGATTTCTCGCGGGTATCCTTAAAATCACGTTCTAATCATATTGAGCGGTTCGGATCATCAAAATTTGATTGGAAAAGGGGAGGTGCGGATCGATCCGGATTTTGTTCAAGTCCAAAAGTCCGGATTATGCTTCGGTCCTCACCTCCCCTTTTCCGATCAATTTCAATGATCCGAGCCACTCAATGTGATTAAAATGTGATTTTAAGGGTATTTGCAAGAAATCAGCAAACAAAATGACCGGAAAGGGCTTGATTTGAGCAATTTTTAATTGAACTATTTAATAAAAAATTATTCAGATGAAGTCCTTCCCCATCATTTTTTTACTAATTTTTTGAGGGTACCCTTAAAATCACGTTCTGATCACATTGAGTGGCTCGAATCATCGAAATTTGATCAAGACGCTATTTAACGGAGCCTTTAACGAAATTCATTAGTCATTCAGACGGAATGGGCGTTTTGATTAATGGAAGATAATGTTGGAAGTAAAATTGATTTTTTTAAAAGGTTCGGGGCCTAATTGAAATTTAGAGTAAAGGTTGGGGGATATTTTAAAATTTTTCCTAATAATTAACGAGAAGTCTGATGAATCTAACTTATTATGGTAAGTAAGAAACAACTGTCACAAATGGGAATTGACGAGAATAGTACTCCATTCCATCCTTGAAACATTGAAGAGACAAAATCCAGCTTTTACCCGTTTAATGTAAAATTCAACGACTCTTAATTGTTGGAAATTTACACAGAATTTTCAGAGAAAATCCAGCTTTTACACAGAATTTTCACGAAAGGGAGTTTCATAAAAATAAAATTTACCAAGAGTTTGAAGAGTTAATATTGCATTATTACTCAAATTTTCAGAGAAAATGATAATGTTTACAAGATTTATTACAAGGGGTTCTATAAATTCTAGTGTAGGGGAGGGGAAAGGGAAAGGGGTATAGCCATGATTTAGATTGAGGTGGCTTCATTTGTGTTGTTACATGTTCTACGTAAAAATGCGAAGAGAAAGTTTTAGTGTCAAGACATATGATTGAGTTTTATACTGGTAAATTTTGTCTTTTAATTTAATATGTCGAAAAAATAATCAAGGTTTGGTACAACTCTCTTGTGATTTTCAAACAGAACCATAGAGACATTATTTTCATGGTATTCTTTTTTCAAATCCCGTTTTTACAAAAACAGATTATACGGATAGTGGCAAGTGTCTATTCAAATTACATACATGTACGTGCCTCTAGGAAGGGGTGAGATTTGGACCCGCACCAATGCGAAGGGCCACAAGATCATTCCATTCCAAATCTATAGCTATCAAAATAGACTTGTCAAATATGGAGAAATCACTTGAAGAAATATCTAACATAGTAGCATTCCTCTATTCCAAATATATAGCTATCAAAACAGACTTTTCAAATATGAAGAAAAATCACTTGAATAAATATGTAATATAGCAGCATCCCAGTAGCTTCTTGATGAGAAAAATGTTATGAACAAACCCAACTAACCATGGATCCTCTTTTAGTCTATACACTTGGCCTTAGAGGTATTCCTAAGAATGAACCATGTAGCCTTTGGTGGCTGTTAATATAGTAAGTGAGGCTCTTGCTTTCAGCCAATGTGGGACTAAGCTAGCACTCACTTCTACCAGAACTTGAATATTACAATTTTTCCCCTCACAGATCCAACGTCTTCGTTGCATGGTCCTAGCAACCTCTCCTAGGTGTCCGTGGTGGTAGAACGTACGCCGCATCCTATCCACCACTTGGATCAGGGTGGGGGTCTAAAACTATTTATAATGACCAAACCCGGCAAACAATGGACCCCTTTTGGCCTAAACACTTGGCCTTAAAGTGACTTTAGTTAAAGAAATTTCCAATTAACGAAAACAAACTAGAATATATGTTTATGTGCATTATATTTAATTACTAAGATATGATTGGTCATCTTTACATATAATTGCATACAATTTTGTGCATCGCTATCTATTTTGAAAAGCAAAATCTATCTAATAAAACACAAGGGTCTTTGGGAATATTCCTAAAGAATATTCTCTCTCAATGGTTCAGATTTCTCCCTGATACAAATTTTATCTACCCATACAAACAAATCCAACGGTCCAAATTTCTCTACCCTTCACATACAAACTAATGGCATATTTTGTAAATAGTGTGCAATCCTGGGGCTTATATTGGAAATGTCTCCCAATAGAAAGGGTAATTTCAACAGATTTGTAAAATCAACACAATATATATCAATTGATTAATAGGCGAGGGAGGATTTTTGGAAAGATTTGATGTACTGATTTTTGGAAAGTTTTGCGTTTAAATATATACAATAAACCGACTAATTTTACTGGAAGCTTGATTTTTTGCAATAATTTATGTGCCAAGAAAGGGATAGACAATTGCCGTAGAAAACATATCCTTCATATTTATTTTAGATTTTTGTGCCAAGAAATTTATGATTTCATATTATTTTGTTGCCTTAGCTTGCATGAAAAAACACACATTACCGTAACCACATAAGCTTTAGCTTAAGCTTGCATGAAAAACACATTTTCCATTACATGGGATATAGATACTAGGCTTGCATCCAAAATAGATTTTTGGTTGCGTTCAATACATGCATACAATATATATATATATATATATATATATATATTTTTTTTTTTTACTTTTATGCTCTTTTCTTAAAAATATATTTCCATAAAAAAATTGCTATGGAGACTATGGACTATACTGGCTGATTTTTCGGAAAGTGAAAAAATAGTTAGTTTTTTATTCAACAAGTTTCTACCAGTTGTAACACCATTTATTTGACTCATTTTTTTGGTGTGTTCAGAATTACAGGATGAATAGTCAGAATGAAATTAATGTAAAATTAATATGGTGCGTGGAACATGTCTCTCGATTTCAAGGGCTTCAAAATTTGAATCACTCAAACCCTGTCTTCATTTCAGCGAAGGTGATTTTTTCGTGACTCTCTCTCTCTCTATTTTTGTTGGCCATTGTCAAACCCTGTCCTTATTTCAATGATGGCAATTTAGTGTTTTGAGCCATTAGCTAGCAAATGCCGTAGGCACAGACAATTCCAACAGGGATGCGTAATGCCGTAGGCACGGGCAAGCACTAGTAAAATCATAAAAGATAAATGTACAAAAAAGTCTTGGTTGAGAAGGTGTTAATTGGATTGTTCAAAATCATGTTGAGCGGGCGAACTTCTATACCATTAAATATTTTTTTGAGAAACAACTACTATATTTTGAATAAAAACTAGGAATCTCGTGGGTAGGGCAGTAGCCCGGACTCCTCCAACCCTCAATGTACCCTTGCCTATTGACAAAAATCGAACACCATTGCATAATAACAGAAAAAAAAAAACATGAATTTCCCATAATTTTGGACATCAACGCAGCAACATATAACAGTAACACTAGGGACAAAGACCTTGACCTTGAGTGGTATGGAGATTCAAAGTCTTCAAGCAATTAATAGTCATTGTTCTTACCATTGTGGAAAGCAAAAGGGGGGACCCCAGACGACTTCCAAAGTCACTTGTTAAGTCATGCTCTTTGAAGACAAATGAATATGTATAATATATATTTCTATGGGACCTCACTCACTATTTTCACCAGTTTGCTTCACAACCACCAAAAAAAAATGAGAATTCAACCAGTTACCTGGTTTTTCTCAATCACCACACTCACAATCTTCTGCTTTATCACCATTCCAGTACACAGCCAATGCCTGGAGGATCAAAAATATTTGTTACTTCAATTGAAGAACAGCCTCCAGTTCGATCCATATTCCTCTGTCAAGTTGGTGAACTGGACTCAAAGCAACGATTGTTGTCAATGGAATGGTGTGACGTGTGACCATTTCGGTCGTGTTATAGGACTCGACCTGAACACGGAATCAATCTCCGCAGGTTTAAACCACACAAGTAGTCTTTTTGGACTGAAGTTTCTGGAGAAGCTGGACTTGGCTTACAACAGCTTCAACTCCACAAAAATTCCATCTAATTTTGGGATCCTTACAAGTCTGACATATCTGAATTTGTCGTACACCGATTTTGGCGGGCAAATTCCAATGGAGTTCTCGCACTTGACGAGGTTGGAGAAGCTTGATCTATCTCAGGACTACTATTCTTCTAACATCCGAATTGAGGACCCAAATTTATTTACACTTTTTCATAACCTTGGTGGGCTTACAGAGCTTTACTTGGACGGGGTGAATATATCAGCAAATGGGTATGAATGGGGTCAGGCCATTTCAACTTCACTGCCTAACCTGCAAGTTTTGAGCTTGAGACGTTGTTTTCTTTCAGGACCTATTGATTCTTCCCTTCAAAACCTTCGATATCTTTCACAAATCAATCTGGCGGTGAACAATCTCTCGTCTCCAGTCCCGGATTTCTTTTCGAATTTTCCAAATTTGACAGTTTTGAGTCTTGATGGAACGAACTTGTATGGAACATTTCCAGAAGTCATATTTCAGTGGGTACAAACACTCGAGACTCTGGATTTGTCAAGCAATCCACTACTCAATGGTTCTTTACCTGATTTCCCAGAAAATGGGTCCCTTCGGAATCTGGTACTTAGCTTCACCAATTTTTCCGGGAATTTACCGGAATCTATTGGGAATTTGATGGAGCTAAGAAGGATAGAGATTCCGGGGTGTAATTTCAGCGGACCAATTCCATATTCCTTGGCAAACCTCAGTCAGCTTGTTTATTTGGATTTTTCGTCGAACAATTTTAGTGGTCCAATACCTTTGTTTCAGGGGTCCAAGAATCTCACTTACATAGACCTCTCTCATAATGCACTAACAGGTGTGATTCTTTCCACTCACTTTGAAGGCCTTTTGGATCTTGTGTATATAGATTTAGCATATAATTCTTTCACCGGGACTATTCCTTCTTCTCTGTTTTCCCTTCCCTCTCTGAAGAAAATTCAGCTCTCCAACAACAAGTTTGGTGATCAAATTTCTGGGTTTCCTCCAAATGGCTCCTTGTCCCCTCTGGATACACTAGATCTGAGTAGTAACAAATTAGAAGGGACTATTCCCTCTTATTTCTTCAATTTTCAAAGGCTTAATATCCTCTCACTTTCTTTCAATAAATTTAGTGGCACTGTAGAGCTACGAAGCATCCAAAGACTCCATAATCTTACTAGACTTGAGCTTTCTTACAACAACTTGACAGTCAACGTAACTGCCAATGATTCCGGCTTGTCTTCCATTCCCAAGCTTAATGTATTGAGTTTGGCTTCGTGCAATATGCCAAAGTTTCCTCATCCTATACTGATGAACCAATCGAGAATCATCCATTTAGACCTTTCGGACAACCAAATTTCTGGGGTAGTACCAAATTGGATTTGGAATGTCGGTAATCAAAGTCTTGCGTATCTGAATCTTTCTTGTAATTTCTTAGTGGGTTTACAAAGCGAATATACCATGCCTAGGCTTAGTATTCTTGACCTTCATTCCAATCAGCTTGGCGGTGAAATCCCATTACCACTAGAAACAGCTATGTACGTGGACTACTCCAGCAATAATTTCACCACTATCCCTGGTGAAATTGGCAACGGCGTATCCTCTGCTAATTTCTTCTCTCTTGCAAATAACTCGCTCACTGGACCTATCCCTGAATCCATATGCAATGGGAACTACCTTCAGGTTCTTGATCTGTCCAACAATATGTTAAGTGGACATATACCACGATGTCTGATTGAAAATTCCACTGAGACTCTTGGGGTACTGAACTTGGGAAACAACAATCTTTCTGGTAATATATTCGGAACATTCCCGCAAGGATGTGTTTTGAGGACACTGGATTTGAATGGGAACAGTTTGGAAGGGAATGTTCCAGAATCTCTGTCAAATTGCACGATGTTGGAGGTTTTGAATCTTGGCCGCAACAACATGACTGGTAATTTCACTTGCTTCTTGAAAAATTCGTCTAATTTGCGTGTCTTGGTTTTGCGGTCCAATGATTTCCAAGGCGGCATCCACTGTCCTAGAGTGAATAATGAATTATGGCCAAAGCTTCAAATCATCGATGTATCTTTGAACAACTTCGGTGGTGATCTGCCTTCGGAATGCTTTCTACATTGGAATGCAATGATGATAGGTCGGAGTGATGCAAAACCAGATCTCAGTCACCTAGGTTACGAGTTCCTGAAGTTAAATAACTTCTACTATCAGGATAAAGTAACTGTAACCGTAAAAGGGTTAGAGATGGAGCTGGTGAAGATCTTAACTCTGTTTACTGCCGTTGATTTCTCAGGCAACCGTTTCAAAGGAGAGATACCGCATACAATTGGGGCTCTGAGTTCCCTCCACGTACTCAACCTATCGAGAAATGCCCTCTCAGGTCAAATTCCGTCAAGACTTGGAAACTTGACACAGCTTGAATCATTAGATCTTTCACGTAACAAGTTAAATGGGAGCATTCCGCAGACACTTGCAAGTCTGACATTTCTTTCATTCCTGAACTTATCATACAATCAACTCATTGGAATGATCCCAATAGGCACCCAGCTTCAATCATTTTCAGGAACATCGTATGAAGGAAACACTGGATTATGGGGAGCTCCGTTGACAGCTTGTTGCAAGGTAGTAGAACTGGTTCCGCCAACATTAGATGGTACGCAATCATATACCGAAGAGGATGAGATTAACTGGGTCTACATAATCGCTACGTTGGGATATACAGTTGGGTTTGGAGTTATTGTCGGGCCACTTTTATATTCGAAAAGATGGAGACAATGCTACTACAAACCTCTCGATAGAGTTATTGTGAGGATTCTCCATCATCGAGAGCAGCGAGCAAGAATTCAAAGAAGAAAAAACAACATAAACCAACTCCGGAGAAGCCAGCACCACTGAAGGGTAAGTTCTCAAAGCAGAGTGTTATTGTTTTTTTTTTCTTTTTCTAACTTAATTAGCTCAACTTGTTTCAAAATTTCAATTAAGTAAATTCAGGTAAGGGTTTGTATCATGTAGAGCATTGTAAGATATTTAAAATCGTTAATTAGAATATGTAAAGAAAAGTATGTTTATGAAAAATACAACGGAAAATATGAAAACAAAAGATTAATTGTGACAAACCGCAACTTAGCATTCGAATATACTGAGATATAAGTAAAACTAGGGGTGTACACGGTCCGGATTGGTCCGGTTCTCTAGAAAATCAGTAATCGGACCATTTCAAACGGTTCTAGAAAATTGGGAACCAGAACCTAACCAATATATGCATAGAATCTAACCAGAACCAAACAATATACTTTAATCTCCAATTCGTAGCTTTTTTATTTATTTTAAGTTGACAATGTTAGGGATAGACAAAAAAAAAACTCTTTAATTTCTAATTCCTAAACAGAATCATCAAGGATATTTTCGATATTCCATTTGTAATAAGCTACTCTACAACTTATTTAACCAAACAGAACTTGTACTCAAGCCTATAAAAAGCTACAGAAAATATGTTTACAACTTATTTTAAGTGATAGCAAATAGCTAGGGCCAAGTATGTAAGTTTTAACAATAAATTTTCAAAACATAAACCAAACTGAGCCTTATGTCCAAATCACTTGGGGTCGGCTAAATTTTCAAAACGTAAATGTGCGAATTTATAAATATTCATAAGACTTAGGTAAGTTAATAAAGTTGTTTATCTCAACAAGTCTAAAGATGTTTTTGTGCAGCTTCTAAATGATAGGCACGTAAATGTTCACATACGCGCTCTCTAATTTGCCATTGCTAAGTCTATTTATATTATTATTTGGAGTTTTATGCTTTATTTTTGTGTTATAGGTATTTGGAGAGTTTTATACAAAAATATGTAAAATTGAAATGTTAAACGGTGTTCGACGTTGGGCCGTTCGAATTCAATCAAGTGGAAGGTCTGGACTGCAATCGGAGTAATGATTCCCAAGTCAAATTGGCGGAAGATAATTTCAGTGAAAATGAAGAATTGGACTTATGTTTATTAGATGGGCCCAGTGGTTCACAGTTGGTTTGACTACATGGTGGGCCAAGAAGGGAAAAATGGAAGGCTTGGAATTAAAAGAAAAAGAAAAAGAAAACGAGAATAGGTTTTGGTTTTGAGTCGGCACTTCTCACTTATAAAAGGACGGGAACAGTGGGCAGAAAAGGGGGAGATCACTTTTCGAAGGCAGAAGACGACGAACGGGGCTGCCGACTGCCGAAATTCAATTTTGTTTAGTTTTCAAGTTTTGTTCAAGTATTCAAGTTTTCGGTAACTCGTTTCAATTTCTATTCTTAATAAAAGTTATTCGTTTGCATTCGTTAAGTATTAATCTCTTGTTTATTTTTCATCTTGCGGAATAGAAGCATGTTTCGAACTAGGGTTTCTTTTGTTTCTTTTTTAATAATGAGTGAGTAGTCGTATAGGTAGGGTCGCGGGGTGATTAGCACACCGTGACTAGTCTGGGCACTGCTCCTATTTTCAAACAATGAAAAATGATTTTAGATTGGAAAAATACTTCCCGTTGACGAATCCAGGTATTGTCGGAGCCCATGTGAACGGGGGAATGAGGGTCCAAAACCCATTCTTCGCTGCGCATGGGTAAACGGCGACCGTAAGGGTTCGCATCTTGCGGGGTATCTTTTTCAATCTAAAGTTGAACGTTTTTAAGAATATTGAATGGAGCAGGTTAGTCAGGACTGGTTGCGAGTGCTAAGAACCCAACGACCGTACCTCTTTTTAATTATTTGAAAAGAACAATCAATTTCTTAGGTTTTAATTAATCTCAATCAAAACAACAAATGGTGGCTACCTAAGAGCCCGTTTAAATTATAACAACCCGAATTTTTAGTTAGCACACATCACCGTCTTTGTGGATTCGACTCCGGTCTTACCGGATATTATGCTGCGTCGGTCTCCGCCCTACGCTTGGGACAACCCTTTATTTTAGGACTAGGAAATCGTCAAGCACTAAACAAATAATGCCATGGAACTAAGAACATATAATTTGTACGAATTTGCTATTAATTTTGGATATTAATGCATCCTGTACACTAGAGGATGGTGAGGAACTGGTGGGATAGCAATATAAGGGTGGCGATGTTGTGATTTGATCATTTCACTGGTCGGCTAGCTCCCCACCGCATGTTTACTATGTCGTTGGATGTGTTGTGTCATATTGTATACGGTATTGTTGTTGGCTTCGGGCCTATGGAGTATTTTAGTTCAGAGGTTATTTATATGATTATAGAATCTGATTCAATTGTTTCCATGGTAAACGTGTAACTTTGGAAATCTAAATTCTCACCTGGACTGGTTTATCCTTTTTCAGACGATCACGTGGAGTGGACAAGATTTAGTTCAAAGGTTTTTTTTCAGGCGTATGGTACTTGTCTATTTTCCGCTTTTCTAGCTAGTTGGGCTTAGCAAACCCGATGATTTGTAATAAATTGAGCTTGTAATATTTATCTAAGTATTCAATAAATAGAAGTGCCAATAAAAAAAAACAATTAAATAGCTCTGGTAGATATTTTCAATAATGCTTTCACATTTTATTTTAGTGATTGTCTCTTAACTGGTAGAAATAAAAGGTTGTGTTCGGTTAGACTAACAAGCCGGTCACGAATTCGTAGACCCCCGGGTTTGGGTTGTGAAAAATCTGCAAAAGAAGAGCTATGTAGCATCCTTCCTATTCCAATAGGTTCTCTCCCAGTCTGGTACTTGGGACTTGGGAGTGCCTTTGATAGCCACCTAAAAAGCGAGGATTGTAACAAGCTTAAGGATTGAAAAGGATGATATTCTGTGCAGAATTCAATTCCGAACCAACTGGAATGCTTAGAGGGAGGTCCAGCCTACCATTTCTTGGAAATAAAAAATAAAAAATTTGTCTGGTTCGCCCATCATGCATGTCCCTAGATTGGTATTGAATGGCTCATTTTCTGGAGCATATTATCTACTAAGGACAGGTTGGAAAGTTGGGGCTTGCAGGTCGATATATGGCATGTTGTCTTTGTAATGGCTTAGTGGAGTCCCATGAATATTGTTAGGGTCGCTGACAACTATCCGTGAAAGTGTCCATGAAAAGGTAACGAACGGTCCAAATTTTTCGTCCGTTACCTTTTCATGGATAGCTGTCATGGACCCTAACAAACCTGTTTGTTTTTTGCTTGGCCATTTTCTTGTCAAGTTGAGCCATAAGGATTGTAATCTTATTGATGTTGGACATGACTCCAATGATCATCATGAGGAGAACCACCAAGTCCACAATGGCATGCTAACAACTACTAACCTTTTTAAACACTCCGTTTGATCTTTTTATTCAGCTTTTCACACTATGAGAGCTGAAAAGGACAAAGAGGGAAAAGTGACCCAGACTTGGGGGACTATTGTGCCTTTAAAATAGAGTTTATATTGTTAGTAAAATGGTTTCTTAGAAATATTTTTTTTAGTCTTTGGGGCATAAAACCATTTTAAGATATGAAAGAAATTGGGTCTCGAAATCAATTGGTCGTTCGGTATAATATGGAAGGAACTGCCCCTCTTGCTCGGGCTCAGGCTCGGGCTTTCATTAAAATAAATTTAGCTTGGCTTGCTTGGACCAAAGTTATTACATAAAATATTATAAATTACGATATATAATCATTTGAAAAATAGCACGAACTCCATAAAAAGACTATTAAATCCGGACGGAAGGAGTATTATACTAGTTTCTAATCTATTTTCTAGTGCACAAAAGTATTATTTCCTTACTAATTTTCCAACAATCTTAAAGCAGATTTACTCGTATTTCAGTAATACTTTTGTGTATTGAGATTTGATAATCATAGTCTATTTATTTGTTTTTAGTGTGTTGTTGAAATGGCTAGTGAAACTGGAAACGATACCGGTTCTAAGACGAACTCCTCTACCCCAAATGCTACTGGTACGAGTCTCGTCATCCCTACCCCGGTGATCTCCACAATTCCTAATATTCCTGCAAGTCATGTGGAGAAACCGAAAAATTAAAGTTCAATGGTACCAAATTAAAGAGGTGGCAACAAAAAAATGCTATTCTATATAACCACCTTGAATTTGTCAAGGTTTCTCACTGAGGATGCTCCTGCTTTGAAGGAGAATGAAACTGACCGCCAAGTTATTGATGCGGTGGATGCTTGGAAGCGTTTAGATGATATGGCAAAGAACTACATTCTCAACGGTTTGGACAATGCATTGTATAACGTACATGTATTGTTCAATGCAATTAACTACCAAGCAGTTATGGGAATCCCTGGACAAAAAATACAAAACGAAAGATGCCGGCGCAAAGAAATTTGTGGTGGGCAGGTTTTTGGATTTCCTAATGGTGGATTCTAAGACAGTGATCTCTCAAGTTCAAGATCTACAAGTGATTCTGCATGAAATTCAAAAAGTCTAAAGATGTTTTTGTGCAGCTTCTAAACAAATAATGCTATGGAAATAAGAACATATATATTTGTATGAATTTGCTATTAATTTTTTTATGTTGATGCATCCAAAGCGTCATTTTATACAATAGAGGATGGTGCGGAACTGGTGGGATAGGCAATATAAGGGTGGCGACGTTGTGATTAATTTGATCAGTTCACTAGTGGGGTAGCTCCCCGCTGACTGTTAATTACTATGCTGTTGGATCGATGTGCGTCGTGCTAGGGGGCGCGGCCGACGTGCCAAAGTTTTGGGAGAGGCTCCCAGAGGCGGTACGGGAGATAGTGTGGGAGGCGGGATTTTTTTTTTCTTGTTTGTTTTTCTGTTGTTTTTTTTTTTTTTTTCCCGGTTGTAATGAACTCCGAGTATTCCCCCGACGTGCCGAGGTACATTTCAATATTTGCATTTCAATACAATGTCTTATGCTTTCCAATTCCTTGTAGATTTCATATTGTATATGATATTGTTGTATGGCTTTGGGCCTATTTTTTAGTTCACAGGTTAACTATTTCTACGATTATAGAATTTCATTCAAGGAATATTTAAATATCTATCCTCTTTATCCATACCATGTAAGAATTCATCCCACGGAATTTAAACAGTTTTGATTTCATCCCCATCTTAAAATAATTCCAGAACTGCCCTTATATACATATATATATAAGTAAATAATTTGGGATGAAATCTTAAAGGTAGGGTCTTAACCATTATTAGAGATACCAATTCCAAAAATCAAATCCCGTAATTGACGTCATATCCCATAATTAATGGAATTTGTTTGCTCCATAAACCAAATCCCGTAATTATGGGATCTAAGCCTACCAAATTTGAAACACCATTTCCATTTTGTCCCTTTTTGCACGAGATCATTGAAATGGCAGTTGTCATGGGATCAAAGCCTACCCCTGGTTATTCAATAATAGCTTCAGGAGCTTTGAATAGATCCCCTTCTCCCCCGTCGACCTCCTTTCGTCGCCTTCCGTGCCGACGAACGCACTCCATTGTCGTTGCCGTTCAACTTCGCCTCCGCCCGAATCGGCGGGTTCAGAAACGATGAGTTTAGGATAAAGAAAAATGGGTCCAGGCAGCATCGCAAACAGAGCGGCCGAAGATCTGGAGTGGTGTTCGACATCTTTGCTGGTTAGCTCCGTTTAGTTTTGTACCTTTTTTCGTTTCATGGTGTTTTTTGTTTCAAACATGATGTATTTTTCATATTGTTGAGTTTTCATGAATAAAACATTGTATATTCATATTTTTTCGCGGTGTATATTCATGAATAAAACATTTTATATTCATGTTTTTCATGCTATTTTTCCGAAATGTTGTGGGTTTTCAAGTTTCGCCCAGAAATCATGATTTTGGTTTATTGTTTTTCATTGATAAATTAACCATGAAAAACATGGTCAGTTTGAATATTGTGTATGTTCCAAAATATTTCTTAAGATCATTTTGCAAAAAATAAAAACATGGTCAATCCACCATGTTTCAAAAAAGGGCTATTTTCACAGAATGTTATGGGTTTTCAAGTTCCGCCGAGAAATCATGATTTTGATTTATTGTTTTCATGACAAATTAACCATGAAAAATATGGTCAGTACGAATATTGTGTATGTTCCAAAATATTTCTTAAGATCATTTTGCAAAAAATAAAAACATGGTCAATCCACCATGTTTCAAAAAAGGGCTATTTTCCCGGAATGTTATGGGTTTTCAAGTTCCGCCGAGAAATCATGATTTTGGTTTATTGTTTTAATGACAAATTAACCATGAAAAATATGGTCAGTACGAATATTGTATATGTTCTGAATATATTTTATGAGAATTTTGCAACAAAAAAAAAAAGATCAATCCACCATGTTCCAAAATGTTTCATGATAATACGTGGTATAAATGAAAAAATAAATATGATTTTCGAATGTAAATCGGTGAAATTTGGTTGTTACGAATCTTTTAAATTTTGAAATCATCTTTCATAATTATCTCCCGTAATTATTGAGATTGAATCCCACTAAATTAGGAAATGGTAGAATCCTACTAAATTAAAAAATGGTTGAATCCCACTAATTTAGGATGTCAATTTAATAAAACATATATGAATATATTATTAAAAGGGTAAGACAGGTAATTCACCATCTAAAAGGATGAAAACATAACTGTTCAAAATGACCAGGATGAATTCTTAAGTGGGATGAGATCATGCAATTTATGGCATGACATAGTGCGTGTCTATTTGCCACTTTTCTAATTGGGCTAAGCGGACCCGGTTGTTTGTAATAAATTTAGCTCATATTATTATCTTTCGGTGTTCAATAAATAGAAGCCTTGGGGTAAGAGTTAATAACAATTGGAGGAAAAGTGAGGAAGTTTTTGAATAGTAAACTTCTCTATATTCTCTTTTTATTAAAATCTATTAATTTTATTCTCTCAAATGGAGCAATAGAGAGAGGATGTTGGGTTGGAGATAGTCATAGAGGAAACCGATGATTGAGGACTGGTTAATGACTTTGGGACTATATAGCACCACTCCAGGTGATTTGGTCACTTTATGAAGTATATATTCTACTCTTTTTTCCGATTTGCGCTTCACTGTACTACTAAAGTGCACGCCTCGCTTCGCGCTTCATCAGCCCTTTGGCACAAAATCGTCCATACGAAGATGGATTTCCCGGAAGAATTAGAAGCACCGAGTCCTCGAGTATTCAGACATCTGGGAGAGGACAGAAAGTTGAAATGGTGTCCGGCCATGGATTCATGCGTGAGGACACTCTGACACAATAATTTAGGGCTTAAGGTGTTGGGAATGCCTTGAATATTTTGTCTCACATTGGTTAATTATAATTATGTTGTTCTCGTTTTTGTATCCTATTATAAATAAGGGGTTTGGGGGCTACTAGTATTATGGTCTTTTGTTCAAGAGTTTAGATATTAGGATTTTGTTCATCTCTTAGGGTTTCACAAAGGGTTTGTGTCTCCCTTTTGGGTTCCACCAGAGATTTGTCCCTAGATATCTATTTGGTGCTTCAAGTAGAGTTACGGGTATAGCCAACTCTTTGTTTCTCTCACCGTTTATAGTGAATCCTCTTGCTCTTTTTCCAGTGTAGTACGTTTTTGCTTTGTGCTTGAGCGGAAGTACTACGCATATCTTTGTGTTCTTGTTTATTAATTGCTTGTTGATTTGTTATATTCTCAATTTCGTTTTCGGCACAACAAATTGGTATCAGAGCTCCGGGTTTCAATCTGAGACTTTTGTTTTCCGCTGCGTATTGTGCAATAGGTGATCGTTTCAATGGCGACTCGTTTCGAAATTGCGAAGTTCGATGGGCAGAGCACTAGCATTAGTTTATGGCGTATTAAGATGAAGGCTTTGCTTGTTCAATAAGGATTACACAAGACTTTGTTGGGGAAATCGAAGAAGCCTGCTGATATGCAGAATAGTGTGTTTGAGGATCTCGATGCGAAGGCGCTCAGTTCGATTCAGTTGTGTTTAGCCGATGATGTGCATCGCGAGGTTGGGGAAGAGGATACGGCTGCTGGTATTTGGTTGAAGTTGGAAAGCATCTAAATGACGAAGTCTCCTACCAACCGGTTGTATTTGAAGCAGTGCCTTTATACGTTTCGTATGAGGGAATTGAAGGTACGCCCGTGAAAGACCATCTAGATGAGTTAAATCAAATTATTATGGATTTAAAAAATATTGATGTTGTGATTGATGATATTGAAGATCAGGCTCTTATTGTGTTATGTTCTTTGCCTGCGTCTTATGAGTATTTTGTTACTATCCTACTTTATGGGAGAGATACGATTTACATGGAGGATGTTAAATCTAATTTATATTTAAAAGAATTAAGGAAAAAGGTATCCGATGAAAGTGAGGTTTATGCTGATGGTTTGGTAGCGCAAGGGAGAACTTTTGAGAGGGATAATGGCAGCAGAGGGGTTTCTAGCTCTCATTCTACAAATCAGGAAGTAAAGTGTTTTTACTGTAGGAAATACGGGCACATGATGAGAAATTGTCCTAGGTTGAAAAATAAGAACAAGTTTGAAGAGAAGGGTGTTGCTGGTGTTGTTGAAGATGATTCCGACGATTCACTTTTGGCTCTTTCTGTGAGTGTCGGTAATGTCTATTCGGATACCGATTGGATTCTGGACTCCGGATGTTCTTACCACATGTGTCCGAATGAAAATTGGTTCAATACTTATGAATCGGTCAGTTATGGTACAGTTCTTATGGGGAATAACATGCCCTGTAGAATTGTTGGGATTGGAACAGTTAAAGTCAAAATGCATGATGGTTTTGTGAGGACGTTGTTTGGTATTCGACATATACCAGATTTGAAGAGGAAGCTTAACTCTTTGGGTACTCTTGACTCTTTGGGTTGGAAGCATACCGCTGAAGGTGAAGTCTTGAGAGTTTCGAAGGGTACTCGTGTTTTGATAAAGGGTCGGAAATCGAATAACCTCTATGTGCTTGATGGTAGTACGATTGTGGGTGCTACATTTTTGGGTTCTTCATCGGCGAATTCAAGGTTGACTCAGTGTTGGGTTTTTAACTCCATGGTGGAGTCGGTAATTAACTCCGTGGGGAGTTTGAGCAGATCTTCGTGTGTATCCGGGAGGGATGCGTTGGGTGGGAGGTGCCCGTTGGAAGATAGATGATCAATTTGGAGGCATGTGCGGCTGAGTTTCCTGAGTCGCGTTTACAAGGTCAAGCAGGCGTGCTTGAGCCTTACTCGTTTGTGCCGTTGGTGATTGCCCCGTGAGGGGCTTTTGGGGAGATGAGCGATTGAAGAAGAGGATTGCCTATAGTGTTGAGTTCGAGGGAATTCAAGTCAAGGTGGTGAATTATTGGGAATGCCTTGAATATTTTGTCCCACATTGGTTAATTATGTTATTCTCGTTTTTGTACCCTATTATAAATAAGGGGTTTGGGGACTACTAGTATTATGGTCTTTTGTTCAATGGTTTAGATATAAGGGTTTTGTTCATCTCTTAGGGTCTCCCTTTTGGATTCCACCAGAGATTTGTCCCTAGATATCTATTTGGTGCTTCAAGTAGAGTTACAGGTATAGCCGGCTCTTTGTTTCTCTCCCCGTTTATAGTGAATCCTCTCGCTCTTTTCCCCGTGGAGTACGTTCTTACTTTGTGCTTGAGCGGAATCACGTATATCTTTGTGTTCTTGTTTATTATTTGTTGATTTGTTATATTCTCAATTTCGTTTTCAGCACAACATAAGGTTTGTGTCAAAATCATCAATTCGACGTCCGATTTTTCCAAGAAATGACACACGGAGCCCTCTGTGTTATATAGACTTGTGGGAGAAGATAAAACATGATATAATGACGTCCTGTTACGGAGTTATGCGTTAGGACATGACGATACATGGTTTAAGGTATAATTATTTTCATTTGGAGTCAAAATCATCCTTTTGAATCTGGAAACGAGGTCAGGTTACGTATTTATATGTTAGCGCCTATACGATAACTTAGAGATTAAGGTTTACTTGTTTTGTTTTTCAGGGGTCTAAATCGTCCATTCGACTTGCGATTTTCAAGTTTCTTTGGGTTAGTTACGATTCAAATTGCTCTTTCTCGTCGATTTCTCCCGTACACGAGGTCATTCATGTTTTTGAAAAGGCTTTCGGTTTACGAATATAGTTGCAACTATAGTACGTAAGAAATGAAGTGAAGATTCACATAATTTCTCTTACTCTTAACATGAGGGAATTCCAATCACTTGTAGCCCAAACAAAGTTGTAAAGATGAGTCGGATCGATGACTCTCAAACTCAATGTCTAGATCCCTAGCTTTCGAAACCATCAGATGTATTCTCATGGAAATAAGGAATCTCTCAATTAGAAATCTACAGCCATCCAAACAGCTAGACTTGTCAAAGATGGAGAAATGGCTAATACAAACATCTAATATAGCATCTTCCCAGTAGTTGCTCTGATGGAAAAATACATCAGTGACGTCCAACAGCTAACAAAAATTTCGCCAGTTAACAAAAAAGAACACAACCATAGTGTAGAGCCAAAGCCGGCTCTGAGCTAAAGCTCATAAAGCCACCGTTTTAGGGGCTGTTTTATAAAACTGAAAACTGAAACTGAAAGCTGAAAAGTTAAGTACTGAAAGCTGAATGCTGAATTTTTTAAGCTGAAAAGCTGTTTGATAAACATATTAAGCACTAAATTAAAATTAATGGATTAATTTTAGTTTTAATTCTCTTTAATTTTGGTGATTGTGGTAGTGGTGGTGATGGAATGGTAGTGGTGGTGGGATGGTGGCGGTGGAGAGATGGTGGTGTGATAGTGACGGTGGAATGATGGTGGTGCAATGGTGGCGTTGTGGTGGTGGTGGCGGCGGCGCGCGTGGTAATAGTGATAGGGGTGGTGTGGTAGTGGTGGCGGCGGTGGCGGCGTGGTAGTAGTGGTAGGGGTGGTGGTGGCGGAGTGGTGGTGGTGGTGGGGGTGGAGTGGACTAGTGGTGGGTGGTAATGGTTGTGGTAGTGGTAGCGTCGTGGTGGTGGTAGTGAAGTGGTGGTGGTGGTGGAGTGATGGCGGCGGCGGTGGTGGTGGTGGTGTTGGTGGAGTGATGGTGGTTGTGGCGGTAATGGTTGTGGTGGTGGGTAGCGTGGTAGTGGAATAGTGATGGTTATGGTGGTGGTAGTGTGGTAGTGGAGTAGTGATGGTGGTGGGAGTGGTGGCGGTTGTGGTGGTGGTGTGGTGGTTGAGTGACGACGGTGGTGGTGGATTGGTGGTTGTGGTGGGAATGGTGGCGGTTGTGGTGGTGGTAGTGGAGTAGTGGTGGTGGTGGTGATGGTGGTGGTGGTGGTGGAGTGATGGTGGTTGTGGTGGTGGTAGCGTGGTAGTGGTGGTAGTGTGGTAGTGGAGTAGTGATGGTGGTGGTGGTGGCGGCGGTTGTGATGGTGGGAGTGGTGGCGGTTGTGGTGGTGGTGTGGTGGTTGAGTGACGACGGTGGTGGTGGATTGGTGGTTGTGGTGGTTGAATGCAAGCATATAAGAATTCAGCCAGAAATAAGTAGCTCAAAGCTACTTTATTTTTATCAACTTTTTACACTATATTTTAAGTGGCACTTAATTTGTTAAGTAATGTAAAATGTGGTTATCAAACCTACTTAATCACTTATTACTTAATTGTTTCAGTTTTAAGTGCTGAATATGAGATAGCAAACAACCCCTTAGGCCCCATATTTTTTTACCAATTTTGAGGGTCCAAAATTTTTTTAGGTCCATGTAGTAATTAGGCCTACATAAAAGTAAATGATTGTAATGGTTATCAATTGGGTACTTATGCTCTTAAATGATTGTAATGACTTCCATATGATTTTTTTTTCTACCTAAGTACTTTAACTATGCCAAGTAGATTCAGGGTCCGGCCAATTGAAAATGTTTGCTTAGGCCTCACAAATGTCAGAGCCGGTCCTGACCAGAGCTTGAGCCTACATGCTAGAATTCCAGATTACTATCTTGCATAGAAGACTAAGAATGTGTTAAAGCATGCAGTCAAAAGGAGTTAAAGCTCCTATCCGGACCATGAGCCGATCACAAGCCATGAATTCGAAGATATTTTTTTTTTTTGTTCAAACGGTCACCATATTATTTATTATTGCATATTGAAAAATATCTAACGAAGCCTCCCTACAAGTCTAGTCCGGAAAATTCCCATCCCAATTGTAGGAAACTCCATTGATAGGGCATATTTGACTATAGTATGAGCCACCCTATTATAATCGCGTCTAACAAAAGAAAACAAAACAGAATGAAAATGACGAGTTAAATTTATTACATCCATAATGATCACCGCTAAAATAGAGCTAGCATTCTTCAACCCTTGGAGCATCTGGACAACTTCTATCTTTGTGTAGCTTATTCGAAGATATGATATGGGAATTTTTCAGCTCTCTTTGTGTAGCTTATTCATGAAAAAAAATCTCATCAATACGAAAATGGTAGCACATGATTTCATTTCGAAGATAATTATGTCATGTATCCTCGTATCGGTACCCAAATCTGGATTACATGCCCTCTATCTTCAGGTTTGAGATGTCTAATATATAGATACACATCCACATGATATTCGCACACGAGTTTGGGTAACATAGAAAATACGAACATTCAGGTGCTAGCTACACGAACCATTGGCACCGTAACAAAACATCAGAATTGAGCCTCATCCCACTAGCAAAAAGTTGATTTTTGTATAATTTACAGATGAAATGGCATGTGGGAACACAATGGGTTTATAGTTAAATTTCAACCCAATTAAGCATATAAAAAAGCTCTAGTGCTGTAAATCATTAACAAAATTGGTGGTGCAGTGAGTTTCCAACTTTCCATCAACTGGTTTGACACGGTTTCAACAAAGCAAAAATGAAAGACTATCAGATCAAAATTCTGTTAAATTTGTCAATTCCTGCGTTTCACATGGGTCTTTTTGATCAAACATCGATTAGCGGCTTCTTTCTAACAACTCCACCGAAGAAAGAGCTGATAGAGAAGGGACAAACCCACTAAGGGCCTCGATCTTGTCGTGGTATAGAGATTCAAAGTCTTCAATCGATGATCCTAGATGTCGGAGTCCACAAGCCCAAACTCGGAGTCCACACGCGCAAATTTGATTCTTTTCGTGTAGTGGATGGATATAACTACAAAAAGCAATGAAAAGGAATTTGATTTGATTAACTTTTTCCAGCCATCCCAAGCACAATGAACAACCGGACATAAGAAAATGTCACATAATGACAGGCACAGAAATCCAGCAATCTTTTGTGGTACCAACATAACCTTTGTTATACGGACCTATCAACTAGGGAGAAGTACCCATCTGACACGAAACAAATGGGTGTGGGATAGGGATTGGATACGGCTGTTTCAAAGAGGACGCAGTTGTGAAATTTTTAGTTTTTCTTTATAAAAATATGAAGAAAAACAGAAAGTATTATTGAGTCCATAATTAGTACAAATTAAAAATGTTGTCATGTCATCTTTTTCAATTGTTTCGTTATAAGAGCATAATAGGAGATAGTTATGTCACGTATCCCCGCATTGGTGTGCCCAAATCTGGATCCATATTTCCGTACCCTCCATCTTAAGGTTTGAGACGTCCGATACCTAGATGCACCTCCACACAATGTTCGCACCCATGTTAGCCATTTCTTAGATTGGTCAGATTCAGGTGCTAGCCACAGAACCCATTGGCGCTGTCACAAAACATCAGAATTGTGAAAACTTTTTAGAGAGAGAAACTAAACTCAATATTTCATTTCATAATTCTCGCTTACAATCACAGAGAGCAACTGCCAGGTACTTATATGAAATTACAATCAAAGCTCAAATGAAATTACAATCAGATTACAATGAAATTCACATAACACCCCCTAACCGACTTGACCCTCAACTGACTCCACTGAGTTAGTTGAACGTGTGCTAGTGGAAGAATCTATTGAGGCTGAGCTGGCACTATTACTTAACACACCCCTGCAAACTGAGGGTGGAAGATCTGAAAGCCTCAGTTTGTCCTTGAGGAATTGAAAACGTCCAATGGTGAGGGCCTTGGTGAAGATATCAGCAGTTTGCAAATGAGAGGGAACAAATTGAATGAGTAACTGCTTCTGCACAACTTTCTCACGAATAAAATGAAAGTCAACTTCTACATGTTTAGTTCGTGCGTGAAACACAGGATTTGAGGCCAAAGCAATTGCAGAGATATTATCACACCATATAATAGGAACAGAAGGAACGGAAACATGTAAATCCTTTAAAACCTGACTCGACCACATGAGCTCAGCTGTGGTGTTGGCCAAAGCCTTGTATTCTGCCTCTGTAGAAGAGCGAGCCACTGTGGCCTGCTTTTTGGCAGACCATGAAATGAGATTAGTCCCCAAATAGATACAGAATCCTCCTGTGGAACGTCTATCTTTAGAATCCCCTGCCCAGTCGGCATCAGTAAAGGCAGAAAGATGAAGAGAGTCCTTTGAAAAGGAAAGACCTTGATTAAGAGTCCCTTTAATGTACCGTAAAATCCTCTTAACAGCAGTGAAGTCACTGTCCATGGGGTTGTGCATATGTTGACAAACAGTATTGACAGAATATGATATATCTGGTCGAGTGAGGGTGAGATATTGGAGAGATCCCACAAGTGTTCTATAAAATTCTGGATGAGAGAAAGAGGAATCTGGTTCAGAGGATACAGCAGGTTTAAGAGAAGAAGGAGAGGCACAAGGCCTGCAGTCGATCATACCAGCCTTTGTAAGAAGATCATAAGCATACTTGGTTTGTGATAGAATCACACCAGAGGGTACTTTAACCACTTCAATACCCAGAAAATAGTGAAGTGAACCCAGATCTTTGATGGCAAACTTGGAGCCAAGACTAGTAATAATATGCTGAACAAGACTAGAGTTGTTCCCTGTGATTAGGATATCGTCCACATAGACCAACACATATACCAGATCTTGGTTTTGTGAGAAAATAAACAAAGAAGAATCTGCTAGGCTGTTACAAAACCCTTGCTGAATAAGACTCTGAGAAAGCATCTCATACCAAGCTCGTGGAGCTTGCTTGAGACCATATAAAGCCTTGTGTAATTTGCACACATGGGTGGGAAACTGAGAGCTAACATAACCCTGAGGTTGTTTAAGATAGACATGCTCCTGGATAGTGCCATGAAGAAAGGCATTCGAAACATCCAATTGTTTAATGTCCCAACCAAAGTAAAGAGCTATGGACAGAACTAACTTGACCGTAGGTTGCTTCACAACAGGGCTAAATGTTTCTGTGTAGTCAAGACCTTGAGTTTGCTGAAACCCTTGGGCCACTAATCGAGCTTTATATCGGGAGATGCTACCATCTGAATTCCTTTTGATTCTATAGATCCATTTACAGCCTATAGTAGGAGTATTGGGAGGTAAGGGAACTAAAGACCAAGTTCCCTGTTGAAGTAAAGCAGTGTATTCCTCAGACATGGCCTGTTGCCATTCAGGATAGGCCATGGCTTCTTTAAAAGAAGAGGGTTCAGTAGTAGGAGGAGATTGAACAAGTAAAGAAAATGGCTTTTTAGGAACAGAAATACCATTTTTTGACCTAGTAGTCATAGAATGGCTAGGAATAGAAACAAGTTCAGAAGTTGGTGGTGGAGAATTAGGAACAGAAATAGAAGGAGGAGAAGAAAGATCAGGAAGGGAGGTAGTAGAAGTAATAGAAGGTGAGGAAGATATAACAGGAGAAGGAATAAGAGGAACAGAGGACTGTAAAGAATCAGGAAGTTTGAAATGAGGGACAGAGGAAGGAGAGGAACCTGAGGATGGAGAGGAAGAATCTGACAGGAGTTGGGAGTAAGGAAAATCATTTTCTAAGAATTTAACATGCCTAGAAATATACACCCTCTGAGTGCTAGGATCAAGACACCTATAGCCTTTAGTAGCAGAACAGTAGCCAAGGAAAATACAAGGAGTGGATCTAGGGACAAGTTTATTAGAAGCGTAGGGTCTAAGCCAAGGGAAACAACAGCAACCAAAAGGTTTGAGAAGAGAAAAATCAGGTGCCTGTTTGTACAGAAGATGGAAAGGCACTTGAAATTGAATAGATGAGTTTGGTAAACGATTTATTAGATATACAGCAGTAGTGAGAGCTTCTAACCAAAACTGTATTGGTAACTGAGCTTGCTGTAAAAGAGTGACAGTGGTCTCAATGAGATGACCATGCTTTCTCTCAGCAACCCCATTTTGTTCTGGGGTATGGGGACACGTGGTTTCATGAAGAATACCAAACATAGAGAAAAATTCAATCATTAGTTTATTAAGGAACTCACCCCCATTGTCAGTTCTAATAGTTTTAACAGGCAAAGAAAACTGAGTAGAAACAAAGGTCTTGAAAGCTTGGACATGATGTTTAACATCTGACTTTGCATATAAGGGAAACAACCACATGTATTTTGTGAAATCATCCACAATGAGAAGATAGTATTTATAACCAGAGAATGACAGAATTGGGGATGGTCCCCATACATCCATGTGCAAAAGTTCAAAGGGTGATGTGGTGTGAGTAGTGGAAAGCTGAAAGGGAAGCTTATGGCTTTTGGCCTTATTACAAGAGTAACAATCTAAAGTAGTCACATGACCAATAGGTAATTGGTAAGTTTTGGACAAGTGATGAAGCAAACCAATATGAGGATGTCCTAGTCTTCGATGCCAAAGAGTAGCTGAAGAAGAAAGACTGAGCAGAACTTGAGCAATGTCAGAAGAAGGAAGAAGGGGGTAGAGGCCCTTGTGACAGGTACCCTGATGAAGTACTTGGTGTGTGGCTTTGTCCTGAATGACATAGCCACAAGAATCAAAAGTAATAGAGCAGTTATTATCAGTGACAAATTGATAAACTGACAGAAGATTATGTGAGATGAGAGGAACATGAAGAAGATTGGACAAATTAAAAGTGCAAGAAGGTGTAGGGAGGAGGCCTTTACCTGTTTGAGCAACTGGTATAGTCTGTCCATTGCCAACTGTGACACTGCCATTAGTAGGAATTCCATGTGGCTTAGAAATATAAGAAGCATTTGGTGTGACATGAGAGGTAGCACCAGAATCAAAGTACCAAGGTGGAGCTGAGGAACCATAGCCTGAAGATGAAGCTTCAGAATGACCGATAGAGCCAGCAAACTGTGAAGTGGACCCACAACCATAAGGGCTCGGCATAGGAGATTGGCCAAAAGCAGAAAGGCCAGTGCCATAGTATCCCATAGGATCTGTAACAATATAAAAGGCTTGAGGCTGAGACTGCCCTGAGAAGCCAGCAGGACCACCAAACTGTGGTCTACCAAACTGAGGTCTAGTAAACTGTGGCTGAGGTCTATACCCCAAATTTGTTCGATAATAACAGGTGGATGCTTGGTGATTAGTCTTGCCACAAATTTGACAAGCAGTGGACATTACTCCATAAGCAGAAGGTATGCCCCCATAACCTGATTGTGGTTGATAAGTGGAGGGTCCTGGATAACCATAACTCCCTGGAAAACCATTCCAGCTAGAGGAACCTTGAGAAGGACCAAAAGGTTTGGAGAATTGAGAACCATTGGATCTGTTGTTATTTCTGGAGAATCGTGGAGTGTTATAGGTAGGAGAGGGAGAAGGAAAATAGGTTTGAGTTGGTGGAAGGGGAAAGGGAAACTGAAAAGGTGTGGGAGAAGGTTGCGGTTGAGATACAGGTGTAGGTACAGGAGCAGAAGAAGTAGATACCACATTAGAACTAGGCATAGAATTATGAGGAGCAACAAGGATGGTTGAGGTATCTACTTGATCCTGAGCGACATGTAACTCTTCAGCCAAAAGCATTGAACTAAAGCTACTGAAAGATAGATGTTCAGTACGGGTACGAATAGTCTGTTTAAACAACTTATAACCTTTTTTCAGTCCATTCAAAGTATGAAAGATAAGTTCTTCATCATCAACCTGAGCCCCTGATGCAGCTAATTTCTGAACAATTTCTTTAATCGAGTCAAGATAATTGTCCATGGAACCAGTTTTGTTCAAACTAAACAAACGGCGGCGTAGGTCATGTACATGCGAGCGAGACAAAATACTGAATTTCTCTTCTAACTTGATCAACAATTGAAAAGTGTGATCGGATCCAACAACATGTGGTAATATTGGAGGAGTAAGCGTTGCAATTAGACAAGACAATAGCATACGGTCTATGGTGTTCCATTGAGTAAAAGAAGGATTTAGGGTTTTGACACCTGAACCGTCAATCACATGAGAAACAGGTATGGCAATAGAACCATCCACATAGCCGAAGAGATCTGTGGCCTTTAAGGCGTTTTCAACTTGAGTTTTCCAAGCAAAATAATTCGAGTTATCAAGTTTGAGAGTAACAAAGGACTGGAAATTCGCAATTAAGAAAGAGAGAGAAGGGGGCAAATACGATGTAGAAGTTGTAGACGAAGCAGAGATTGTAGCCATGGATGATCTCTGATGACAAGCAGCAGGTCGATCCGTCGTGAATCAGCCGTGGATCGAAGAAATCAGCCGTGGATCGAAGAAATGTCAAGACTCACGCCATGATGGCTCTGATACCATGAAAACTTTTTAGAGAGAGAAACTAAACTCAATATTTCATTTCATAATTCTCGCTTACAATCACAGAGAGCAACTGCCAGGTACTTATATGAAATTACAATCAAAGCTCAAATGAAATTACAATCAGATTACAATGAAATTCACATAACACCCCCTAACCGACTTGACCCTCAACTGACTCCACTGAGTTAGTTGAACGTGTGCTAGTGGAAGAATCTATTGAGGCTGAGCTGGCACTATTACTTAACAGAAACACTGGTATTTTTCTAATTAACAGATGAAATGGCAAGTGGGAACACCAAATTTTATAGTTTGTTTATTCAACCCAATTAAGCATATAATTAAAAAAGCTCTAGTGCACTAAATCATGACAAAGTTGGTGGTGCAGTGGGTTTCCAACTTTCCGTCAACTGGTTTCAAAAAAGCAAGAATGAAAGGCTATCAGATCAAAAAAAGAATGAAAGACCCATAGCAGTCAAAGTCTGGGTCTTTGAAGACAAATGACGTATATATACAATATAGTATAATATATATATATATATATATATATACACACACACAATCAGTCTCTTATGAGGACAACCTCATTTTAATAAAATGCGGACCTCCCTTTTTCGATCAAATTTTGATGATCTGAGCCGCTCAATGTGTTCAGAACGTGATTTTAAGGGTACCCGCGAAAAATCAGCGAAAAAAAAGACCGGGAAAGACTTCATCCGAGCAGTTTTTGTTTATTTTTTATCGAACGGTTTAAATAAAAACTGCTCGGATGAAGCCATTCCCGGTCTTTTTTTTTTGCTGATTTCATGTGGGTACCCTTAAAATCACGTTCTGAACACATTGAGCGGCTCGGATCATCGAAATTCGATCGGAAAATGAGAGAAATAGGGAGGTCCACATTTTAGTTTAAAAAATGTGGTCCTTAGGAGAGAAGGACTCTATATATAGATAGATAGATAGATAATATGAACAAAGGACCTTCAGAGAAACTAATTAATCACACATCAAAGGAAATACCATAGGACCTTCAGAGAAACTAGTTAATTTCCTACATGATCACTACATTTCTAAACTACTGGCTGTCGTCCACAGTTTGAGGATGGAGCCCTTAACTACGAATATGAGAGTCGGAAGATTAGCTGTACAGAGTGGGAGCTATAGCGGAAGGGGAGGTTTGTACGGTTGTTAATTAGCTTCTGGGCCCTAAGAATAGTCGAGATGGGTGCAAACTAACCTGGACACTCGGTTAAACAAAAAATAAATAAATAAACGTCAACATATAATTCGTACTTGATGTTCATTGCAACTAATTACTTGAGTAAATTTGCAATTAATAACAATTTCTTTGTATCTTATGATACTTCATATTTTCTCTTGCTCGGTAGCTAGCTTTTCTTTGTTTCTTTTTGAAATTTATATGCCTGAGAGATTCTATTCTACTTAAGAGATTGGTCATTTTCGAATGACAACAAGCTTCCAAGAAGATTCTAACTTGAGAACACAAGAGCAAGGTTCTAATTAAGGAGGATCCCGCTACTAAGGTTGTAAGCTTTCTGTCAACTGGATAGATATCCTTCACACCTTGAACGTAATGAAAACCAACTGAGGTGTAAAATCCAGTATATGGAATGGCCATGGTACCTGCTTGGTGTTGACGTAGTGGAGTTCAATAGAAGAGGAGGAAAGCTCCAAATCAACAAAGCAAAAGCAAAAGCTGAAAGGCCAATCCATTTTTATAATGGGTAAGATATCTTATTTTATTGTTTCCTACGTTTTTAAATTGGTTCTTGAGATAATAAGTCAAGTCGACAAGGCAAAAGCAAAAGCTGAAAGGCCAATCCATTAGGTTATATTAATGCCACATTCCCCATATCAATAATTCATCTACCATTTCACCAGTTTCGTCACAGCTAAAAAAAAATATGAGAATTGAACTATTTACCTTGTTTTTCTCAATCACCACACTCACAATCTTCTGCTCTATCACAATCTCAGTACACAGCGAATGTGTGGAGGATCAAAAGTCTTTGTTGCTTCAATTGAAAAACAGCCTCCAGTTCAATACAAATTCCTCTATCAAGTTGGTAAATTGGGCTCGAACCAACGATTGTTGTCAATGGAATGGTGTGACTTGTGACCATTTCGGCCGTGTTATAGGTCTCGACTTGAACATGGAAACAATCTCCGGAGGTTTAAACGACTCCAGCAGTCTTTTCGGTCTCAAGTTTCTAGAGAAGCTGAACTTGGCTTACAATAGCTTCAATTTCACACGAATTCCATCCAGTTTTGGAATCCTCACCAATCTAAGATATTTGAATTTGTCAGCCAACAATTTTAGTGGTCCAATACCTTCATTTCAGGGATCCAAGAATCTCACTCACATAGACCTCTCTCAGAATTCTCTTACAGGCCCAATTCCTTCGGTTTTCTTTGAAGGCCTTTCAAATCTTGTATATATAAATATGGGGTCTAATTCATTCAATGGGAGTATTCCTTCTTCTCTGTTTTCCTGTCCCTCTCTGCAGACCATTTGGATTAACAACAACCAATTCTCTGGGTTTCTTCCAAATGGTTCTTTGTCTCCTTTCATTTCACTACATTTGAGTAGTAACAAACTACAAGGGCCTATTCCCTCTTACTTGTTTGGTATTCAAAGTCTCAGAGACCTCTCACTTTCTTTCAACAACTTCAGTGGCACCATACAACTAGAAAGTTTCCATAGGCTTCAAAATCTTAAGCGGCTTGATCTTTCACACAATTCCTTGTCAGTCAATTCAAGTATCAGTGACTCTAGCTTATCCTCATTTCCCCAACTTGAGTTTTTGGGATTGGCTTCTTGCAAGTTGCAAAAGTTCCCTCCTCTAATGAAGCAATCATTGTTGGCTACTTTAGACCTTTCTGACAACCAAATTTCCGGGGAAATACCCAATTGGATTTGGAATGTCAGTGGTCAATTTTCAGATTACCTGAATCTTTCTTGTAATCTCCTAGTGGGTTTGCAACCGGAATACCTTCTTCCTAGTAGACTTGGTGTCCTTGACCTTCATTCCAATCAACTCCATGGTGAAATCCCAATACCACCAAAATTTTCATTCTATGTCGACTACTCAAGGAATAATTTCAGTTCTTCACTCTCTGCTAAAATTGGCAAACGCATTGCATCTGTTAATTTCTTCTCTCTTTCACATAACAATCTTTCTGGACCCATCTCTCCATCAATATGCAATGGGAGCTACCTTGAGGTTCTTGATTTGTCCAACAATAGATTCAGTGGCACTATACCCCAATGTTTGATAAATACATGTATGGCGACCCTTCGCATACTGAATTTGCGAAAAAACAATCTTACTGGTAACATAACGGGGACGTTCCCAGAAGATTGCGCTTTGAGGACCCTTGATTTGAGTGAAAATTTCTTGGAAGGGCAGGTTCCAAAATCCTTGGAAAATTGTGCAAATTTGGAGGTTTTACATCTTCGTAACAACAACATAAATGACAACTTCCCTTGTTTCTTGGCAAACTTATCCAACTTGCGCGTCTTGGTTTTACGATCCAACAAGTTCCACGGAAATATTCACTGCAGAGGAATCCAAAATAATATCTGGCCAAAGCTTCAAATCATTTGTCTAGCTTTCAACAACTTCAGTGGTACTCTGCCACCAAAAATCTTTTCACAGAGGAGGGCAATGATCGATGGGGGTAATGCACAAGCAGATCTCAATCACTTGCGCTTTGAGACGACTACTGGTACCTTCTATGAGGATACAGTGACAATAATCACCAAAGGGCTAGAGATGGAACTGGTGAAGATCTTAACTATATTCACCGCCCTCGATTTCTCAAATAATAGGTTTGAAGGAGAAATACCAGATACAGTTGGACATCTGAAATACCTATATGTGCTCAACCTATCACACAATGCCTTCACTGGTTCCATCCCATCATCACTTGGAAACTTGTCAAGGATTGAATCATTAGACCTCTCGTGGAACAAGCTCGGTGGAAGCATCCCGGTAACACTTGCAAGTCTGACATTTCTTTCGTTCATGAACTTAGCATACAATCAACTCGTTGGAATGATCCCAAGCAGCACCCAGCTTCAATCATTTCCAGAAACTTCGTTCGAAGGAAACAAAGGCTTATGCGGAGCTCCTCTGACAGCTAGTTGCAAGGAAGGAGAACCGACAATGCCAACATTTGATGGTAGGCATGAGGATGAGATTGACTGGGTTTACATAACTGCTACCTTGGGATATATTGTGGGATTTGGAGTTATTGTTGGACCACTTTTTTATTCGAAAAGATGGAGACAATGCTACTACAAACCTATCGATAGAGCTATTGTTAGGATTCTTCATCATCAAGAGCAGCAATCAAGAAATCAAAGAAGAAGAAACAACATAAACCAGCTTCGGAGACGCCAGGCTAGCACATTGAAGGGTAAGTTCTCAAAGTAGAGTGTAATTTGTTTGTTTTTTTGACTTAATTAGCTCAACTTGTTTCATTTAAGTAAAATCAGGTAAGGGTTTATGTGTCCCTCGTAGGGCAAGATAGCAGTTCCACTTATTAGTTGCAAAATTGGGATAAATCATGTACTATATTGAGCATCGAAAGATATTTCAAACCTTTAATTAGAATAAAGAAAAGTATGTTTATGGAAAACACAACGGAAAATATGAAAACATAAGATTAATTGTCCGCAAGCTAGCTGAATTTGTGACAAACCGCAACCTAGGATTCGAATATACTGAGATTTGAGTAATACTGGCTCTTAAGAATTAGTCACCCTCGATTTATTTTGATTATAGAATTTGATTCAATTGTTGTTAGTTCCCAGGTAAACTTGTAACTTTGGTATTCTAAATTCTTATCTGGACTAAATGTTTACCCCTTTTCAGGTGATCACATGGACGGGACAAGATTTAGCATTGGGCACTAAGTTGGCTATCCCTGTTTTATGTCATTTAGTAATTTCAATTACTTGAATTGCGAGAATGTTATAATCTATGATGTAAATGATTTCTTCTATCGAGTGTGTGCGTGTGTATTTTTGTGAGCATGAATATGGCATGACATGGTACTTGTCTATTTTTTGCTTTTCTAGTTGGCCTTAGCGAACCAGATGATTTGTAATAAATTGAGCTTGTACTATTATCTGTCAGTGTTCAATAAAACCTTTGGTGGATATTTTCAATAATGCTTTCGCATTTTATTTTAGTGATAGTCTCTTAATTGGTAGAAGTTGAAGGTTGCGGAACGTTAGACTTACAAGCCCGTTGACGGATTCGTAGAACCCCGGGTTTGGGTTGTGAAAAATCTGAAAAAGAAGAGCTATGTAGCACATCCTTCCCCCGGTTCTCTCCCAGTCTTGTACTTGGGAAATATCCACCTAAGAAGCGAGGATTATATTGTAACAAGCTTATAAAGGATTGAAAAGGAAGGGAAAGCAGGAGTAAAAAGTTAGGTGCTGATGTTTGGAAGTTCTAAGTAGGAGTAAAACCTAAACGTTCATTTCTGTTTCCTCTCCAATATATGAATATCCTTCAGTTTTTTTTTTTTCAGGCTGCAACTTTTAAGTCAAAAAGATGTAAGCTGAAGCAAGAAATTCCAAAAAAGAAGATGACTTGCTCCTAAATCTAAAATTTCCAGAAATTACTAGCTGTGACAAACATCGCAATGGTCATCATGCATGTCGTGGTAACAGGCCAAGAGGCAGGGGCGAAACTATATAGAGTGGCCGTAGGATGGATTGTATTATGGTACTCTACCTTATGACTCGTTTTCACTAGTTGCTTTATAATATTTCCGTTTGACAAAAAAAAAACTATATCGAGTGGGGGTGGCACAGCCATCCCTGTTTGGAAATAGTGCTATTTTATGCATACAGATTATGCACTTGTTAGTATCTAAACAACTTGATTTTTCACACAAACGTTAAAAGAATTTGCAATCTAAGATATGAATGGTTCGGATCACAAAGAAAACTCTCAATAACTTTCATTTAAAGACCACAGGAAAATTGAATCAAGTCTTTATTTGTTTATAACAAAAGACAAAGATCATTATATATTGTGCTCACTTTACACTTAACATTTCCAAATTTTAACGAATAAATATGCAACAATATTAGTAGAGTCTCATTAAACAGCGCCACTCTTGAATCTAAATTCTGGCTCTGCCACTGCCGATCGGTATCATAAAGACTTGATTTTTACTACTTCCTATGCAATATTAACAATTGCTCAAAATGCATTTTCACAATTTTTCCACGACGAACACCATTTGCACGTTTCGAAATTTAAACTCCTCCAACAACTACAGTCAATACACAAGTTGGAAAATGCGCTAATCATATGGATTCGACACCATACTCTGGATAATCAATTAGACCAAATAACGTACAGTACAAAACTGATAGTACAATGTAGGTGAACGAAATCTATTCAAGCTTCTACAATAAGAATTTCCTGGAAAGATCGATCGAGTGATTCAAAGCTTAGGAACAAAGTCGTAGCCAGAGGTCATTTAGGTGATTAACAGTCCCAAAGTACCACTTCCTCATAAGCCCCAGCTCAATATGTTAATCATCATTCAAGCATGTGGCTGAAACTTGGGCACTCCACCATGGTCTTAACTTTGTGAAACAACAAAACGGATGATAATCTAATTTCTGATTGCGGGTCCCTACCACAACAACTGGGCGAGCCACCGATTAAGCAAATCATGCATGTGGGAATGAAACAAGTGTGCCGAGTCGCCAACAGGTACAAGACTCTAAAATGCACTGTTTTTCTTTTCCAAGTTAATCCTCATATTCCTAATTGCATTAAGATCCAACTTTCTGAAGACAAAAGGGTGTTTCTTATCCCCAAACTATGTACCCGTAATTTATTTTGTACGTATTGTGTGATTTCCTAACCAAACCAAACCAAATCGAGCCTTTAGTCCCAATCAATTGGGATCGGCTACATGAATCCGTGTTTTCTATTGAGCTCTGTCGAGGGCTTCGTGTTCCGTAATATCCAGTACGCCTAGATCCTTGCGCACTGCCGCTTCTAAGGTCAATTTCGGTCTACCTCTCCCCCTAGTGCTATCCTCTACCGTACAAAAATGATAATACAAAGTAGGTGCATGATTTCCTGTTTAACCCAAAAAAAAGTTTTGCAATGTCACGGGTATAGGGTATTTAGGGTCCATTTGTTGGAGTAGTTTGTTGAAAGTAAAGTGAACGATAGATCAAAAGTAGAAGAGAGTACAATCCCTATACACTTAGTGGCTCGGACACACAATTTTAACGAAGGAAGTTTCGTTAAAAAAAATACCAAGAGTTTGAAGAGTTAATATTACTCAGTTTTTCAGTGAGAATGAAAATGTTTACTAAGATTTATTACAAGGGGTTCTATTAATTCTAGTCTAGGGGAGGCGAAGGGGATAGGGACTGTAGAGCCATGACTTAGATTGAGGGGGCTCTATTTGTGTTGTTACACGGAAAATAAGTGTGAAGAGAAAGTTTTAGTGTCAAGACATGTGATTGGGTTTTGGTACAACTCTCTTGCGATTTTCAAACAAAACCATTGAGACATTATTTTCATGATAGAAACTGTTTATTTTTTAAATTCCATTTTTTACAAAAACAAATACTCCCTCTATTTCATATTGAGAGTCCATCATAAAAAGTCGTGTCACTTTTCAAATAAAAAAATCAACTACTTCTGATGTAGGACAAAAATTGAGAGTTTTTGTATTTTTTTTTTATTGTTTTAGAATAAGATTTTGGCTAGAAATATTTTCATTTAGGTTAGAATTATTAACCTTCCGTACTCGGTTTGATTTTGATTTCTACCTTTATTAGGATTCTTGGTCTACAAGAATTAGGATTTTATTTTAATTAATTAGAAAATATCTTTTATTTAATGCCGCTTGTTTTGGCATGATTTATTATTTCTTTTTCAGTAGGATTTCTAAAGTTAGGGTCTTATAAAAAGGGCTGTAATCTATTCAATTATTAAACTTTTAAAGCTTTTAGTCAATAATATTGCAGAGTTTCTCTCTTTCTTCCTTGCGCGCAAGGTTTGCTCATTGCGACGAGTTGTTTATCTCGTTTGGACAGGTACGCTAACTAGTCTCTTATGAATTCCGCTGCGTCAACTTCCATGTATAATTTTTTGAATTTTTCACACCAAATTAAAGTACTAATTGAGATCTTTAAAATGGTGCGAAAAAATTTGAAAAATTATGCATGGCAGTAGTTGATTTTTTTATTTGAAAAATGGTAAGAGAGAGAGTGAGTTTCTCAATATGAAACGGATGAAGTAATACAGATAGCGGCAAGTGTCTATTCAAATTACCTAAGTAAAATAATTTTTCTTTTGTTTGAAACACGGATGGGGTGGCATGTGCCTCGGGAAAGGGGTGAGATTTGGAGCCGCCCCAATGCCAAGGGCCACAAGATCCTCCATTCCAAATCTATAGCTATCAAAATAGCCTTGTCAAATATGGAAAAATCACTCGAAGAAATATCTCTATTATAAAACAGAAGGGTGTGGGGACAAGTTGTTAGAACGGTTTAGATTCATTTGATCCAAAGGCTGTAGTGCATCCTCCCACTTCCCGGTTAAGTGCTCATAGTTTTCACCTAAATCACACAACTGCCATTCCCTTCCAACCGGGATGCGTAGTGCCGTAGGCCCGGGCTAACACTAGTATCTAATATAGCAGCATCCCTCCATTCTAAATATATAGCTATCAAACAGACTTGTGAAATATAGAGAAATAACTTGAACAAATATATAATATAGCAGCATCCCGGCAGCTTCTCTGATGGGAAAAAATGTAATGATTAGCACCGACTAACCATGGATCCTCTTTTAGCCTATATACATTGGCCTTAAAGATATACCTAATTGAAGGTACCATGTAGCCTTTGGTGGGTGTTAATATGTTAAGTGAGGCTCTTGCTTTCACCTAACGTGGGACATCTAAGCTTACAGTACTCACTTCTACCAAAACTTGAATATTATAAGTTTCCCCGGCACTCTCGGATCCAACATCTTTGTTGCATGGTCCCAACAACCTCTCCTGGTGTCCGTGGTGGCAGAACGCTGCATCATACCCACCACTTGGATCGGGGCAGAAGGCGGGGGTTTGATACTATTTGTAACAACCAACCCGGCAAACCATGAACCCCTCTCGGCTTGAATGCATGGCCTTAAAAGGTATACCTAAGAACATTAGTGACTTTAATTAGTTAATAAGAAATTTCCAATAAACCAAAAAAACACAACTTAAAAAAACTAGAATACATGTTTCTGTGCATTCTACTATTTATTTACGAAGATATACTTCTCTTTACGTGTAATTGCATTCTACAATTTGGTGTATCGCTATTGTAGAGACCCGGATAATTTTAATTCTTGAAATGTTTATTAAATGACTAATTAGAAGGATATGGCATAATTGGTGATAAATTAGATTGGGGCTTGAAATGAAAGAATAGAGAGTTGAGGGAGTGTATGTGTAAAAACAAGATTCATGAGTATATATAGGGGTGTGTGAGGGGTAGGAGATCATTTTCTCCATCTCACCCTCTCTCATCCGTTTCCCCCCCCCTCTCTCCCTGCCGATCTCTCTCTCTTCTCTCCCCTCACTCAAAACTCCACTCCACCTCCCAAAATCTTTAAGAATCAACCTCATTCAAGTCTTCCATTCACGTTCTTGAGCTCGGAGATCCGTGGGTCGAGCTTGAATCGAAGTTTCGGAGTTCGAGAGGCTAGGGCTCGTTCAAAAACGCGAGAATATCGGCCATTGTTTCGAGGTAGGAACTTCTTGACCTCTTTTATATGTTTATCTGTTGTTTTGGTGTAGAATCGAGCCTTGGATTGTTGGATTTTGGTTGTAGTTCGTGTTTTGAAAATCTGCTGAAATCGCTACCCGAAGCCCCGTGGTATCGATACGGATTTTTGGCGTATCGATACAGTAAGCTTATCTTTTTGGACAGCCTGTTCCGTATCGATACGGGGAGCTAGCTTAATTCCAGATTCTGTTCTTGTTGATTATTTGCTGATTGTTATGGCTCTCAATCACTTCTAAACCCCTTGAAACACCTTCTAATTGATCTCAAGCTCGTTCATTTGACTTCTTTGGACTTTTCGATGCTTCCCTTGCCCGTTGGCTTTCCGTTGGCGCAAATTGAATATGGAATCACATGGTTAAACGTTGTTAAGGTGCTTATTGGTTGTAAATTGGAATATGTGACCGTTTGTGATGCATTTGTGATAGTATTGGCATATCATACGACATTACGTTTGAGAATGTGATCTCGGGAAGTCATAGCTTGCATGTTAGTTGAGAATTGAGTGGTTTGAAGTCGAATGGTGGTTTAGGGAGTCCCGTACGCAAGGGGTGGTAATACGGTGACACTCTATGGTTTCGTACGCAAGGGGTGGTAATACGGTAACCCTGGGTTTGTGGGGATCACTGTGACGCAAGGGGTGGTAACACGGTAATCCTTGTGGTGTTACGGTAACGCAAGGGGTGGAAATACCCATGGTGGGAGTTTGGTCTAGCGAGTCAAGTTGGGATTGTTTGGGTTATTTGTGTCATATGACTCTTGCATTCGAATTAGTTTGAGGCTCATTAACAAGTTGATTGACTTCCATCTGTCGAGCTTTATGTCCTTATTCTCTTTCATTTACGCTTATCAACATGTTAGCATATAACATTGGTAAAGATTTTCCTACTGAGCTAGTGCAGCTCAACAAAATCCTTCTTTTCAGGTCCAAATGCCGGGCAATAGATTGCATGCAATGGTGTGCTTGGACATGAAGATATTTTTTGAAGTTAACCCCTTTTAGTTATTTACTCATCTTGTAATGGACATATTTTTTTATTAAAGATGGCTTTGTAACTAATTATATTCATGGATTCCTTTTGACTAGAAAGTTGTATTATTCGAAACAGGTTGTACTTGTAACTAAGTTAATTTGGAGCCGGAGCGCCAAAGTTGTAAAATCAAAAACCATGGGGACTTGTTTGTAAAATTAGACAGGTGGGAAACTCTTTTGGATAATATGTATAATTTGTGAGGTTCTTTATTTGAAATGTATTATTTATTTATGTTGAAAATCGAGGTCGTGACAGCTATCCATTTTAAAAAGCAAAACAATATTGTAAAAGATAAATGTATATACCACTAAAATAGCATTATTTATCCAAAAATTCTTGGTTGAGGAGATGTTGGATTGTTGAAAATCATGTTGAGCAGGCAAACTTCTATACCATTAGTTTTTTTTTTTCTACTATATTTTGAATAAAACCTAGGAATCTGGTTGGTAGAGTGGTCACCTAAACTCATCCGACTCTCAATCTGCCCTTGCCTATTGACAAAAATGAAACGAGACCGTCACATAATTCAGCCCAACCACACAGCACAACCCAGCTCAACTCGTTACAACTCAACACAACACATGATCTCTCTCCGACTCAAGTCACTCAACACAACACAGCCCAACTCGTTACAACTCGTCTCTTAGGCACGATCTCTCTCCGACTCTCCCCCATCGACGTCGTCTCTTTCCTCTCAAGCCGGCGATTCAACCAGCGACTGGACAGCCGGTCCGACTGGCGACTGGACTGATACTCGGAACCGGACAAAGACCCAACCCTTCAAATTCCATGCTTCCACCCTTGTCTGCGACTGTGAGTTTGTGATTCGGTGAACATTTTGTTTCCTATGCAGAGGTGATTTCTATGCGTATTTATGGTTTATTCAAAAGCCCTAATGCCCCACACCACAGATTCTCCAAATTATTGTTTATTCGAAAGCCCCAAATTGTTCATTCAAAAGCCCGAAATTATTGTTGTTTATTCTCCAGTTGCATTGATGTTCACTTGCACAAACAATAGTATGTTCTGCACTTGATTTGGAAATATTTAATTAGGGCTTCGTAATTAGGAGTTTTTGATACCAAGTTTAGGGCTTTTTAATTTGTGTTTAAGGTTATTGGAAATTGAAATGCAGGACCACTGGACCACAATATACTACACACAACCAGACACCAGTATATACTACACACTGCGGAGTCTCAGCGCATATCTCTCTCATTCTCTTGTGAGGCCGTAAGTATTGTGCGCTTAGATTTATATTTTTGTTGTTAAATGCAGAGCACTGACCGGTGTGGTTAGAATTTTTAAATGTTGTTAAAAAATTTATTCTTATAAATTACAGTCTTACTCTTTTCAGTTTAAATTCTAATGGAACGTCAAATTAGAAAGGGATCGAGGAAAAACTCTTTTTCATTCTTAAAATCAAAAGTTAATATATCAGATAGTGATGCTCCTTTCCAGTCCAATGTTAGTGCTTTCTGGTAGCCTCCAACTAGAGCTCCCAACGACCTGTTCAAAGATGAAGCCTTAGACTTTTCTTCTTGATCACAAAAAATCTCTGATAGAGTACTCGACGATGTTGAGGGAAATAATATTGTCCACAGTTTCAGTGGACCAATTAGTTTGACACGGTTTCCAACAAATTAAGCAAAGAATGAAAGAAAAAGGGGGACCAATTAACACAACTAATTGAACTAATTGAAAAACAGCCTTGTTCAAAGTAACGATTGTTGCCAATGGAATGGTGTGACTTGTGACAATTTTGGTCGTGTTATAGGTCTTGAGCTAATCAACACGGAATCAATCTCCGGGCGTTGAAACCACTCAAGTCGTTTAAACCATAAGTTTGTAGTATAAAAAAAAGTATGGTGTCATCTTTTTGAATTGTTTAGGTTTAAAACATATTAAAAGATAATTATAGGGCTGCAAATGAAACAAACTGCTCGCGAATAGCTCGTGGCTTGGCTTAATAGGCCTAGCATATTGAAGAGGCTCGTTAACTAAATTAGCCAGGCTCGGCTCATTAAGGGCTCGACTCATTTACAAACGAGCTGAGCTCATGCTCGAGTTTTAGCTAGGCTTGTTTAGTAAACAAGAAGAGCTCAAACATTATAAACCTGAGCTTGGCTCGGCTCATTTGCACCCCTAGATAAATAATTATGTCAAGTATCCTCGTATCGGTGCCAAAATTTGGATCCATATTTATGTGCCCTCTATCTTCAGGTTTGAGACGTCCAATACCTAACGAATTGGAAAGAAAACTGCAATTGGAAAGAAAACTGGGGGACCCAAGACGACTTTAAGTCTTGCTCTTTGAAGACAAATGAATATGTTGAATATATTTTCAATAATTAATATCTGTCAAGGACATTTTCAACATTAACAACTATATGTTCATTTGCACAAACAATAGTATATTCTGCACTTGATTTGGAAATATTTAATTAGGGCTCCATAATTCGGGGTTTTTTATACTAAGTTTAGGGCTTTTTAATTTGTGTTTAAGGTTATTGGAAATTGAAATGCAGGACCACTATATACTACACACAACCAGGCACTAGTGTATACTGCATACTGCGGAGTCTCAGAGTATATCTCTCTCCTTCGCTTGTGAGGCGTAAGTATTCAGTTATTATGCAGAGCACTGGCTGGTGTGCTTAGATTTGTACTTGTGTTGTTAAATGTAGAGTACTGATTGGTGTGGTTCGAATTATTAAATGTTGTTAAAAAATGTATTTTTACAAATTACAGTCATACTCTTTTAGGTTTAAATTCTAATGGAACATCAAATTAAAAAGAGAGAAAAAAAAACTCTTTTGTCATTCTTCAAATCAAAAGTAAATATATCAGAGAGTGATAGCTCCTTCCCACTCCAATGTTAGTGCTTTCTGGGAGCCTCCAACACTACAAGAAATTTGGGATCTCCCAACGGTTTTTTTAGTAACGGTTCAAAAAACCGTTGGTATAGATGGTGTGTAGCAACGGTTTTCAAAACGTTACTAGAAACAGGACTATAGCAACGGTTTTCATGCAACCGTTACTAGATTACAAGACTATAGCAACGGTTTTCATGCAACCGTTACTAAAAACCGGCCTATAGCAACGGTTTCCAATAACCGTTACTATAAATCGGCCTATGGCAACGGTTTTTAATAACCGTTACTATAAACCGGCCTATAGCAACGGTTTCTAATAACCGTTACTAGATTTTCACACCGCCAAAACCAATTTTCTTTCATGCGATCGGTTTTCCAAATCCGAACTAACGATCGAGACGGTTGACTTTTTTTTCATGTTGATTAAATCGTTCTCGTACAAATTTGGCTCGATCGGATTTAGAAAATTTCTTTATCGATGGACAATTTCATTAATAAAATGAATTTTTTTGTCCGATAAGTATGTAGCGATACTCGATTAACTTCATTCTTGAACGTACTTTAGCCACTCAACCGTGACACAATCATGATGATCGAGACCGCTGCTTTTGTTAGGGCTATTTTTCCTAAATTTTTGTTGGTATTTTTTTCGGTATTGTTTATTTAACGTATTTTTTTAGTATTTTGTGGTAATTTTTGAAACTAATCATTCATTTTGAGATTAATCATTCATCTTCACAAGAATAAAAAAAGTATAAAATTGTGGACCAAAGTTGAAAAAAAATATCATATAAGATGACACTAAAGACAACAAATGTTAGTTGTTTGATATTTTTTCGCCCATATTGATTTTTTATGCTTTTAATAACTGACCAATCAAAAAAATTTATGTGAATCTAACAAAAATTTAGAAAAGGAAAAATTAATATTGAAAAAAAAGAGAGGAAAACATAGAGGATTTTTTATTTTTTTGGTACAAGGTGCATGTCAATTTATACCAATTTTAAAAGGTAATTATTGAACCTAGCGTTAAATTCTATGTAATAATAATTTCATTCTTCGTACAAATATTGTACTCCTTATTATGTAAAAAATAGACGCTTCCGTTCGAAGAAAAAAAAAGATATTAGAAGTGTTTGTATAGTATAAACCGGATTTAAAAAAAAAAGGATTTAAAAAGTCCGGTTAGTATAGTATAAATATTAAAAGGTTTAGGTTTTTAAACAAGTTATGGACTAGCACAGTTGGTTCGCGCACGCGCGCGCACACGCGAGGTCGGGGGTTCGATTCCCCGGAGAAGCAAGGTAATTTCGCTCGCCACATGGGCGCCATGTCAGCGCCACGTGGAGGCTTATGTCACACAGTGGTTGGTTCTTAAAAAAAAAAGAAAATTGTCTTTAGCAACGGTTGCTAATGAAACCGTTAGTAAAAAAAAATCTGTACCAACGCTCGTCAAAACCGTTGCTATACCCCTACAGCAACGGATATATGCTTTTTGGCAACGCTTTCGACCGTTGCTATAGAACGATTTTCTTGTAGTGCAAGTAGAGCTCCCAACGACCTGTTCAAAGATGAAGTCTTAGAATTTTCTTCTTGAGCACAAAAAATCTCTAATAGAGTACTCCACGATGTTGAGGGAAACAATATTGTCTACAGTTTCTGTGGGAATACTCGACGATGTCGAGGGAAAGAATATTGTCCACAGTTTTAGTGGGACCAATTAGTTTGACACGGTTTCCACCAAATTAAGCAAGAATGAAAGCAAAAGGGGGACCAATTAACACAACTGCACATGTAAATTTCTGGATTTTCCCGATATTATCTCTAGAGGACGGTAAGCTTATAATCTATAGCTACCAAACTAGACTTAGTCAAATATGGAGAATTACTAAAACAAATATCTAATATAGCAGCATTCCTCCATTCCAAATATGTAGCTATCAAAACAGACTTGTCAAATATGAAGAAAATCACTTGAACAAATATATAATATAGCAGCATCTCAGTAGTTTCTCTCATGGAAAAAATGTAATAACCAGACTCAACTAACCATGCATGGATCCTCTTTTAGCCTATGCACTTGCCTTAAACGTATACCTAAGAAAGTACCATGTAGCCTTTGGTGGATGTTAATTTATTAAGTAAAGCTCTTGCTTCCAACCAATGTGCGAATAAGCTAGCACTCACTCCTACCAAAACTTGAATATTACAATTTATCCCCTCATGCATGGATCCAACGTCTTTCATCGCATAGTCTCAGCAACCTCTCCTAGTGTCCGTGGAGGCAAAACGCATCCTACCCACCACTTGGATTAGGGCGGGGCTCTGCTACCATTTGTAACAACCCAACCTGGCAAACCATGAACCCCCTTTAGGCCTAAACACTTGGCCTTAAAAGATATACGGTATACATAAGAGCATCGGTTACTTTGGTTAACAAGAAATTTCCAATTAACACCAAAAAAAAGGACACGACCAAAGAAAATCTAGAATACATGTTTCTGTGCATCCTATTTAACTACTAAGATATGGTTGGTCATGACTCATCTTAGTCATCTTTACATTTTATTTTTGGGTACTTCGGAATTTGTCATGTTTACATATAATCGCATGCAATTTGGTGCATCCCTATCCATTTCAAATAGAAAAATAATATCATAAAGGATAAATGTACTACTAAGTAGCATTATTTATTCAAAAATTCTTGGTTGAAGCGGTGTTGGATTGCTCAAATTCATCGTGTTCAGCGGTTGAACTTCTATACCATTAAATTTTTTGAGAAACGACTTCTATATTTTGAATAAAAACTACGAATGAAGGCAATTGCCCGTATTCATCCGACCCTCGGTCCGCCCTTTCTATCGCAAAAATGGAACAAGACCCTCACATAATAAGAGAAACACAAAAATCCATATATTTCCCCTAGTTTAGGCAACAATAAAGCAAGATATAACATTTACACTAGGGACAAAGACCTTGACCTTGATGTAGTTTATAGGAGATTAAATTCTACATGGCCCCTTCGTGTAGAATGGGATGTGCGGCAAACAAATGTACAAATTACATGTCATCTTAATGGTATCATCTTTTTGAATTGTTAGGTTTAAACATAATAAAAGATAATCATAGGGTTGCAAACAAAACAAACTGCTCGTGAGTAGCTTGTAACTCGGTTTGTCAATACTCGGCTTAACTGGCCCGGCTCTTTTGAAGATGCTAGTTAAATAAATTAGCCAAGTTCGGCTCGTTAAGGGCTCGACTCCTTTACAAACGAGTTGAGTTCAAGCTCAGGTATTTTAGGCTTTTTAAATAAACGAGCCGAGATAGAACACTACAAAGCTCGGCTTGGCTCATTTGCACCCCTAGATAATTAAGTCATTTATCCTCGTATCGGTGCCAAAATTTGGATCCATGGGACCGGCTTGGAAGAAGGCCTTATAGTTAGTTGCCCACTTACATTATGTGTAGTGGTGGTTTAAAAAACTTTCGACTTTTCACTATCTCCATAAGTGTTTTCGTGATGGAGAGAAACTCTAAGATTTTCTAAAGAAAATAAGAGGTTCATAACTTAGCATTCATATAAGCCTATGGCTCTATGACATAGGCGCTCAAGTCATGCTTATATCAAGTTTTTTTTTTTTCTGATACGACGAGTGGTCCATTTTACAGTTTAGACGTCTTCCAAATTTTGGACCCCATGGCTCTGTGACTTGATTTTTGTACGAGTGGTCCATTTTACAGTTGTTAAGTCAATTTGTGGAGCCTATGGCTCTATGAAGGGTAACAACTGTAAAATGGTCCATTTTATTTTATGCTGAATTGTACTTGTGTTTCCAAATTTTGGTTTTCCTCTTTTAATCTGAGAAGTAAAAACTGTAAAATGGACCACTCGTCGTTTCAGGAAAAAATAAATAAAATAAAATGGTCCACTCTTAATTTTTTAATCGATGCATAATGAGAACCTCTCTCTCTCTTTTTTTTGGGGGTAATACAGGGTGACTCCCGAGCACCTCAAACTATTCCCTATAGTCACTTCCACAACCATTTCACACACTAATTACTCGTGATGGTGAGGTGATCCCAAGAGTTACTAGTAAGGGAATCAAACTTGAGACCTTTTTTTTTTTTTTGAAAAGGATCACGATATTATAGAAACTCATGAACGATTTACATCTTTGGAAACCAAAACTTCCACAGCAGGCGGTAAACATCCTGCTTGGAAAACAAAATTTCGATTCGCACAAAATTCTGCCAAACCGTGAGCAACTCTATTAATCTCCCTATTACACCAAATAAAAGACCATTTCCTAGCTTTTGCCCAAGATCTGATGTCATCCACAATTGCTTTGATTTCCCACGGACATGGGGGGTTTCCATCCTTAAAGCAGTTCATAAGTGTTAGACAGTCTGATTCAAAGATTACTTCGTTATAGTCCATCTCCACTGCTGTGCTACAAGCTATGCGAAGGGCCCAAGCTTCAATAACAATTGCTGAATGAGCTACAACTCTACCCATACGCCAAACTAGAGCGGATCCACCACAGTCTCTGGCGATAACGCCAAATGCAGCCAAGCTGCAGGAGGATTTAAAAGCTCCATCAGAATTAAATTTAACTTGAGACCTTTAAAATGAGCAAATCACACAAGCTAAGACCATCAGGCCAACCCAATTTCGTTCACCTTTACCGGTATATAACCTCACCCTCATTTGGTCAATTATGTAGGTTTTCCTTGATGATCAGTATGGACTCTATAAAAATTCAACTCAATTGAATATCGATAAATCATCAAGCACAGTGATTTTAAATCCATCAATTAATGAATGTTGCCATATCAAATATACAACACAAATAGAAATGTTCGAATAGTTATTTATGCGCTTATTATTTGCCAGATTAAGATGAACAAATCTTAGTAATTGGAAACAAAATGACTTTTAAACTCTTTGGAATTAGTTGTTCATAATTACTGAAACCAGTCGGAGGAGGAGACGAACAGTGCTCCGTTGCTTCATCGCTTGGCGCCACATTTTCGTTTGGGTTAATGAGGCAAAACACTCCTAATTTGTTGAGTCCTAAATTTTTGGTCTGATATTTTTTTGTTACTTTATTATTTTTTAATTATTTTTTAATTTTTTGTCATATTTTTTAGATTAATCATTTATTTCGACGAGGGAAATTATAAGATTATAAAATGTGGAAGAAGCTAAAAAAAAATTATATAAAACAACAAAATACCAAAGTAATTATTTACTTTTGCTTGTGATCAGAGTAATTATTTACTTTTTAGATTCCTATAAAATACCAAAATTTAGTGAGAATGATCAAAAGTTATGATGTGCATAAAAAAACAATAATCATGATCACAAATAGCGTGGGACCCAATTGGTTCCCCGCCATTGAAAATGTCGTAACCTGCTGGAGTAATAGGGTTTGGATTGAAAAGTTAAATAACTTATTTTTTTGTCGTTATTTGAATTTTTTTTACATTTGTTTGTTTTACGTCAAATTTTTGTGACTTATTGATTCATCTTGGCTGGAGGAATCGGAAAAAAAAAAAATTGATCGAAACTCATAATTTTTTGAATGAAGACCAAAATAATTCAAAAAGATAACATTTTTACTTATTTTTCTCTTTATTCAGAAAATTATGAGTTTCGATCAAATTTTTTTACTTTTCTGATTTCTCTAGTCGAGACGAGTCAATAAATTAAAAAATTTTGACGTAAAACTAATAAATTCAAAAAATAATTAAATAAAGATAAAAAATAAATTACTGTTGTACTTTTAAAGCCAAATCAAAGCCCAAATACTACGCGTGGTGCCCAGTGGAAATTTTAGCCATGGTAAACTTTGAAAGGACATTTTTTTAACCAGAGTTAAAAGTACAATTATTTTCTTTAGTCTACATCACGACGAAAAACGTAGGAAATCATACCGATAGTCGCGACGGGCCGTCTCCGATCACCGGACGGTATTACACGAAAAAAAGGGTGTTTAGATCAAACACCCTACACACATCGGATGCCGTTGATTCTTGCGTGGGCACCCTCAGTTTTTTTTTTAGAATTTTTTGAACGGCTCGGATCGGCCGTCGGATAGCCGGAGACGGCTAGGCGCAGCTGTCGATACGATTTCCCTACGTTTTTCTTTGGTACCTATATCTTTACTGAAGTTAACCCAACTAACAAAATTGGGCTACCCAAATCTCATTAGATACAAACCTATTAACGGAAGCTGTCCATTTCAGCAATTAATTGTCTGGATTTAAAAAAATAATTGTTCACTTCTGGGGAATAATTTTTTCAAAATTCGAACGGTCTGAAACACATTTCAATGGACGCGATTGAGCGCCGTAAATTATTTTCACAACTCCGCCTTAAAAAAGTTTTTGGTGCAGCGGTTATGAACTTCAACATCCACTTTACACACCCAAATACACACACTACACAATAGTATGTGTGGAGCCCGCACACTTATATGTATAAATGTATATTTAGGTGTGTTACTAGAATAATTGTTTGAACTTTCCATCAACTACAAATTGGAAAGCAAAATGGGGGGACCCAAGACGACTTCCACCGTCACTTACTAATGAATTTACTATATAATATACTTGTATGGGACCTCACTTACCATATCCACCAGTTTGCTTCACAACAACTGCGTAAAATGAGAACTGAATTCATTACCTGGTTTTTCTCAATCGCCACCCTCAGAATCTTCTTCTCCATCACCATTCCAGTACACAGTCAATGCCTCGAGGATCAAAAATCTTTGTTGCTTCAATTGAAAAGCAGCCTCGAGTTTGATCCAGATTCCTCAGCCAAGTTGGTGAATTGGACTCAAAGCAACGATTGTTGTCAATGGAATGGTGTGACTTGTGACCATTTCGGCCGTGTTATAGGTCTCAACCTGAACACGGAATCAATCTCTGGAGGATTAAACCACTCAAGTTGTCTTTTTGGACTAAAGTTTCTAGAGAAGCTGAACTTGGCTTACAACACCTTCAACTTTACGAAAATTCCATCGAGTTTTGGAATCCTCACCAATTTAAGATATTTGAATTTGTCAAACACTGATTTTAAAGGGCAGATTCCAATGGAGTTCTCGCACTTAACGAGGTTGGTGAAGCTTGATTTGTCTAAGGTCTACTATTTTGATGGGATACCTAGAATCCAAATTGAAGACCCAAATTTAGTCACACTTTTTCGTAACCTTAGTGGGCTTACGGAGCTTTATTTGGACGGGGTAAATATATCAGCAAATGGGCATGAATGGGGTCAGGCCATTTCATCTTCACTGCCTAACCTGCGAGTTTTGAGCTTGAGTGGTTGTTTACTTTCAGGCCCTATTGATTCTTCCCTTCAAAACCTTCTGTATCTTTCAGAAATCAATCTGGCTCAGAACAATTTCTCGTCTCCAGTCCCGGATTTCTTGGCGAATTTCCCGAACTTGACAGTTTTGATTCTTAGTGGTTCAGAATTACATGGAACATTTCCAGACAACATATTTCAGCGGGTACAAACACTGGAGACTCTGGATTTGTCAGGCAATGCACTACTCAATGGTTCTTTACCTAATTTTCTGAAAAAAGGGTCCCTTCAAAATCTGTATCTTAGCCTGACCAATTTTTCAGGGAAATTACCAGAATCTATTGGGAATTTGACGGAGCTAAGGAGGATAGAGATTAACGGCTGTTATTTCAGCGGACCGATTCCGAGTTCACTTGCAAACCTTAGTCAACTTGTTCGTTTGGATTTTTCAACCAACAATTTTAGTGGTTCAATGCCTTTGTTTCAAGGATCCAAGAATCTCACTTCCATAGACCTCTCTCATAATGCTCTAACAGGTCCAGTTCCTTCCATTTACTTTGAAGGCCTTTCAAATCTTTTATTTGTTGCTCTCACAAACAATTCCTTCAATGGGAGTATTCCTTCTTCTCTGTTTTCCCTTCCATCTATGCAGCAAATTTTGCTTTCCAGAAACCAATTCAGTGAAGTTTCTGAGTTTCTTCCAAACAAATCCTTGTCTACTTTGGATACACTAGATTTGAGTTATAACAAACTACAAGGGCCTATTCCCTCGTACTTCTTTGATTTTCAAAGTCTCACTTACCTCTCACTTTCTTTCAACAACTTTAGTGGCACCGTTCAGCTAGAAAGTATCCATAGGCTTCAAAATCTTACGTTACTTGAGCTTTCACATAATAGCTTGTTAGTCAATGCAAGTATCAGTGACTCTAGCCTATCCTCCTTTCCCCAACTCCAATGGTTAGGATTGGCTTCTTGCAAGCTCCAAAAGTTCCCTCCTCTAATGAACCAATCGTTGTCTTATTTAGACCTTTCGGACAACCAAATTTCTGGGGTCATACCTAATTGGATTTGGAATATGGGTAATGGATCTCTAAGTAATTTTAATCTTTCTTGTAATCTCCTAGTGGGTTTGCAACGGGAATACGTTATTCCTCCTCTTCAAATCCTTGTCCTTCATTCAAATCAGCTTTGTGGTGAAATCCCAATACCGCCAAATTCAACACGCTTTGTGGACTACTCAAGGAATAATTTTAGCTCTTCTATCCCTCCATCAATATGCAATGGGAGCAACCTTGAGGTTCTTAATTTGTCCAACAATAGATTCAGTGGGACTATACCCCAATGTCTCATAGAAACATGCACTGCAACCCTTCGTGTATTGGATTTACATGACAACAATCTTATTGGTAACATAATAGGGACATTCCCAGAAGGCTGTGATTTGAGGAACCTTGATTTGAATGGAAATCACTTGGAGGGGCAGGTTCCGAAATCCCTGGCCAATTGTGCAAACATGGAGCTTTTAAATATCGGTACCAACAACATAAATGGTAACTTCCCGTGCTTCTTGACGAACTTATCTAGCTTGCACATCTTAGTTTTGCGGTCCAACAAGTTTCACGGGAACATTCACTGCCAAGGAATCCATCAGGATATCTGGCCAAAGCTTCAAATCATTGACCTAGCTTTGAACAACTTCAGCGGTATTGTACCACCACAATTCTTCTTACAGAGGAAGGAAATGATGGATGGCGGTAACATAGGACCAGATCTCAATCACTTGGGTTATGATTACTATCAGTATTCAGTGACAATCATCTGCAAAGGGATAGAGACGAAGCTGGTGAAGATCTTAACTATATTTACATCCATCGATTTCTCAAACAACAGTTTCGAAGGAGAAATACCAGATACTGTTGGGTATCTGAAATCCCTCTATTTTCTCAACCTATCACACAATGCCCTCATTGGTTCGATCCCATCATCACTTGGAAACCTGACACAACTTGAATCACTAGACCTCTCGTGGAACAAGCTCGGCGGAAGCATACCGGGGACACTTGCAAGTCTGACATTTCTTGGATTCCTAAACTTATCATACAATCAACTCGTTGGAATGATCCCAAGAGGCTCCCAGCTTCAAACATTTTCAGAAACTTCGTTCAAACAAAACAAAGGCTTATGCGGCACACCTTTGATCGCTAGTTGCAAGGAAGGAGAACCTACAACACCAACATTTGATGGTAGTCATGAGGATGAGATTAACTGGGTCTACATAGCCGCTACCTTGGGATATACGTTGGGGTTTGGAGTTATTGTTGGGCCACTTTTATATTCGAAAAGATGGAGACAATTCTACTACAAACCTCTTGATAGAGTTATTGTGAGGACTCTCCATTACCGAGAGCAGCGAGCAAGGCATCAAAGAAGAAGAGACAACAGAAACCAGCTTCGGAGATGCTAGCACCACTGAAGGGTAAGTGCTCGAAGCAGAGTGTGATTGTGGTTTTTTTTTTTTTATACTTAATTAGCTCAATTTGCTTCAATAAAGTAAAATCAGGTAAGGGTTTTTGTCCATCGTGTTGCAAGATAGCAGTTTCACTGACCTGAAATGTGCAGGCATAGTCGCAAAATTGGGATACGAATCGTGTATCATCTTTCTAGTTTCCTGAATCAAGTTTTGAAGAGTTTCGAGCATCGTAAGATATTTAACATCTTTAATTAGAACACGTAAAGAAAAGTATGTTTACAGAAAACAAAATGTTTCAAAAAGATTAAATGTCTGCAAAGTAGTGGAAATTGTGACAAACCGCAACCTAGCATTCGAGTATATTTAGATTTTAGTAATACTCGTGATCATTAGTCTCCCTCGATTTATTTTGTTTAGGGACGAGATCGTTTGAGTAGGAATCCTTACCTTGTTTTGCACTACATCACATATTAGAAGGTGAGTTTCGGAATACCCCAGCTACTTACCGTTTTAATGATGATTTTTCAAACCATAGATGTGCAAGTTCATAAATATTCACAAGGCTTAGGTAGCTTCATAAAGATTTTTTTATCAGCAAGTCTAAAAGATGTTTTTTTTTTTTTCTGTAGCTTCTAAAAGCATAAATAATGCTGTGGAAATAAGAATATAAAGTATGTTTGAATTTGTTATGAATTGTAGATATTGATATATCTGAAATGGCGTCTTGTACGCTAGAGGATGATGCATGTGGAACTAGTGGGATAGGCGATATAAGAATGGAGATGATGTGATTTGATCTGTTCACTAGTGGGGTGGAAACGAGGATCTTGTAAGGAGCAACTCTGTAGTGCACCCTGTAGTGCGTTATTCGAACCGTCCATCTTGACAATCAATGGTTCAGATATGTTTGTTAACTTTTACTGGTAAGAGTCAACTTTGACTAGTAAGAGTACTTCAACGAAAATGAACCAGCCATCAATTGCGAAAACGGATGGTCCGGATGGTCACTAGCTACTAGCTACACCTCTGTAGTGACTTGCTCACTACAGGGTCCCAGATTGCTAACTGGGGTAGCTCCCCACCGGATGTTTACTATGCTGCTGGATGTGCATCATGGATTTTATGTGATATTTTTGTTTGGCTTCAGGCCTATTTTAGTTCACAGTTTGTTTCTACGAATATAGAAAGTTGATTTAATTGTTGTTAATCCATGGTAAACTTGTAATTTTAGTATCCGAAATTCTCACATTGACTGGTTTACCCTTTTTCAGGTGATCAGGCATAAGGGACAAGATTTAGCATTGGGCACTAAGTTGGCTATCTCAATTTTATGTTGTTTAGTAATTTCAGTTACTCAGAATTGCAAGCATGTAATAATATGGCATTACGTGGTACTTGTCTATTTGCTGCTTTCTAATTGTGCTTAGCAGACCCATATGGTTTGTATTTAGCTCATACTATTCATCTTTCAGTGTTCAATAAATAGGAGATCTAGTGTATATGTTCAATCACGCTCCTGCATTTTAGTTTAGTGATAGTAGTATCTTAACCAGTAGAAATTGAAGGATGCGATAAGTACTTATAGGCTGGTCATGGATTCTTAGACCCCAGATTCGTGTCGTGAAAAATCTGAAAAGAAGAGCTATGTAGTTTCCTTCCTATTCCAGTAGGTTCTCTTCTAGTCAGGTATTTGGTAGTGCCTTTGATATCCGCCAGACTAAGAAGTGAGGAGGATTGTAACAAGCTCAAGGATAGGATTCTGTGCAGAATCCAATCCTGGACCAACAAGAATTTGTCTTATGGCGGTAGATCTCAATTGGTCAAATCTGTTTAATTTGTTGGGCATTCAAGTCTTCTGGTCCTCAATTTATTTCTTACTCATTAAGTGGTTAAGGAAAGTTACAAGTTGCTTAGAGCATTCTTGTGGACAGGGCCTGACTTAAAAACTTATGGTGACAAGATTGTATGCAGGGTCTTCTGTTTGTGCTTCTAAGGATGAGGGCCTCTCAGGCATCTTACCTCCTGGAATAAGGCAGCTATGACTAGACACATTTGGAACCCTCTGGGCTCTCGGTGAAATGGGTCCTTACCAAAGTTATCAATCCTGTACCGACAAGCATACCGGTACCACCATTCCAGATTGACCATAATATATATTTTATATTGAAAAACCCTAGATTGCCTAGGTATATAAATATTGAAAAACCCTAGATTGCTATGTTTGGTCTCTTTAATTAATCAACCCACCAACCGATAAATAAATCAATCGTATGAACAAAAGCAATAAACAGAGAACTCCAGGATATAAGTGGAAAATTCCAAAAAGGGTAAAAATCACTGGAAGGAATCAAAAACACTATATTCAATATGTAGTTACAAGCAAACTTACCTAGCTACAATTATAAATCCTCACCAATTGCCCTAATCTACTTGCTGAATCCTCGTTCACCACACTCAGACCGTTTGCCTACCAAAACCACCGAAGGACTTTAATTTGTCTAGGAATTCACCTAGAGCTTTTCTGAAATTAATAGATTTAAGAGATGATATTGAAACCTTTTGAAGATGTCTTTTACACACAATGATCAATAGACCGCTTAATTATTTACTCCTAAGATTCAAAGGTAAAACCCCAAATTGAACTTCCATGTCCCAATGTATGTGGGCTGCTGCTACCTTCTTTCGTTACTAACGAAGACAATAAAAGGCAGCCTTTTATACTCCATGTGTCGTGCCCTAACTCCCCACAAAAGACTTCTATTTATAAAAGGCACACCAAGGAAGAAAATAAAAGGCAGATTGTTCCGATAGATAGCAGATTGATAACCCGATCAACCTGTTCCAACTGAGCTCCCTCTAACCGATTAATTTGATCGCGAAGTTGTACTTCCTTTGGTCCTTCGATTCACTCACTATCAATTACAAATAAAATAAAGATTCCTTTCACTCAAATCCTATAAGTCTGCTATGGTTAGAAAAAAATAAAAAGAAATTACAACTCAATAGAGTGGGATATAAAAAAAAATATCCGTTTTTGTTTATGGAATTGCCAACCAAAAAATAGTGCCACTTTTTGGAGCTAACATATATATTTAATATATGTACAAAAAACCAAAAATAAATAAAAATTCAAAGTAGAGGTGTAAAATAAATTCTAACACTTTGATATACTTTAAAATTAGTCCTAATAACAAATTAAGTTGATTAATATATTATAGACTCCAAATTTTGCTGAATTATCTTAAAATTAAGTTGAAGAAAAAAATACACAATTTTTTTGTCCCGGCCGGTACAACCGGTACAAGCCCGATATTGTCTGGTAGGCTGGTATTTGGAGCGGTACGGAACACCAACTTTTGTGTACCGGTTTATGTCTGCTGCGGAACGGAATTCACCACATTGGTCCTTACTAATATCCTTAACGGTAGATGCTTATGGAGAATTATTCAATTAATGTTCCTAATGAAGCCTCTTAGACTTTAAAGAAAGAAATTGTTCAAGTTAATTAACGGATGTGTTAAGCCATGGATTACTCCTAGAGTGGGTAATCCAGAGTCTACCTTCTTGTGGTTAGATAACTGACATCCAATTGGGCCTTTGTTCGAGAAATTTGGGGACGTTGTGGTGCATGATCGCGGGTGTTCTTTAATGGCTAAAGTGGGTTCCATTACTCATCAAAGAAGTTGGAAATGGCATACGACCAGGAAGCCAACTATTAGAATACTCATTGCTCAAACTCCTGCGGCCTTTCTTCCCAATGTTGACAGTACATATTCAGTTGTTTGGAACCTTTATAGGAATTCTTTTTTCTCTACTTCAGCTTGGAATGCTTTGAGGGAGGTCTAGCCTACTATGTCTTGGGGAAAATTTTTATGGTTCGCCCATCATTTCCCTATATGAGCATTCATGGAATGGCTCATTTTTTGGGACAGATTATCTACTAATCAAGGACAGGCTGGGAAGTTGAGGCTTGCAGGTAGATATGGCATTCTGTCTTTGTAACGGCCCAAGTGGAGTCCCATGTACATTTGTTTTTTGCTTGTCCATTCTATTGTCAAGTTTGGGGTTATTTCCTCGGCGAGAACAATGTTGTGAGGAAGGTGCTTGGTTTCACGGCGGAGGTGTCACCATTTTCTTTTTATTGGCGAAAGTCACTATTGTTAGAACAGTTTGATTAACACCCAGCATTGGACACGCTAAGTTGGTTATGCCTTGTTTTATGTCATCTAGTAATTTCAGTTACTTGAATTGCGAGTATTGTTATAATATGGCATGACATGGTACTTATCTCCTTTCCACTTTTCTAGGTTTTTTTTTTATAGGCAACACAATTTTATTAAAAACTCGACAAAAGGTACATCGAGTTAAGAAAAGAGGGAGAGGAATCCAACCAAGGGTTCGATAAAAAAAAAAAAAAAAAAAGTTGGGGCAAAGCTCAAAAACACCTAAGGGCCAGGCCCCAAACAATACAGTCTAGGAACCACATGGACCTGGCCCAATCCAAGAACCCAAACCTAACCCTAATCCCATCAACACAGCCACCGCCCCAAACAATAACAGCACCGCCGCCAACATCACTTAGAGCATCTCCAATGGGAGATGTCAAGTATGACGTGGACAATGCAACGGCTACTTTTGACAGCTTCAAGCCTTTCAATCATGTTGTCTTTCCCTATGCCAATTCCACGTGGAATTGAAGGTAGTTCCAAGCATGTCAATTTTGACATCAACATAGTGGCATGCCAATTTTAAAAAATCTAACCGTTTGAATTTCAAAAGAGTGCCCTTTGATTTTTTTTCTTTTCTTTTTAAGTTTGACATAAGAGTTGGAGAGGGATAGCATGATGTCAAATAAATATAATTTGGCATAAGGGTTGGAGAGAAGGTTTTGATATCAAATTGAAGAAGCCCAAATGCCACAGAAGCCTTCAAAAAAAATTTGGCATCTCCAATTTGAAGTCGAGGGTGGGAGATGCTCTTAGCCGCCAACTCCAGCAACCTCTTCCAGCCAAAAACTACCACCAACCACACCCCACCACTAGATTCACCACCTCCGCCCCCACCAGCCACAACCCATCTCCTCTAGAACCACCACCATGAACTGAACCACCACCCCTGCCATTACCAAGCGACGAAACAAAAAACCCTATGCTGCCGTGAACCCCACGAGCAACCGGAACTCAAGAGAGACCGCCGAGGAGCCTTCAATTCAGACCTCATAAACGTTAACGAAATGAGACTCCAGCAGCTGGGCACTTCCATACGCTGCCATAGAGCCACCAAAACGCCGCCCCACCCGGTCTTTCACGACTAAACTCCAATCAATAGGTTCCGCAAGCCGTTAGGCCAAAAACACGCCGACATCCAAGAACAACGACAGTGGGAACCTAATCCACCCCGTCACCACCAGCCACCGCCTTACCTAGCCGTTAGGACACCAGTTACCCCCAAATGTAGTAACCGGCGGGATCGGACGGCGACAACGAAAAACGGAGTAGCGAAGAAAAGAATGGCAAGTACTAATGGACGGTGAGAAGAGTAAATCGAACAAGGGATATGGGATACAAAAAAGCAGGGGGAAAAGGAGGGGGGGAACGCCCGGGGGAGGAGGAGAGAGGCGGCGCCTCCCCTCTCCCCCGGCGACAAGGGAAACCCAAGGGAGCCTACTACCTTTTCGAAATTTAGGCTCTGTTTGAAACTTAAGGAAAGGAAAGGAAAACTAAAAAAATTTCTCTTCTATTGTTTGGTTTGAAGAGAAAGAGAGAAGATAATAACAATTTTCAGTTTTATGAATAGTAAATTTTCCTTCCCTTTTTCCTCTCATTTTCTTTTCTTTTCCTTTCTTTTCTTTTCCATAAGTTCCAAATAGAGCCTTAGAGGGGGGGGGGGGGGGGGGGGAGAGAAGAGGGAGCATTGCTTTCTTCTGAGGTTATTTTCCACTTTTCTAGTTGGGCTTAGCAAACCTTTTGTAATAAATTGAGCTTGTACTACTATTTATCTATCAGTGTTCAATAAATAGAAGATCTAGTGGATATATTCAATAATGCTTTCACATTTTATTTTTGTGAGAGTCTCTTATTTTAGTGATAGTCTCTTAACTAGTAGAAATTAAAGGTTGCGGTAGGTTAGACTTATAGGCCAGTCACAAATTCGTAGACCCAAGAGATGAATGGCCGTTTGGATCATAAAGAAAACCCTCAATAACTTTCACTTAAAGACCATAGGAAAATTGAATCAAGTCTTTATTTCTGTATAACAAAAGAAAAGATAGAGATAATTATTGTACTCACTTTATAATTAAACATTTTTTTTTCAAATCTTAACGAATAAATATTTAACAATACTAGTAGAGTCTCATTAAACAGCGCCAGTCTCGAATCTAAATCTTGGCTCCGCCACTGCCAAGAGATATCATGATGGCTTGATTTTTACTACTCCGCTATACAACACATTAACAATTGCTCATCATGCATTTTCACGACGAACACAATTTGCACATTTCAAAATTTAAACTCCTACAGTCTGCAGTGTTCTACCTTCTACTCATCTGCTTAGAATCCCCTCGGATCAAATTAAATGATATATCTCCTCATTAAACACCAAATCAAAACACAATTGTTGGAAAATGCACTAATCATATGGATTCAACACCATACTCAGTATAATCAATTAGACCAAATAACGTACAGTACAAAACTGATAGTACAATGTAGGTGAACGAAATTGATTAAAAGCTTATACAATAAAATAATTTCCTGGAAACAGTGATTCAAAGCTTACAAACAAAGTCGTAGCCAGAGGTCTTTTAGGTGATTAACAGTCCCAAAGTACCACTTCCTCATAAGCCCCAGCTCAATAGGTTAAAGCTTCATTCAAGCATGTGCAGGAGGATTAATTAGGGATTTGAAAGGTAATTGGATACGAGGGATGCAAACTGGGCTCAATTCGGGGCTTGTGGCTGAAACTTGGGCACTCCACCATGGTCTTAACTTTCTGAAACAACAAAACTTAATAGGACTGGAAATTGAAATAGATGCAGCAAATTTAGTCGGCCTCCTCAATTTGGATAATCGAATTCTTGATTGCAGGTCCCTAGTCCTACAACAGCTGGGCGAGCCACCGATTGAGCACATCATGTGAGAAAGAAACAAGTGCGCTGAGTCGCCAACAAGTACAAGACTCTAAAATGCACTGTTTTTCTTTTCTAAGTTAATACTCGTAATTTATTTTGTATTGCATGATTTACTAACCAAACCGAGCCTTCAGTCCCAATCAATTGGGGTCTGCTACATGAATCCGTGTTTTTTATTGAGTTTTGTCGAGGGTATCGTGTTCCGTAATACCCAGTAAACCTAGATCCTTGTGCACTACCGCTTCTAAGGTTAATTTCGGTCTACCACTCCCCTTAGTGCTATCATCTACTGTACAAAAATGATAATACAATGTAGGTGCATGATTTCCTGTTTAACCCTCAAAAAAATTTTGCACTGTCACGGGCATAGGGTTTTTAGGGTCCATTTGAATTGATATATGTTCAACTTCAATAAAAGAGAGAGGTTTTGTTGAAGGAATTTGCTGAAAGTAAAGTGAACGATAGATCAAAAGTAGAAGAGAGTACGTGGAGAAGAGATGTTTTCTTAGTAAGATCATTGTAAAACTATAATCCCTATATGTCCGGTGGCGGACACAGAATATGAGGGACTTTTGGCTAAGTCTCCCTATTTAGATTGAGGTGGCTCCATTTGTGTTGTTAGGTGTTTTACGTAAGAGTGTGAAGAGAAAGTTTTAGTGTCAAGACATGTGATTGAGTTTGGTACAACTCTCTTGTGATTTTCAAACAAAACCATAGAGACATTTTCATGATAGAAACCGTTCATTTTTGAAATCCCTTTTTTTTTAAAAACAAGTTATACTCATGATAGCGATAAGTGTCTATTCGCATTACACATGTAAAATAATTTTTCACACGATGGGGTGGCACGTGCCTCTGGAAAGGGGTGAGATTTGGAGCCGCCCCCAATGCTAAGGCCACAAGATCCTCCATTCCAAATCTATAGCCATCAAAATAGACTTGTCAAATATTGAAAAATCACGGGAAGAAATACTGCGGAGTCTCAGAGTATATATATCTCTCTCATTCTCTTGTGAGACAGTAAGTATTCACTTATTATGCAGAGCACTGGCTGGTATGCTTAAATTTGTACTTGTATTATTAGATACAGAGCACTGACAGGTGTGGTTAGAATTTTTAAATATTGTTAAAAAATTTATTCTTACAAATTACAATCTTACTCTTTTCGGTTTAAATTCGAATGGAACGTCAAATTAAAAAGGGAGAAATAACTCTTTTGTTATTCTTCAAATCAAGAATGAATATATCATAGAGTGATGCTCCTTTCCGGTCCAATGTTGGTGCTTTCTGGGAGCCTCCAACTAGAGCTCCCAACGACCTGTTCAAAGATGAAGTCTAACTTTTCCTCTTGAGCACAAAAAATCCCTGATAGAGTACTCGACGATGTTGAGGGAAACAATATTGTCCACACAATTTCAGTGGACCAATTAGTTTGACACGGTTTCCAACAAATTAAGCAAGAAATAAAGCAAAAGGGGGACCAACTAACACAACTGCACATGTAAATTTCTGGATTTTCCCATTATTATCTCTAGAGGACGGTAAACTTACAATCTATAGACTTACAATCTATAGCCATCAAACTAGACTGAGTCAAAAATGGAGAATTACTAAAGCAAATATCTAATATAGCAGCATTTCTCCATTTCACAAATATGTACCTATCAAAACAGACTTGTCAAATATGGAGTAAATGGAGAAAATCACTTGAACAAATATCTAATGTATCAGCATTCCTCCATTCCAAATATGTAGCGATCGACAACCACTGCTTAGTGCAGTTGGTAAGTCATTGCCTCCCATTTGTGGAAGGTCTTGGGTTCGAGCCCCACAGGGGGCAGGCCCTTTAGAGGGCCAGGGCTATGGATAGCTTCTGGTCTTCTCGTGCTAACTCTAACACCCCCACTAACCCCCGCTGATGTATATCGCTGTGGCAAAAAAAAAAAATGTAGCTATCAAAATAGACTTGTCAAATATGGAAAAATCACTTGAACAAATATATAATATAGCAACATCTCAGTAGCTTCTCTAATGGAAAAAATGTAGCTAATATAGCAGCATTCCTCCATTCCAAATATATAGCTATAAAAAATAGACTAGTCAAGTATTTTAACTTTCCAACATTTACCCTTTTAACTTTTAAAAAAAGCTATTTTATTTGAAAAAAAACAAGGTCGAAAATGACATTTAGTTCATTAAAAAGTCAAATGGACAAATATTTTGAGACATTAAAAATCTAAAAGTGGACAAACAAATCAAGACGGAGGAAGTATAAATTGGGGCATATAAACGTTTAAAGAACGACGCAAATAACGAAAAATGTAATATAAAAAAAAGGGAAAGGAGGAGTACTACGCGTGGGCCCCAGTGGAAATTTTAGCCATGGTAAACTTTGAAAGGACATTCTTTTAACCAGAGTTAAAAGTACAATTATTTTCTCACTAGGGTCTAGTACTAGTTGGCTGAGGTGCTTAAAGATTATTCGTTGCCGCCAAGACTTATTCATGGTTGATCCGTGAGCAAGTTTTCCTCTTAAAGTTAACCCATCTAACAAAATTGGGTTACCCAAGAAACAAAATCTAATTACAGAGAAACTTATTCACGGGGAGTAGTGACATATCAATTGTCTGTTTTGGCAATCAATTGTCCGTTTCTAAAAACAAAATTCGCGCCAAGAGTTAAACACTTCTAGCAAATAATTTTTTTGAAATCCGAACCGTTTAAAACATTTTTGAACGCATGCAATTGAGCGCCGTAAATTATTTTCAAGGCTCCACCGTAAAAAAGATTTTGGTGGAGTGGTTTTGAACTTTCCATCAACTGGAAATGGAAAGCAAAATGGGGGAAAATGATTCATGTAGCGCGCCGACCCCAAGTGCTTGGAACTTAAAACTCAGTTTGGTTTGATTTGGCTTGGTAAGCTTCCGTCTACGGGTCATTGGATAGGAGGATTCTCTTGCAAACGAACTGCGCTCAATTCTGGTCTTGCGGCTGAAACTTGGGCACTCCACCATGGTCTAAACTTTCTGAAACAACAGAACTCACTACAAGAAATATTAGCTTTCCCGGCACTCAAATCCCAGCATTTGCCAAAAACCCTGGGAATGATCCAAAAAAACACGCCAGCAGCCGGAGAAAGCTAACGGGCAAAGTGGGTCCCCAATTTCATCCCCTGCTCACACATGAAACGACTGTGTTTCGATGAAAGCAGCCCTGACCCAATTTCACCCCCAAAATTCCCTCCCCCAATTTCATCCCCCGCTCAAAATTCCCTCCCCCAATTTCGGCAAAAGCCCTAGCTGCTCCTTCCTCCCCGATTAGACACGCCACTCTCGCTGCTCTCTATCAGGTAAGCGTTCTCTCTCTCTCTCTCTCTCTCTCTCTCTCCATCTATTCCGATCGATTTCCTACTCTTTCTCTGCGACTGCACGCCGGCGTTGGAGAAGGATTTCTCACGCCTCTCTCGCTGCTCTATCCCGTACACTCTCTCCCTCTCTCTCTCTCTCCATCTATTCTGATCGATTACCTCTCACTCTTTCTCTGCGACTGCAGGACGTGCACCGGCGTCGGAGTCGGAGACGGCGACAAGAGGCTTACTAAATCGATTTTGTTTCAGCAATTAGTTCTGGTACACTCTCTCTCTCTCTCTCTCTCCTTCCTGTTGTTTGCATGTATGCGTGTATGTATATGTAGATTTCGGATACTGAAATCCGAATTTGTTGATTAGTTTATCAAATTTGTTCCTTTTGATGCCGACACAATGAGATTGTTTAGTATTTCTCTATTCTGAAATTTGTGCCCTTTTGGTTTATGCCGTAGTTTTTTTAATGGAGTGAACTTTTCTCTCTCTTTTTTTTTAATCGTTTTATCTCCTTTATGACTAGAGAGATTAACCTCACCAATATAGGTAATGGTAGGTGTGACTAATCAATAATCTAATCTGAATAACTAAATTACACATCCTGACATTCCAACATCTAACTTGCTTACTTACCAAAAAAAATAAAATTCTAACTCGCTGCCCGCCATAACTTGTTGCTCTACGCGCTCGGCCGTTGTTTTTTCCATTTTGCTAAAGAATGAGAAAACAAGGTTACATTGGGTTTACATTTTTTTTTTCGTTGCCCCATGACGAGGGGTTGCCCAAGTCCAAGGTCTTGAGGGGCTTACCCCGGGGCCGGCTCTGGGTTCAGTAAATTGTCTCTAATACCTTTGCCTGAGATTGCTTTTGTGACAACTCTTTTTGGAAGTATTTTCTTGCAAAATGAGCATCCATAAAGAACCCAAATAAAAGAAGGGAGTCGAGTCCCAAATAGTAGTAACATGTCTTGTTGGATTATTTGGAAAAAAACGAATCCACTTTTGCATACAACATAATTTAATGGTTAACCTCTACTGAGTACAACAAAAACATCCTGTTCAATCTTTCTGAGCTTAGGTTCTTATTGAAAGGTTTTGACCCAGTTAGGCATACCAGTAACCTAATGTGGTACGTGTACTATTATTGTTACCTATATGTTATTTTCAACAGAAAACAATTTTACTCGCCCATATGTATAACTTGATGACAAGATAAGTTCCACTTTCACAAAACAACCACTCAAATACACCCTTTTGGAGTAAAACACATTCAAAATCCTTAACAGAAAATAGGTTGTTTAGAATCTTTATTGACACCCTCAAGAATCAGTAGGTTCTGCTATGTCAAATTGTTTCAATTGATTTAGACACCGACAACTCCCACAAAACATAAGCACATTGTATAGAGTTAAAGACCTCTAAGAAGTTCATAACATACCATTTTCGGATACTTATGATGGGTCCAAGTAAATAATTTCTGCCCGTACTGAAGCGCGCCGGAACCGCACCAATTCCTTGAGCAACTCCCATCTAATCTCGTTTGAAGCAGGCTTAACAGTCATCCTTTCAAGCACGGGCAAATTTACAAGTAGAAAGTTGATGAAATCCAGTTCACATCTCACCCCAAATTGCAACTGGTTAAATGGACAGTTGTAATAATCTTCCTCCCAAATGTTTGCAACTCTTCCCACAACAGTCTGTTCCTCTTGACGAGCCTACACAACATTACATGCCAAAGGAATCCATATGCTAAATCTGGCTGTTCAATTGATAAATCTATTGCAAAACAGCTTATAATACAGGGTAGGACCCAGGAACAAAGTTTGACCAGAACAAAATATTAGCGGAATCCCGAACCCAATGTTTCTGCCAACAGATAACGAAACACACAGAAACATTTAAAAAAAACACATAGATTTCATGGGTATGGTGAGACACTCTACCACTTTGGTGCATCACTTATATTTACATATTGCTGAAACTATGCTCCGTTTTAAGTTGAACTAATTTTGTCAAAGTTTGTATCTAATGTGGTATTGCATGCATTTGCTTTATTTGTTTTCTCCAGAATTGTGTAAATGGAAACAAACATGGATAAGAGTTGGATAAATTTGCCTAGGCTCGATCCAAGATACCTACAAGGGGTTATAGATTTCATGGAATTTGCTTGTAAGAACATTCTTGATCGGCAAACAGAAATTGCATGTCCGTGTAAGAACTGTCATAATTTGGCTAGAAAAAACATTGATTTAGTAAAGGAACATCTTGTCGTGAATGGATTTACTCCAAGTTACACCGTTTGGATTTTCCATGGGGAAAAATCACAGCCTACAAATTGTGGTGTTGAAAATAGTGGATGTGGCAATTTTAATGGGCAAGATGAGATGCAAGAAATGGTGCGTGATGCATTTGGAATTCCGCCAATTCAAGCCCATGATATTGATCTTGATCCACCTCTGGGTGATGGAAATAATCTTGATCCACCTCTGGGTGATGGACATACTCTTGATGAAGAAACTACCAAGTTTTTTAAGCTTTTGAAGGAAGCTGAGAGAGAGTTATACCCAGGGTGTCAAAAGTTCTCATTGCTCTCGTTCCTTGTGGCATTGATGCACATTAAGTGCCTATGTGGTTGGAGTAACAAGTCTTTTACCATGTTGCTTAAGCTGTTGAAGAAAGCCTTGCCTGAAGGTGAAATATTGCCTAATTCTTTTACTGCGAGCAGACAACTATTGGGTGGTTTGGGCCTTGAGTATCATAAAGTTCACGCATGCCCTAGAGATTGCATGTTGTATTGGGGTGAAGATGCAAAACTCGTTGATTGTAAAGTCTGCAATGTTCCTAGATATAAGCCAGAGAAGCAAACAGATGGATCAAAAAAAGGAGGCAAAATTCCGCAAAAGATTGTTAGGTACTTTCCATTGATACCTAAGCTAAAAAGATTGTACTCGTCCAAAAAGACGGCTGGCTTAATGAGATGGCATGCAGAGAACCCAGCTCCTATTGGCATTTCGAGGCATCCTGTTGACTCCGATATATGGAAACTCTATGATAACCTCCATCCGGATTTTGCTCAAGATCCTCGCAATGTCAGGCTTGGGTTAGCATCTGATGGTTTTAACCCATATCGTACAATGAACACCACTTATAGCATTTGGCCCGTGGTGATGATGACATACAATTTACCACCTTGGTTGTGCATGAAACAACCTTACATGATGTCTCCTGCTCTAGCGACAATGGGGGGCAAACAACCCAATTACAAGGTAAAGAATTTCTCCTAGCCAGGGCAGCAACCTCATGTGCAACCTTGTTACCCGCTCTTCTGACCCAGCTGAACCGGATGTCTCCTGCTCTAGCGATAAGCGCCACCTTACCCATAAACTCCATAGCTTCAGTCCTCGACAACTTGTCCACCATTTCTGCTGTCCATTTAAGGATAGAGGAATTGCCACCCAAGTCTCCTAAAGCACGAATATTGAAATTAAACCAAACAGCCCTGGTCCAATTACATCTAAATAACATGTGTTCCACTGTTACCATCTAAATAACAGCCCTGGTCCAATTGATCATGCTTTATGTTACTTGGTTTTTGTGATCTTGAAACCTTGAGTATCAGATGTTACTTGTTTATTCAAGTCTGTTTAGGGATTATTTGTTTGTCAACATTGTATCTAAGAAGCACGGATATGGATACGATACGTATCCGGAACGTATCCGAGCGTATCCGTATCCGATACGCGTACGGTACGAGATACGGAGGCTAAAAAAGAGTATCCGTGCTTCATAGCATTGTATGTTCATATGGATAAGGCATTCTTTCGTTTTTCTGCACTGTTGCTCTTCTTTAGTCCTCTATTATGAAGTGCTGTTTCCATAAAGATTGGGCTGACCATGAAAGTACCTCAAGTAGAAGTGAACAATGCATCCGTTATTTAGAGATTCAGCCTAAGTTACAAGTATGCTGTACTAAGTAAGAATTAACGTGATGTGATGTTACCAAAAAAGACTGATGGACGGTAGTTTTGCTAAGAATCTCAAGAACATAGAGCAAACTATCAAAACAAGTACTTGTTGTAGGCAAAAGACTCAAAACTAAGTTTTCTTTGTTGGGACACAGTAAAATTGTATGCTTTTCCTCCTTAAAGTATAGCGAGGGATGTTTGAATAGGCACCCCTTTATAGGCCATACCTCAAAAACTTAATCTATTTTTATCCCTTCCGTACGAATAAGCAAACGTGGATCAACAGCTGGTCTTGACCCTTATTTGCTCACTATTATATTGAGTAAACACTTGACCATTACCTAACATGCTTTCTGGCTTAGTAATGTTTACTTTGGAACTTATGTTTCACGTTGGGCTGAATTGTGGTGATTACCTAACACGGTTTCTAGATCAACAGATGTGGCTTAGATGCTTTTGAGTTTATTTTGGTCTTAATATAGTGTTCCAATACCAAGCTAGTGTTCTGATTCTCTTATTTTTTTGTTGTTTGATTTTAGGTTTATCGAAGTTAAAGATGGTGTAGAATCAAGTGGTTACTTGACGTAATGTGATGGCTGTCTACTATGGTGGTACCAAGACCTAATATTATGTTCATTTATTATGGTAGATTTTTTGTATTTTGGAAAATATTTGGTTGAATGTAGTAGAGATATTGAAAGACAACAATGGGCTATAGCAGGAAACTCTATTTTGACATTGGTTGTGCTATGAGACTTTTAATATTTTGAGAGTTTACATATTAGATGTGTTTCAGAAGTTGTATGCTGTAAATTAGTTAATTGGATGCGAAAAATGGTGCAATAGGGCTACATTTTCTAAAATTAATCCAGTGATATATTGCCGGCGTTTAAAAAAACCCCGGTAAAAAAAAACAAGCCTAGTACTTTTCCCGGCATTTTAACAAAACCCCGGTAAAAGATACTAGATCCGGCATTTGAAAAAGAAAACGTGGGGTACTTTTCCCAGCGTTTTTAACAAACCCTGGTAAAAGATTTTAGATCCGGCATTTGAAAAACGCTGGGTACTCTTCCCAGCGTTTTTAACAAACCCCAGTAAAAGGTAAAAGTACTGGTCACCGGAAAACTTTTTCCGGCGTTTATAAAACGCCGGAAAAAACGCCGGGTAATTATCCCAGCGTTTTCAACAAACCCCAGTAAAAGTGAAAAGCTCCGGTGACCGGAAAACGTTTGCCGGCGTTTATCGAACGCCGGGAAAAACGCCGGGTATTTTCCCGGGGTTTGCCAAACGCCGTATAGTATTCCCGAGTGCGGCAGTCGCGGCGTTTATAGAAAACGCCGGTAAAAACGCCGGGAAGGCTTTTACCGGCGTTTATTTGGCTTTTACCAGCGTTTTATAAACGCCGGGAAAGCCATTTTTTCTTGTAGTGACTGAATAGGACTGGAAATTGAAATAGATGCAGCAAATTTAGTCGGCCTCCTCAATTCGGATGATAGCGGTCACCACCTATACAATCTAATTCCTGATTGCAGGACCCTACTACAACAACTGGGCGAGCCACCGATTAAGCACATCATGTGGGAAAGAAACAAGTGCGCCAAGACGCCGACCTTCAAGTACAAGACACTAAAATGCACCGTTTTTCTTTTCTAAGTTAATCCTCATTTTCCTAATTGCATTAAGCTCCCACTTTCGCAAGACAGAAGGGTGTTTCTTATCCCCAAACTATGTACTCGTAATTTATTTTGTATTGCATGATTTCCTAACCAAGCCAAACCAAACCAAATCAAATCAAGCTTTCAGTCCCAATCAATTGAGGTGAATTCGTGTTTTCCATTGAGCTTTGTCAAGGACATCGTGTTCCGTAATATCTAGTAAGTCTAGATCCTTACACTACCGCTTCTAAGGTCAATTCCGGTTTACCTCTCCCCTTAGTGCTATCATTTACGGTACAAAAATGATAATACAATGTAGGTGCATGATTTCCTGTTTAACCCATAAAAAAATTAATTTGCACTATCACGGGCATAGGATATTTAGGGTCCATTTGCGTGTCTGCTGACTTCAAATGGAGGGAATTGATCTATGTTCAACTTCAATAAAAGAGATAAAGGTTTTGTTGGAGTAGTTTGCTGAAAGTAAAGTGAACGATAGATCAAAAGTAGAAGAGAGAGATGTGGAGAAGAGATGTTTTCTTAGTAAGAGATGTTTTGTTGGAGTAGTTTTCTTACTCTAATACAGCAGCATCTTCCATTCCAATATATAGCTATCAAAACAGACTTGTCAAATATAGAGAAATAACTTGAACAAATATAAATTATAGCGGCATCCCAACTGCAGCTTCTCTGATGGAAAAAAAATGTAATGATCAGCCCCAACTAACCATGGATCCTCTTTTAGCCTATACACTTGCCTTAAAGATATACCTAAGAAGATATCATGTAGCCTTTGGTGGGTGTTAATATGTTAAGTGAGGCTCTTGCTTCCAACTAACGTAGGACATCTAAGCTAGCAGTACTCACTTCAACCAAAACTTGAATATTATAATTTTCCCCGACACTCACGGATCCAAACATCTTCGTTGCATTGTCCCAGCAACCTCTCCTGGTGTTCGTGGTGGCAGAACACCGCATCATACCCACCACTTGGATCTGGGCAGAGGGCAGGGGTTTAAAACTATTTGTAATAACCAAATCCGGCAAACCATGAACCCCTTTCGACTTGAACAGTTGGCCTTAAAAGGTATACCTAAGAACATTAGTGACTTTAATTAATAAGAACTTTCCAATAAACTAAAAAAACCTAGAATACATATTTCTTTGCATTCTACTATTTATTTACGAAGATATGGTTATCTTTACGTGTAATTGCATACTACAAGTTGGTGAATCGATCGCTATCCATTTTAAAAAGCAAAACAATATCATAAAAGATAAATGTACTACTAAAATAGCATTATTTATCCAAAAAAATTATTGGTTGAGGAGATGTTAGATTGTTCAAAATCATGTTGAGCAGATGAACGTACTACTATACCATTATTATTTTTTTTCTCAGAAACAACTGCTATATTTTGAATAAAACCTAGGAATCTGGTGGGTAGATTGGTTGCTCGGACTCATCCGACTCTCAGACCGCCCTTGCCTATTGACAAAAATCAAACAAGACCGTCACATAACAGCAGAAACACAAAAATTGATGAATTTCCCTTTCTTTTTTTTTTTGGATAATCACATTTCATTGAAAAAGCTCAAACCAAGGGTTGAACAAGAGGGCTGAGTTGGGCTGTAGCCTAGGTGGAGTTGAGTTTTTTTCACGCTTCAATTAAGAGGATAAATATTACTCTCTTTCCTATTGGTTGAAATGGTGTAGATCCCAATACAAAGTGTGTGGATCCTATCACAAAGTGATATTATGCTTATCAAAAAGTGTATTGCACGGGTGAAACTTATACCATTTCAACCAATCAAAAGAAGGGTAATATTCACACCTCTTTTAAGGAGAGTGAACAAAATTGCACTCACCCAGGTGGACTCCATAAAACCCAAAAAAAAAAAAAAATTATATGTAAAATTACAGTCCACGTAATTCAGCCCAACCATCCATCCCACAAAGCCCAACACAGCATAGCACAGCCCCCAACTCGTTACAACTCAACACAACACGCGATCTCTCTCCGACTCAAGTCACTCAACATAACACAGCCCAACCCGTTACAACTCATCTCTCAGGCACGATCTCTCTCCGACTCTCCCCCATCGACGTCATCTCTTTCCTCTCAAGCCGCAGATTCAACCAGCTACTGGATAGCTGGTCCGACTGGCGACTGGACTGATACTCGGAACCGGACGAAAACCCAGCCCTTCCAATTCCATGCTTGATAGGTGCTGAAAAGCACCCATTTAAGCCTTCTAATTTATGCCTTGTTAAGTCCATTTATAGTGTTACTTGGAGAATAGTAATGCGTTTCTTGTCATTATAGATATTTGAAGGCTTGACATATTAAGGCCCCATTCCAGAACGAGAATAAGAACTTATTTTTTGTTGAATAAGAAGGGGTGTTCCTGAAAATAAGAAGCTGTCCACTTATTTTGGTAGAATGTGTATAGGTAAATACCGGCCGGGGAGGGGAATTCGGTCCGGCGGCCATGCCGGGCCGTCTCCGGCCACCGGACGGCCGATCCGAGCCGTCCAAAAATTCTATAAAAAAAAATCAAGGGGGCCCTCGCGGGAATCAACGGCATCCGAGGTGTGTAGGGTGCTTGATCCGAGCACCTCTTTTCCTTGTACATATGATATTTCATATGTACAAGGAAAAAGGGTGCTGGATCAAGCACCAATATCATATGTACACGGAAAAGAGGTGCTCGGATCAAACACTCTACACACCTCGGATGCCGTTGATTCCCGCGCCAGCCCCCTTGATTTTTTTTTTTTAGAATTTTTGGACGGCTCGGATCGGCCGTCCGGTGGCCGGAGACGGCCCAGCGCGGCTGCCGGTACGCTTTCCCTCCGTCGGCTGCCAACACAATAGCAACGGTCTTATTTTTGTATACAGCAACTTCAAGCTCAAAAATCATGTGTTTACGCAAATAATTTTCTTATCACTATGGATCTTATTTGATAGATCTTATTGAGATCTTTAATACAGTGCGGAAATTTTTATTTTTATTTTTTCATTTACATTATTTTTGAGTTTGAAAATGTGAAGTAAAATAAGTACTTCTTTTTTGTGGAATGACCCTTATTATTTTCGAATAAGAAATTGCAAAATAAGTACTTCTTTTTTAAGAAGGTTTGCGGAACGGGGCCTAATGGGCTTTATTTAGTTCGGTTAGTGCGATGTTGGCTCACGAGCTTGCGGGTTACTACATGGTGTCAAAAGAAAGTCGATCGAATACATCAAGTGGCGTGCTGTATTAATTCAAAGGGTGTGTCGAAATTATCATGTGGAATTCAAGTGGAGAAGCACCCAATAAAATTACCATGTGGTAAGGCGTTACCGATTAGTCCAAGGATTCAGAGAATAGGGTTGTATTGGCGGCGGGCCCCAATTAATATAGAGCATGTCACACGGCAGCAGCTCTATAAAAAGGGGAACAAGGGTTTTTTCTGGGGGGCAATGATTCGAGGAGATAACCGGCTGCTATTCCGAGAGAACAAGACATCAGAGCCCATGGCCGGCTAACTCCATTCTCTAGGGGAAAGATGAAGCCCCATGCCGAGTAACTTTGTATTTGCATAAGATTAGGGTTTTTATTCGAATCGGATTATGTGTTCAAGAACTCCTTCTATGATATCAATGGAATGGATTTAATTCTTTTTATCAGTTGAGTATTTGTTTCCTAGGTTTTCAAATACCGTTCACATAATAGTTTTCATTGTTCTCAATCTGAGTGACTGAGATGGGTTATGCTCGTGAGACGGACCGTGCCGTTAGGCGGCTAGACCGCGCTAGTGAGACGGTCCGTGCCGTGGGATAGTCCATGCCGGTTGGCGGATTGTAGAAATTTACTTGGCCACTATCGATAGGGATTGCAAGCCCTAGCGATAGTGATTTGCGATTCGAGTGTTAATCCAGTCTATGCGATACATAGTTATGCGGTTGGGGTGGATTCTAAACCCTAGACTTTTCCTCATCAGTTTTCAAACCTCTTATTTAATTGCTTTAGTTTCTTTTAGTTCTCAAAATAATCAAACCAATCAACTCTCCTTTTTGTTCCGAATTAATCTAAAAATAATCGAATTTGTCGTAACTCAGCCATACTGTCTCCGTCGGAACGATACTCGGTCTTGACCACTATTCTACGGAGTAGTAGTTAATTCTTAGTTTTATAAATTTATTTTTGACACGAAACGACGCGGTCAATGCTTCCGCCCTTGTCTGCGACTGTGAGCTTGTGATTCGGTAAACATTTATGGAGAGGTGATTTCTATGCGTATTTATGGTTTATTCCAAAAACCCCAGTGCCCCACACCACAGATTCTCCAAATTAGCATTTTTGCTATTGTTCATTCAAAAGCCCCAAATTTTGTTGTTTATTCTCCAGTTGCACGGATGTTCACTTGCACAAACAATAGTACTCCCTCCGTCCCAAAATCATTGTCCATTCCGCAAAACGGAGTCTTAAAAATAATACGATTTTTGCAAGAAAAATTCAAAAGTTTTTTAACAACTTACTAGATATCAATGAGTTCTATTAATTGGTGAAAAAAAATTGAATTTTTTCTTTAAAAAATTGCATTATTTTTAAGACTCCGTTTTGCGGAATGGACAATGATTTTGGGACGGAGGGAGTATATTCTGCACTTGATTTGGAAATATTTAATTAGGGTTTAAGGTTAAGGTTATTGGAAATTGAAATGCAGGACCACTGCTACACACAACCAGACACCAGTATATACTATACACTGCGGAGTCTCAGAGTATATCTCTCTCATTCGCTTGTGAGGCGGTAAGTATTCACTTATTATGCAGAGCACTGGCTGGTGTGCTTAGATTTGTACTTATGTTGTTAAATGCAGAGTACTGATTGGTGTGGTTAGAATTATTAAATGTTGTTAAAAAATTTATTCTTACAAATTACAGTCTTACTCTTTTCGGTTTAAATTCTAATGGAACGTCAAATTAAAAAGGGAGGAAAAACTCTTTTGTCATTCTTCAAATCAAGAGTGAATATATCAGAGAGTGATAGCTCCTTTCCACTCCAATGTAAGTGCTTTCGGGGGGCCTCCAACTAGAGCTCCCAACGACCTGTTCAAAGATGAAGTCTTAGACTTTTCTTCTTGAGCACAAAAAATCTCTGATAAGAGTACTCGACGATATTGAGGGAAACAATATTGTCCACAGTTTCAATGGGACCAATTAGTTTGACACGGTTTCCAACAAATTAGGCAAGTATGAAAGCAAAAGGGGGACCAACTAACACAACTGCACATGTAAATTTCTGGATTTTCCCATTATTATCTCTAGAGGACGGTAAGCTTATAATCTGTAGCTATCAAACTAGACTTAGTCAAAATGTGTAGAATTACTAAAACAAATATCTAATATAGAAGCATTCCTCCATTCCAAATATGTAGCTATCAAAACAGACTTGCCAAATATGGAGAAAATCACTTGAACAAATATCTAATGTAACAACATTCCTCCAATTCCAAATATGTAGCTATCAAAACGGACTTGTCAAATATGGAGAAATCACTTGAACAAATATATAATATAGCAGCATCTCAGTAGCTTCTCTCATGGAAAAAATGTAATAACCAGACTCGACTAACCATGCATGGATCCTCTTTTAGCATATACACTTGCCTTAAAGGTATACCTAAGGAAGTACCATGTAGCCTTTGGTGGATGTTAATTTATTAAGTAAAGCTCTTGCTTCCAACCAATGTGCGAATAAGCTAGCACTCACTCCTACCAAAACTTGAATATTACAATTTATCCCCTCATGGATCCAACATCTTTCATCGCATAGTCTCAACAACCTCTCCTGGTGTCCGTGGAGGCAAAACGCATCCTACCCACCACTTGGATTAGGGCGGGGCTCTGCTACCATTTGTAACAACCCAACCCGGCAAACCATGAACCCCTTTAGGCCTAAACACTTGGCCTTAAAAGATATACGGTATACCTAAGAGCATCGGTTACTTTGGTTAACAAGAAATTTCCAATTAACACCAAAAAAAGGACACGACCGAAGAAAATCTAGAATACTTGTTTCTGTGCATCCTATTTAACTACTAAGATATGGTTGGTCATGACTCATCTTAGTCATCTTTACTTCTTTTTTTTTGGGTACTTCGGAATTTGTCATGTTTACATATAATCGCATGCAATTTGGTGCATCCCTATCCATTTCAAACAGAAAAATAATATCATAAAGGATAAATGTACTACTAAGTAGCATTATTTATTCAAAAATTCTTGGTTGATTTGGTGTTGGATTGCTCAAATTCATCATGTTCAGCGGTTGAACTTCTATACCATTAAATTTTTTGAGAAACAACTTCTATATTTTGAATAAAAACTACGAATGAAGGCAATCGCCCGTATTCATCAGACCCTCGGTCCGCCCTTTCTATCGCAAAAATGGAACAAGACCCTCACAGAATAAGAGAAACACAAAAATCCATATATTTCCCCTAGTTTAGGCAACAATAAAGCAAGATATAACATCTACACTAGGGACAAAGACCTTGACGTAGTTTAATTTATAGGAGATTAAATTCTACACGGCCCCTTCGTGTAGAATGGGATGTGCGGCAAACAAATGTACAAATTACATGTCATCTTAATGGTATCATCTTTTTGAATTGTTAGGTTTAAACATAATAAAAGATAATCATAGGGTTGCAAATGAAACAAACTGCTCGCGAGTAGCTTGTAACTCGGTTTGTCAATACTCGGCTTAACTAGCCCGGCTCTTTTGAAGATGCTCGTTAAATAAATTAGCCAGGTTCGGCTCGTTAAGGGCTCGACTCCTTTACAAACGAGTTGAGTTCAAGCTCGAGTGTTTTAGGCTTTTTTAATAAACGAGCCGAGATAGAACACTACAAAGCTCGGCTTGGCTCATTTGCACCCTAGATAATTAAGTCATTTATCCTCGTATCGGTGCCAAAATTTGGATCCATGGGACCGGCTTGGAAGAAGGCCTTATAGTTAGTTGCCCACTTACATTATGTGTAGTGGTGGTTTAAAAAACTTTCGACTTTTCACTATCTCCATAAGTGTTTTCGTGATGGAGGGAAACTCTAAAATTTTTCTAAAGAAAATAAGAGGTTCATAACTTAGCATTCATATAAGCCTATGGCTCTATGACATAGGCGCTCAAGTCATGCTTATATCAAGTTATTATTATTATTATTTTTTCTGATACGACGAGTGGTCCATTTTACAGTTTAGACGTCATCCAAATTTTGGACCCCATGGCTCTGTGACTTGATTTTTGTACGAGTGGTCCATTTTACAGTTAAGTCAAGGGGGAATTGCAGGACAGTGGGATGAGGGGCATTTTATTTCCAACTCATGGACCACTTATTTGGAATTTATAAGTCATGGCAAGGAAAAGAATTATTCCAAAGACATGGTCCTGAAAACAAACATGGACAAAAATACCCCTCTTTCCACTTTTCCCTTCTTTTTTCCCCTTTCACTCCCCAACCTGGTATACAGAGTTGCCCTAGTACGAACCCATCCCTCTCTCTCGCCTCTTCTCTCTCCTTGTCGACGAATTTGTACTCCTCTCTCTCTCGTTTGTTGATGGAAAAAGGCAAAGCTACAGGGAATACCATTACGAGATCCTTGCAAAATTTTGATTTCCATCTCAATCGCAACATCCCCAAGTCCACCCGCAACACCCACTCCACCCTTTGTTCCTCAAGTACACCTCTCTCTCTCTCGATCGATCGATCGATATAATTTCATGCAAATATACATGTTTTATGATGCATAGCTACAAGTATCTTGATGGGTTTCAAATCAATTACTTGATTTATGAAAAAGACACACCTACGACCGATACAATTTAGCCAAATCGTTGTTTCGATATTACAGTTGTTGAAAAACACCCTTGTGCAAAATACGACAATTTAGCTGATCTTTGATAGAACAGTTGTAGTTGAGACATTACCGTTCAAGCTGATCGTGTTTTTGGTAAAACAGTAAGTTTAAAAGACACCCTTTTGGGCAATACAATTTAGCTGATTGTTGTTTCGATAAGAAGTACCTAGTCACATAATGCGCTTGCGGGTTCAGGAGCGCGATAGTGTAAGCGTCTTTCAAAACCCTCCCAAACTACTATAATTCGTGAGTGTGAGGATTGAGAGCGCAAGCGCAGAGCGAGGATTGAGAGCTGGAGTGAAGGCCATTTCGAAGGATTATGTGACTAAGCAGTGTACTCTCGCGGGTCGGAAAAGTTGTCGTAGAAAGACACCATTCTGAACAATGCAATTTAGCAGATCGATGTTTTGATAGAAATTAGAACAGTTGTAATTGAGAAGACACCCTTTTGGACAATACAATTTTGTAGATTGGTGTTTGACAAAACAGTTGTAGTTGAAAAAGGTACCCTTTCGAACATTACATGCAATTTAGTTGATTGCTTTCATAAAGAAAGTTGTGGTTGTTTATGCCGTGTAGCTAATTGGGTTTAATCACCCTTTTTATAATCTCAAATAAGATATGACTTCTAGTACATTTTTGTGGAAACTTGAGTTTTGCTTCTTTTCTTTTTGGTTACAGTATTACCCATTGAGAAGCCAAAACCTCCCAGCTTGGTGGGCTTATGTCTCGGAGTTGTTAGGAAGCATTTTGAGGATATCATTGAGGACTTGGGAGTTATTGCTTCCAATTTTCCTGCTGATATTAAGGTTAAGCTTTTCCGTCCTCCTGATATTGAGGTTAAGATTTTTGTTTTGATGTTTTCGATTCTTTGACTTGCCAATTGTAGTGGAAGTTGTATCACCAACCATTTTGGGTTTTATGTTTGATCGGAGCTAGTAGTTATTCCAGAATATTTTCTAGTAAGCATGAAGATGTATGGAATGATAGTAGAAACAAAAGTAACACAAAGACTAGTACAACAACAACAACAAGAGCAATGAAATTGGATGATCCTAATGTCAAAGAAGTTGATCCCAAAACATGGGCAGTTTCTGGATTTGCTGTTAGGGCCATAATTTTTAGCTCGAGCGATGAAATTGCGAACCGTTTTCTGATTTTGAAACTAGATTCATAGACCTTAAAAAGTATGTGGAGTTTGTACCTTAGTTATTTCTGTGCAAAGTCGGATTTTAAGTTGAAGTTGATGAAATTGCAGATTCTGAAATTATTTCTTGAGATTGGTTATCTAACTTCATATCTTTCACTCTAACTTTATATCTTTCACTCTAGGACCTTATGTTCATTAAAGATAGGCTTATTTAGCATCTTCTAATCATGTTTTTGTTGCTTAATTGTCTAGGAGGTTCGTGTGACACGTGAATCGAGGTGAGTGACTCAATACCTAAATTACATGGTTTTATGCAAGTTTTTCAATTCAAAGCTTGTTCTACATGTTTTTGTACTACAAGTTGAATTCCATGGAAATAAATGAAAGGTGGCTATGTTTTCCTATCTAGAAAGACATTCTTACAATGTGACACTTATACGCTAGGGGTAATCCTAAGATGTTGAAGCTTATCCATTACCGGGGACGCCTGGTAGATACACCAACTATGGGGAATGTGCTTTATAAAGGCTATGCTTCTATGTTTGAAATCTCTATGAAATGTTTTTATCATTTCCATGAAAAGCATGTAAATTATGTATTGGTCACTCATACGAGCGTTAACTTATGTATTTTTCTCCACCTTTCAGGATGCGAAGATTAAAGGGTTGACGTGGACTCTTTTGTGTGGATAGGCTGTAATTATAAGACCTGTACTTTTGTTGTAGTTATTGAAGCTCTACTTTAGAGGCTTGTTTGTTTGTAGTTGAATCTTGCAAGATATGTAGAAGGCACAGATTTGAGAGGTTGACAAGGAAAACCATGTATATAACCTGTGTTGTTTGATATGGTAATGTAAATTCCGTTTCCGCTGAATTCATATTTGTTCCTTTGTCATTGCTTATAAGGTTTGTTACTTGATATGACCTTGGTGGGATTTCCACTGGTGCTTTGTTTTGGCCTAACCCCTAGGGACGGGTTAGGGTCGTTACAGACTGTCATAGACATGAGGGTGAAACAGTTGATTTTTGTTGAAAGATTTTGGACTTATTGATGCTTTAATTGGTGGTGGATGTAATTTTATTTGTTCTCTTGTGTTGATTTGCGTTGACGATATGGATAGTCACATATACAGGTTGGTTGACAATGTACTTTGTTCTTAGGCAAAATCTGCCAATTCTATATTTTTATTATTTGGAATTTTGTTTGTCAAGATGAATTTTTGGGCTAAAAAATGCAGAAAGAGTACCGACTTTACATGGAGACAAATATTCTCATTTCGGAAACCAGTAACGCGTAAACCATTTAAGTTGCACCACGCCGAAAATTTCATAAGAAATGATCTATTGAATAGAGAGAACTCCACCTCAAGAGCGTAAGACACTCACACTACAACAAACTTGAGTTTTAATAGCTTAATTTTATAGCATTCTTTTAAAAATGCTGTGGTAGAGTTGCATCTTCGGGTTAAGATAGCGTGTGCGCACTGTAGGGGAGCAGGAAATTTTCCACAGCGTTCCATTAAATTTAATTACAGCGTTCACCCCATTTAAGAAAAAGGCGCGAGTCTCGGTGGGAAATTTTCAGCCGCGAAAATACTCGTGGGAAATTCTTCTCTCTCTCAAATTTCGTAATCTCCAGTCCCATTCTAAACCCTAACATACTCTGTCTCTGTCTCTGTCTCTCTCTAAACTAGATGGACAAGCCGATTCCCCTCGGTTTGGAAGATATGGCGCCTGGAGCTTAGTAACGTCATCCTTGCAAAACCCTTCCATCGTCGCAACCACTACCGTCTCCTCCCTCTCCGCCTCCACGTTGCTGTTGCCGGAAAATCTACACCGTGAAGGGGCATCACGTTTTGCTAAGGTTTGGTCCTTCTCCTCTATTTTTCCAACAATCTGATCTAAATGGGTTTGTTCCTCTCTCTCTCTCTCTCTCACGCGCACACACACACCCCGTCGATTTGCCATCAACCATCAGATTCCATCGCATTAGCTCAGCCACCTCGAAATTAGAGTGATAAGCTTTCGGTAATGTACGATTAAGCAAACCCAACCACAAACCCAGTTGTAGGGTTGGATTTTGGGGGTTTCAAACATGCACAAAGCCAGCCACTTCGACAGCGATTATCTTAAATATTTAACAGGCATATACGTACGGTTAAGCAATTTTAGGGTTGGATTTTGGGGGTTTGTGATTCTGCATTGTATATTCGAAATTAGGGGGGGGGGGGGGGGGGGGGTGTTTGGGGTCGATGTGCTCTAAATGTTCTACCTTGTTTAAATCTCCATTTTATATACGTAGTTTGAAGAGAACAGAGCATAATTTATTTTAAATTATGTGAGCTCCTACCCTACCTTTTCTGAAACAACTATAAAGAAAAGCTTTGAAGTGGTCCACTAGTTGTGTTTTAATGTCTGGGTTCTAGTGTCCCTAAATTATCTAAGTTAATATAATATGATTATTGATGTCGATGCATAAATATTGGTGTATTATTGTCAGTGCGTGGATTAACCTATGTTTCCTTATTAATATCCTGACCTTCGTCGTTCTTCTATTTCTTGATTCTGCAGTCAGAGAAGAATACATACTGCATTGGTAGAAGTAAACAGCCAGTTCAGAGAGTGCTCAACAGGTTTGATTTGATTTTTGCTAGGATTGGTTGAGTATTTGATTTTTCGTACATGACTTACTTGCCTACATTATCTTGACATAGTGCCCAAGAGTGGATAGGTTGGTTGTTCTACAATAGTGCAATTTTAGAAGTCCACTGGAGTTTATGTAGTGTGTTTTTGTCTGAAGTTAATTAATCAACTGATTGGTTGTTGCCTAGTTGAAACTAGTCGAAACAAGATTCCTGCAAAATCTTGTGTTTTATGTGAGACAAGTTTTGAGCGAAAGCTAATCTTAGTGGGAAAGTTAGAGGCATGGGTCCCGTTACTGTCCTACTAACTAACTGAACACAGTGAAAATGCAAGAAAATTTAATCAGTCTTGTACTTTTCTTTCCCTTCCCAGTGACTGAACGAGGCCTTAGTAACCTCGGTTTTGTCTCGTGAATGCCTTTAATTTGTCCTTTATCCATTGTCAAGACATACATTTGAATAATTTGGATGACATGCAGATACTTGTATTTTGGGAAATTTAGTTGGAAAATGCTATACACATCTTACTGGGTGGTGGTTGAGGTGCAAAAAAGTGTGTTTGAATAGGTGGAAGTTCAGTGCAATGTGTGAACTTTGTGGAAGTTCTAATTTATTTTTTTGGCATTCTTTTCACCTTAACCATGGCCAATTTTGATTCATTGAGGAGTCCAATCTCATCAGAATGTTGTTAATGTCCTGGGGCACTTGAAATAGTTAGGTTGGGTTTCCCCTAAAAAGCTTGTCTTTAGCTTAAGGACCTTAGACAAGTTGTTTCCATTAAAAGGAATTTTAGTTGATGTATATAAGGAGAATGACATATCTCGAAATCCGTGTTCTTGTGGGCGTTAGCCCATTTAGTTCGTATAGACAATACAGGAAACCTGCCTCAGTCCATTACCCTTGCATGTGGGTGATCGGATATCACTTGACTCTGTCGTAAATTGGTAATGGGTAATTCCATTCACTCAGTTTCATTCTCCTTAAGCGGTTACCTTGACCTTGTGACTAGGGCTGGATTCTAAATGAATTACTGTAATTGGACATTGCTGGTTCTAGACTGGCCTCCTAGTTGTAAGGTTCAGATAATTGGGCAACCTAGTAGTAGGCTCATGTATGATTATACCAAGATAGAATATGTTTTTGGTATTCTTGGGCCATCTTTTTTTGTGGTTGTCTTTTTTGTATTGATATGTTACTAAATCTACAATTGGTACTTTGGGTCTAATTCTTGAATCTCAAATGGTTGTAATGTGAAACTGTTTCACATAGGTTGACTTATAAGTGTTAGCATTCTCGTTTGTCAACGGATCATGAACTTATTTCTGTGAGTAGATATTTTGTCTTTGAAATTTTTAGCATTTTGGTGGAGGATATTGACAGGTCTAGGCAGCAATTACCCAACCAAGTTCCTAATAGCAGACCCATACTGTTATTTGGTAAGGATTGCAAAACACTAATGCTTCAATGTGCTAACTAAAAGGAATTTCTTTACATTAGAAAGATTCATCAATTAACCCATTTGTTCTCACATCAACACCACTACACCAGTGACAATTCCCAATCACGATTATGAGCTCATCATCCATCCCTAACTGTTCACACTTCACTCAATATTCATCAAGCACTAGCTAACATGGCATCGTTTTCTCAGCCTTCCACTCCATGGATCCTCTATTTCTTGTGTCATGACTCATGGCAAACTTTTCTTTCCTCTTTTGCAGTAATCTTCTTGAAGGGTTGTTTCCAGCACATTGACAGGTATTTAGTTGCTTCTAAACTTCCCAAAGGACCAAACTTTCCCATAGCTTTTTTTTTTTTGGTTTGCCGTGCTTAATTTCCTTGGTAACCTCTATCATGTCAACATGGACGATAGTATTACTCTATGCCAGTGGCTGCATCAACAGCAAAAGTGCATTAGGTTAGTGAAGTTCTCCTTTTAGTTAGGTGAGGTAGCATTCTCCATATTTACTAGGATGAAGAGAGGCTAATCACCATAATGCTACGGTCCAGATACCTCTCTTTTCTCTTTCAAATAATAATTATTCTTTTGAACATCTCTCCGGAGTACCCCAGGCTGTACTTGAACTTTTTCCTCCCGATGTTTTTGGGGTTTATTCTTATATGAAGTGCAATGGTCAACTAGACCCTGCTTTCTTTTTACTAACTTGGACGTAAGTAGGCATCACACTGACTAACCCCTTGACCTTTGGACTATGATTCTTAGCAGGTCAACTGTGTTTTATTGACTCAACCAATTAAGAGTTTTAAGTAGAAACTATTTTAATTCTGATGCCGCACTGTCCTACACCAACTGGTGACCCCCTTTCATATTATCTCCTGTTGCTTATTTATTTTTTCCATTATCTCCATTCTGTGATTTATACACCCTATTTTGTGTTTTGGACTTCAACATTTCTTGACGTTATCATGCCAAGAGGTTAAACTCTTTTATGTATTGTGGAGTGATTCGATTTCTCAAGTATACACCCACAGAGGCCTTTGATCTCTATGTTGTGAAACCAATGATCAGTTAATTAACCTACTATTGTCTTTACAAAATTTTCCTTAATCGTTGAATTGAATGACTGTAACTAGTTCCACATCCATCTTGTTCTGAACGAGGTTCTATTTTTTGCCTTCATATAGATAGACATGCTTGTACTAATTTATATATTGATAACGCACACACACATGCATTTGTTGGCTGTTTTAGGATTTAGGTTAAGTTGTATGTTACCATCGGAATCTGTGCACATGAAGATTCATTTCTTACTTACTCTTGTTTCTTTTTCTGTGATTCCCTATGTGATTCATGAAGTAAGATTGCTACATTTGGATGTAAAGCGACCCAGTGTTTTGTGGTGTTGTAAACGATTTAGTCAATCTCTTTAGGAAAGGATTTTTTTGGTCATTTACAGCGAAAATGCTCCACCACTTCTCATGTACTTCCTGCTATTCTTAACTATGTGTCCCGCTATTTTTTTTCGTTCGCAAAATCCCACAAGAGAGAAGAGGAGCGAAGACTTCAAAACCCTATATTCAAGAAACTGCTCCTCCAATAACAAGCAAAAGTGATTATTTGTTAATCTATATAGGCATGCTTTTGAGATTTCAAGCAAAAGTGATAATTTGCTAATCTATATAGGCATGATTTTGATGCTGGTTTGTACTCTTTTTTCCACTAGTTCCTGCTCCTGTTTTATAGTTTTTACGGTAGCTAAGTTGTCGTAGTCATAGCTAACCAAGATAGAAGTAAGGCTGGCCATTATAGCAGTAGCCATAATTGAGTACCAAAACAATAGCCATTTGCCACCAATATAGCAGTCAACAGCAACAAACATCATCTCACAATTGAGTACCAAAACAGCAGCAGCGGCTGGACTAACATAACTATAGCAGCAAGTGCAAGTGTGCACAGTTGGAAAGTAGCAACAGCTAAGCATTTATAAAAGACATGGCTGTAAGTGGTAGCGACTGATAGGTATCCGGAGAGCAGCAACTAGCAGCAGCAGCAGCAGCAAGTAGAACAGCAGTAGCAGTAGCAGAACAGCAGTAGCAGCATATTCTGGATAGTACAGACTATAAGTGACTGATAGCACAGCAGTAGGATACCTGCTTGCTGCAAATAGCAGCAGCAGGGCACACAGAGATCTATCATGGACATAGTTTGAAAATCAAAGTAGAATGAAGGAAACTAGGGACAAGCCTGCTAGGAAAGCTTAAACAGCCCGAGGGACAACCCAGTCACGGACTAGCTCACGTATGGTCTAAACAGGTGCATTCCCATGCTAGGCTATGACTAATTTGTGGGTGTGTTTTCTTGCTATTTTTGCTGCAGTTTTGATACTGGTTTCAGCTGGTTTTGATGCTAGTTTGTACTATTTTTTCTACTAGTTCCTGCTCCTATTTTATAGTTTTTACAGTAGCTAAGTTGTCCTAGTCATAGCTAACCAAGATAGAAGTAAGGTTGGCCATTATAACTGGAATTCCAGTGGTTCCCTACTGATTTATATCAAAAGAATGGTTATGATTTTAGTTTATTCTTGAGTTTAGGTTAGAAGCAATAAATTCAAAGGTATGAGACAGAAACAGTTGGAGCTGCAGCATACTATGAGTCATAAGGGATATGCACGGTTGACTGTTGAGCTGGTAATACCTCTATTATTTTGTTCATTATCAAAGATCATTGTACTTCACATTTATAAACTATAACTTCAATTCTGACCAGATATTTGTTTTTACTATAGAAAAAGCGAAAAAATGTGTCCTCCATAAGTAGAGCCGCTGTTTGGGCTGATGGACATAGAAACAAGAAAGGTCAACCCACAAACAAAAAAATTGCTGAAAAGATTGTAAGGCCATGGCTCATTCTTTATGTGTGTTTTATTGGTTATATATGTTCACAGTCTGGTCCTAGTCATTTACATTGGTTTATTGTTATGCCATTTTTAGAAAGATATGGAAAGAATTGAACGGGATAAACCAAACTCATCTTCAACTAATCTGAAAGAAGATGCTCTTTCTCAAGTGCTTGGTCCCGAGAAGCTTGGCCGGTTAAGAACATTTGGAAAAGGAGTGACACTAATGGTCAATTTGATGAACTACGTGAAGAAAATAATCTGTTGAAGTCTCAAATGGCAGATATGAAAAATACAGTCGACGAGTGGAAGAAAAGCCAAGTAAGTAGCTTATCATTTTCTTCATTGGTGGTCATTTCGGATTACTTTGAGTAACGACGTTTTATTTGTTCAAATTTTGAACTTTCTAGGTTCAAAATTCGGCAACAACTGACGGAACACCAACTACACCCATTGTTTCTCCCTCGGTAAAAAAATGTTTACTTTAGCATTTGCAAAAATAGCATAATCTTACATTGTTGCATAAAAGATGATGAAGGGTAAAAAATACCATAGATTACATTGTTGCATCGAATTATGAGGTATATTCTTTGACAATAGAAGTAAGTGCAGGTCTTTGATGTTTAATACTGGAGTTTTGTTTGTTGAAATATGTTGTTATCATTGTTTAATTTTGTTATATCAATTTGTTGGTAAAGATTGTGAACATCAGTCAGAATTCCAAGTGCAAGTTGCTAGATTGGATGGGGACGGGAGACGTAGTTGCTGAGGGGCGTTGGTCTTCAAGTGATCCAAATGAAAGATGTCATTGTGTTCCGATCGGACCTAACGCGATGGAAGTTTGGGTGGATGTAGCAAAGAAACCTGAAGTGTTTCTTTGGAGGCCTACAAGTGATCTGACCTATATCGTCGATGCTGTGGGAACTACCATCGCGTGGCCTGCTAGTCAAGTTATTATGGACTCTTCGCCGGGGTAATGTTCATTCCCTCCTTCATATTGAATGAATTCTCTTAGATGATAAATGCATGCCTGATTGCCTATGTTAATGATCTCCATGTTGGAGGGCAGAAACTGTGAAGTACAACAGCCATGGCACGGGACTTAAGTGTTATATAAGGCGCTAATATATCATATATATATATATATATATATATATGTGTGTGTGTGTGTGTCCCATAATGTGTGGAACAATCATTTTCCTCCTTCAATTAGCTACTTTCAATTGATGAATGGAGTGTTTAGGAAACATATAGTATTAATTCCCACCGAAACAAATTAGAGAGAATGAATAGGAGGAGAGAGATTAATTGCAACCTGCTAGTTTAGGAACAGAACTCCAATAGCCATGGCACGAGACTTCATTCCAAAGACTCTTGCTGTAGGAGAGAGATTAATTGCAACCTGCTAGATTAATTGTAGCTGTGGACTCTTGTTGTAGGTGTGGGTCACACGGCATACCTTTTGTCCAGGGCATGTACCTTTGTTTTAAGTGTTTCATGGTCTTTAAAGTAACAGGGTTGATTAGTATTTATTAAAAAAGAAAGCCTCTTTTTACAGCATTTAATTTGATTAATTTGAGACAGGTTAATTATGCTGCCTTGAAGTTGAAGTCCCATTCAAAATAGGTGATTTAGATGCAAAGTGAGTAATGTAGTTTTTGTTTGAAAATAGGCTTGAATGGCTGACTCTTTCTCATCTTTCAACCAGATTTAGTACTATGCTAAAACTCCTTGATAAATTTACCTCTAGTTGGACATATTGTTTTGTATTTATGATATGATTGTAGAAGAGGTTCAGAGACACGTACATTTGAAAGACTCCAATTCCTATTAGATTGGAGCATCCCCCCAATGGCTATTGGAGTTCTATTCTGAATAAATGAATGATTTATGCTGTTGAAAGACTCCAATTGCTGACTATTCTGAATAAATGAATGATGAAGCTTCTAGCTTTAAATGTGTGAAAGTTATTGGTGAAGTGTGCTTTCAATCCTTGAAATTGCTGGTATGAAGCAGCTAGAAAATGTATGGAAAAATAGCTTGAGTGCAAAATTTTTCCATGATTTCCACTTACAACCATCTGAATGGTAATCTTTATTGAATCGTGATTTCGGGCAGAATATTTCTTTTGTTAGACTTAGCAAGTGGATGTTCTTACCCTGTCTCCATATACTCAATATGTTAGGTTTGTCGCCGGTTGCATGTTCGATATATACATCTGATGATTGATGATGGTTTCAGTATTTATTAGTACAATGTTTAGCCCTTTTTGCCTTAAAAAAACTGGAAATTGAATTGACTTGAGGCGATTTGGTTTGGTGTATTGTACTCGTAAGAACTAAGAACAACCTGTAAGGCGATTCTTCATATGATGAAGTTTTTGTTCGTGGGGAGCGGGGAAGAGTTTGATCTAGTATGATCTTGTTTTCCACCTGAGTAAACCTAATTTAGGTATTCTCGTCTCGTGAACATCAGATTTGACAAGTCATATTTTGGGGGTACTTGTTGGCTGTAATTAGGATCTTTTCAGCCTTTTTATAATTTTCAGAAACGAAGTTTTCAGCCTGCAATTGTGGCTTCTCGATTGGAACACCACTATGTAAATTGAGGGGAAAGATCTTAAGATAGGATGGGAAAGATCTTAAGATAGGATACTCGCCTCTTAGTTTTGGAGAAGAATGACTTGTGTCATTTTGCTGAATAATTGGGAAACAGTTAAGCAATCCTGGTTGTTCATCTTTTACAGCAAGATGAAAGGCTGTCAGACCACCTTCATATGTGAAGAGATATGTTTTGTGGACTCCTCTACTTGTCTAAAGTACCCATGTCCGACACTCGTCCCTTGGGTAAGGGTATGGGATTCGTATTAGGCATTCACAGTCATGTACTCACCTCAAAAAATTAAGTAATCTATGCTTACAATACATGTGCACATAGAACTCTATAACTATGCTTGAATTGCTCTATGACACCTTATAGCGTCATTCTATACTTCAAATCAAAGAAGTAAATTGATAACCACGTGTATGCATATGTCGTGGGAGCCAGGACTTGAGACTTAGATGAGTGCAACACTTGGACGCTTACCTAGATTCCATGTAACATTAGGGGGAGAGTTTTTGCTAGTGCAAGGACTTGGTGCCCATCACCTAAGCTTATAGGATTCCCTTCCCCTTGCGGCTCAGTTGGCCTTACATTTTCAGCTTTCCACAAGACAGCTTTGTTTGTACCTCCCCCGTGTTCCATATTTGTGAACTGGTGAGTCGGTTTCGGAGTGAACTGGTTTGCTCCCGCCGACGTCTAGAGAGCGAGAGAGAGAGAGAGAGAAAGAGAGAGGACACCGTCACCGTTCGATGCTGCTGCTGGCAGCGCAGATAGAAAGAAGAACCTCATTCCTTCACATCTCCCACAAGGTATGGCAGATTATCGTGGAACTAATTTAGCTTTAGAAAGTTCTTTTTCTAGCTGATTGGAGATTTTCAAACAAATACAAGAGTGGAAATTGAATTTAGACTAGGTTGAGAATCCCCAAAAATAGATTTTCAAACAAATACAAGAGTGAGATATCTTCAATCCATTTTAAAGCTTGCTAAGATTGAACAACTTGCAATTCATATATGCTCATTAGCTCGTTCAGTGTTGTCAGGGTTATGAAGTTATTTGTTTTACTTAGAGTTTGTTTGTTATAATATAGCATAGATTTTGCTCGTGGCCATGAGACTGTCACAGATTTTGGACACAAAATATATATTTGTATACAACCCTTCAACAAGTAACATTCTTGCAATCTTCTAAGTCTCTTCTTGTATTGTATGTAGGTCGATTGGTTGAAAGAGAAGATCGATATTTCATCACTTTTTGCTCGAGATGGAGATTATGATCTTGATAGTGTTGGACGTTGGATCTCAATTGAAGTTTTTGCATTGATATCTCCTGTTTTTGTAGAGCCTCAATGCTCCTTTTTTGTATGAAGACATAGCTGGGATGATCCTTTTTCGTATAGTTGGGATGCTCCTTTTTTGTATAGCTCCCAGCTCCTTTTTTGTATAGCTGGGATGCTCCTTTAGCGGCAACTTTCCTCCTTGCAAATGTTAGCAAGATGAAGGCTATAGCTAGCTAGCTCCTTTATTGTATGGAACAGTTAATGTATGAATATTTGGGAGCTTCTTTATGGCAATTAATTAAACTCAACGATTGGTTTCAATTGGTTCTTTTTAGAGCTTTGCATAGGATGCGATGAATGCTTATAATTGTATATATGAAGAACTTGACAGGTTATAGAATGTCTGCTTATTTATAGCAGTCTTTGAATGCTATGGAAAGTCTCTTATTTATAGCAGTCTTTGAACGCTATGGAAGGCCTAGTATCTATAACAGCAAGGGCTAGTACAGCGTTCATCTAAACGCTATGGTTAACATTTTATAGCGTTCTTTGTTTGCTGTGGAATATTTTAACAATAGCGGACAATGAACGCTATTGAAAGAAATGACTTTTAATAGCATCGCCTAATAAGGCGTTCTTGGGAACGCTATGTATATAATTCCATAGCGTTTTTGGCACGCTATGAAATGACTGATTTGTTGTAGTGTCATTTCGTTCATGTAGGCATTTCCATTGTCTTACATCTAAGACACTCCCTCGGCAACCAACCATGGTGAGGCCTGCTCCCATTTTAGAGTCCTACTCCATACTTTAGAGGACAACTTGACGTAACTATCCATGACACCACTTTCTTTTCCTGCACAAATAAACATGACCTGAGGGAGCTAGAGGTAAACAAGAGCAAGTCAATAATTGAAAAAGACTCTATTCTGAGTACTTTTGGACCATATTATATATTCAAAATGAGCACATCATATTTGTGACAAGTACGAAGCATGGAAAGTTTGGTGAACCAACCTTCTCCGAGGTAAACAAGAGCAAGTCAATAATTGAAAAAGACTTTATTCTTAGTACTCTTAGATCATATTATATATTCAAAAGGAGCACGTCATATTTGTGACAAGTATGAAGTATGGAAAGTTAGGTGAACCTTTCTTCTCCGAAGTAAAAAAGAGCAAGTCAATAATTCAGAAAGACTTTATTCTTACTACTCTTAGACCATATTATATTTTCAAAAGGAGCACGTCATATTTTGTGATAAGTAAGAAGCGTGGAAAGTTAAGTGAACCAATCTTCTCCGAGGTAAACAAGAGCAAGTCAATAATTAGAAAAGACTTTAATCTGAGTACTCTTAGACCATATTATATATTCAAAAGGAGCACGTCATATTTGTGACAAGTATGAAGTATGGAAAGTTAGGTGAACCTTTCTTCTCCGAAGTAAAAAAGAGCAAGTCAATAATTCAGAAAGACTTTATTCTTACTACTCTTAGACCATATTATATTTTCAAAAGGAGCACATCATATTTTGTGACAAGTAAGAAGTGTGAAAAGTTAGGTGAACCAACCTTCTCCAAGGTAAACAAGAGCAAGTCAATAATTGAAAAAGACTTTATTCTGAGTACTCTTGGACCATATTATATATTCAAAAGGAGCACATCATATTTGTGATGAGTACAAAGCATGAAAAGTTAGGCGAACCAACCTTCTCCGAGGTAAACAAGAGCAAGTCAATAATTGGAAAAGACTTTATTCTGAGTACTCTTGGACCATATTATATATTCAAAAGGAGCACATCATATTTGTGACGAGTACGAAGCATGAAAAGTTAGGTGAACCAACCTTCTCCGAGGTAAACAAGAGCAAGTCAATAATTGGAAAAGACTTTATTCTGAGTACTCTTGGACCATATTATATATTCAAAAGGAGCACATCATATTTGTGACAAGTACGAAGTATCAAAAGTTAGGTGAACCAACCTTCTCCGAGGTAAATAAGAGCAAGTCAATAATTGGAAAAGACTTTATTCTGAGTACTCTTGGACCATATTATATATTCAAAAGGAGCTCATCATATTTTGTGACAAGTATGATGCGTGAAACCCCATACTTGACTAGTATGAAGCTTTGTTTTAGCTTTATTTGGTCCTTGCCTTTTGGACTAACCATGACACCACTTTTGTGGATTTTTTCCCAAAACCCCATACCGACCAACAGATATACACATATAATACCATAAAGGAAGACATTCAGAAAATTTGGATTTTATCGCATGTTTGGCTTTCTGGATTATGTGAAATTGAGGTGAACTTGCTGGTATTTATATTATACAAGAGTGGAAAGTTAGGGGAGCCTTCCCTGAGCTATAGACGACTAAGTCAAAATTTCAAGAACACTACATTTAATATACGTGAAGACCAATAGAAGGTTTCATGAAGAGTAAGTCTTCTACGCGGCAGAGATGAGGATGAAGAGGGCAAGAGTTACAGGAGAAGCCATTGCACGAGAGAGAGAGAGAGAGAGAGAGAGAGAGAGAGAGAGAGCACAATCGTCAGACTCACAAATTTGTCGCATATACTATTCATATGAACTGTATCTCGATTAATATCGATGTCTCAAAACATTCTCATGATAAGCATCCATATAAAGTGTATCTACTAAAAAAAATTCACATGAACTGTATCTCGATTAATATCGATGTCTCAAAACATTCAACATCCATCACCGTTAACATCCATATAAAGTGTATCTACTAATGTCAAATTCCAAAAATACAACAAGTAGCTAGGTAGATCAAAGCTTCCAGTGTCCAAACGACCAAAAAAGAAGTCTACCAGTCGATCTCGTCACTCACCTGTAAGAAAAAAACCCAGCAACAATTCAATATGTTAGGAAGTAGTTCTTAAAAAAAAGCCATACATAGAGCAGAATATGTTTTAATTCTATCACCCACACAAGAATCAGAGGAAATGATATCAAGTCCTTAGGGTACCCGGTCATACCCTACCCCTTATATCACCCACACACTGCCAAATTAACGTCCATGTGTCAGGACCTCAACGTTCAGATGCTTCGATACCATTCATTTCATTTTCCTTTCAATTATACCCATGATCATCGTATTTAAATATTATTCTCCAAATCATGCTCGGTTCAACATTAAATCCACAAGTTCCTTTTTTTACTAACAAAAATACATAATCAAGCATTTCATATACATGCAAAATATATAAAAGGCATGTAACCAAAGTATATTCGTAACTCACCTTTGTAGCGTGAACCCAAGCCACTACACATACAAAATCTAATAGCCAATACCGGAACCGTGGAAGAGAGGTGCGGCTCACTAGGGATGGGTTGCCGGAGGAGGGGTGTGACGGCAGTGGTAATGGCAATGGTGTCTTTTCTACCGGAGAAGGAAAAAGGGCGTTTATATATAGTATATGAGAGGAGAGAGAATTTGCTTGCTATGGGAAAACTCAAGTGACAGAGGAAAATTTATATAATGCATAATCCTAAAAGGCAGTAGACACAACTCAGATAGAAGTAAATAGGAAGGCCCTCCCTTATTTAATCACAACTACTATTTTGTCTATCGATAAGATCAAAGGGGCTGGAGTACAACATTTAAATCATTTGCTTGAAAAATCATTCCACCGACGGTGTGGAGTCAGTCCACGTCCGGTTGTGCTGTCCGAACTTCGTTCTCGAAAAAATATCAAAAATTTACCGTTTAGTGGAACATTTACTCTAACATCAACCGTGGCGTCGGAATAAAATTTGAAAAATACGATTCAATTTTAAATGATTAAAATTCGGATTATCACATGATGTGTACCACGCCGTGTTCGTGCATCATAGTTGCTTTCCAAGAAATAGACATTAAGAGACTATAATTTTCAGTTTTCTACTACAGTAGCCATTCCCATGTTTCCATGACGTGTAGCCAAACCAGGCAATTTAGCTACGCGTGAGCTATAAAATTGAAACACTTAGTCTGCATGATTTTGATCCAAATATGCACATCCTGCACCTATATCAACCGGCAACTTCGTAACAGTAATACTCTCCCATGGATTCATCTTCAATCTATTGTTGCATAATGCTACTATCAAGCATTTCATTATGTGTTTCCCCAAAATTAGTATCTATAGACTATAGCCATATGCCCACATCAAAGCACTGAGATTCCGAGCATAGTGAAGATACAACAATGCACTAAGTCTGTCATTCCATCTCTCCAACTGGACGCAAAAACAAAGAAATTGTGCAAATGGTCTCCATCTGTTTTTTAAATCAAAAGAAAAGGCAAAACAAGAATGTATAAACAGTTAGCATACCTATCGTTGAATCATCATTCTAGCTTGGATTCTGGCCGAAATCAAACTGAGCAAAGCAACCATTGTCATTAACTTAGAGCAGCCTATAATGCATACCACGCAACCCTTCTGCCGCATTCTACGTGTTTAATGCTTCTACTTGATTTCACAAAAAAAAAACATCTTGACACTCAGGGGTCACACAATTTCATGGTAGAAAAACTAATGGAAACAAGTAGCAGTCTTTTTCCTTTTATTCTTGCAAAAGGAGATTTGCAATTACAAAACATCAACTACTTACCTTCATGTGCACTTATGGGCATGAGTCTGGCTTTTTTTGGTCTTTCATCAAATGACCATAAGCCACTGCCACACCAAGGAGAACACTAAACATTTTTGGTGCTAATCTCTAATTTGCAACACAAATATTATCCCCGTTAAAGTAGGGCACGTAGTCATATCAGTTAACTAATTGGCATGAACTTCCATAACAAACAAAAATCAAAGGTACTACCTCATTACCTCATTGTTAGCAATGCCAAATACACTTCAAAGGAGCTGTGATTACAAATGCCCATACTTCCACAATCTTTAGTCTTTACCCAATAAATCAAATCTCAAATTAGTATAAAACTATTTTCTCTTTGTTCTTAATATTTTCCTATAAACAGTTCTTTAAACATATTTTCCACCCTAAAACTGACTCTTGCATCAAATATCCAGTGGCTTCCCCCTTTCCCTTCCAGAATCTTCCTCACCACTACCCGTTACATGGGATACCCAGTGAGTGAACTAACCAGTCCCAAGCTAAATGTCATTCTACTTGTCCACAATAATTTGCGAATAATGGAACCCAATTCCAACGATGGAAAATTTTTGGAAAAGGCAGAATAAATTTGGGGGGAAACAAAAAGATATACCTGTCTTCAGGGCATCGGCCTCTATCGCCGCCATCACCGTTGTCGAGATGAACACCAAGAGGCCCAACACAAGCCCAACAATGGAGCAAACAAGAACTTGGCCCATCTTCTTCACTTGACGTCCATCAAAAGCCATCCAAATCGGAGCGAAAAGGAACACGAAGGAGCATAAGATCTCGAGGCAGAGCGCCAGGCTTGCTCGACGCCGTCGACGACCTCTTGCCGCTCATCCTGATCTCGACTCCCGCCTCCGACGACAAGCCCGTCGCCGCCTGCCTCGATCGCGCCGACGACCTCCTCCAGCAATCCATGTTCCGGAGAGAGAGAGTGGGAGAGAAGAAGAAGAAGAATAAGAAGCTGTCGTTGGGGAGAGAGAGAGAAGAAGCAGCTGCTGTCGTTGGCTGCGTAATGAGACAGAAGAAGCAGCTTAGGGTTTCAAATGTGTGTGGGGGTGTATTGGTCTTTTTACATGGCCCTTTCCATGTATTACAAATTATTTTTATCCGTTTCACATTTAGATGAATTTTAAGAAAACTAGTCCATCAGTTGGGACTTAATTGCCCCAACGACCTCTGAACGGCAATTCCCCCTTAAGTCAATTTGTGGACCCTATGGCTCTATGAAGGGTAACAACTGTAAAATGGTCCATTTTATTTTATGCTGAGTTGTACTTGTGTTTCCAAATTTTGGTTTTCCTCTTTTAATCTGAGAAGTAAAATGGACCACTCGTCGTTTCAAGAAAAATAAATAAAATAAAATGGTCCACTCTTAATTTTTTTTATCGATGCATAATGAGGACCTCTTTTTTTTTTGGGGGGGTAATACAAGGTGACTCCCGGGCACCTCGAACTATTCCCTATAGTCATTTCCACAACCATTCACACACTAATTACGCGTGGTGGTGAGGTGATCCCAAGAGTTACTAGTAAGGGAATCAAACTTGAGACCTTTAAAATGAAAAAATCACACAAGCTAAGACCATCAGGCCAACCCAATTTTGTTCACCTTTACCGGTGGATAACCTCATCCTCATTTGGTCAATTATGTTGGTTTTCCTTGATGATCATTATGGACTCTATAAAAATTTAACTCAATTGAATATCAATAAATCATCAAGCACAAAGATTTTAAATCCATCAATTAATGAACGTTGCCATATCAAATATACAACACAAATAGAAATGTTCGAATAGTTATTTATGCGCTTATTATTTGCCAGATTAAGATGAACAAATCTTAGTAATTGGAAACAAAATGACTTAAACTCTTTGGAATTAGTTTATCATAATTACTGAGACCAGTCAGAGGAGGAGACGAACAGTGCTCCGTTGCTTCATCGCTTGGCGCCACATTTTCGTTTGGGTTAATGAGGCAAAACACTCCTAATTTGTTGAGTCCTAAATTTTTGGTCTGATATTTTTTTGTTACTTTATTATTTTATAATTTTTTTGTTTAATTTTTTGTCATATTTTTTAGATTAATCATTTATTTCGACGAGGGAAATTATAAGATTATAAAATGTGGAAGAAGCTAAAAAAAATTATATAAAACAACAAAATACTAGAGTAATTATTTACTTTTGCTTGTGATCGGAGTAATTATTTACTTTTTAGATTCCTATAAAATAACAAAATTTAGTGAGAATGATCAAAAGTTATGATGTGCATAAAAAAACAAAAATCATGATCACAAATAACGTGGGACCCAATTGGTTCCCCACCGTCGAAAATGTCATACCCTGCTGGAGTAATAAGGTTTGGATTGAAAAGTTAAATAACTTATTTTTTTTGTCATTATTTGAATTTTTTTTGCATTTGTTTGTTTTACGTCAAACTTTTGTGATTTATTGATTCATCTCGGAAAAATTTAAAAAAATTGATCGAAACTCATAATTTTTAAAATAAAGACAAAAACAATTCAAAAAGACAACTTTTTAACTTATTTTTTTCTTTATTCAGAAAATGAGAAAATTATGAGTTTTGATCAAAATTTTTTAATTTTTTGATTCCTCTCGTCGAGACGAGTCAGTAAATTAAAGAAAAAATTTGACGCAAAACTAACAAATTTAAAACAAATTAAATAAAAACAAAAAATAAGTTACTGTTGTAATTTTAAAGCCATATCAAAGCCTAAATACTACGCGTGGTGCCCAGTGGAAATTTTAGCCATGGTAAACTTTGAAAGGACATTTTTTTAACCAGAGTTAAAAGTACAATTATTATCACTAGGGTCTAGTACTAGTTGGCTGAGGTGGTTAAAGATTATTCGTTGCCACAAAAACTTGATTCATGGTTGATACGTGAGCAAGTTTTTCTCTTAAAGTTAACCCAACTAACAAAATTGGGTTACCCAAATCTCATTAGATAGAAACTTATTCACGGCAGTCCCATTTTGGCAAATAATTGTCAGGATTTAAAAAAAATTGTTCTCTTCTAGGGAATAATTTTTTCAAAATTCAAACCATTCAAAACATATTTCAACGCGCGCAATAGAGAGCCATAAATTATTTTCACGGCTCCACCTTAAAAAAGTTTTGGTGCAGCGGTTCTAACTTTTAACGCCCACTTTACACACCTAAATACATCCACACACTCTGCATACTAGAGTGAGTGTATATTTGGGTGTTGTTCTAGAATAATTGTTTCACCTTTCCATCAGCTACAAATTGGAAATTAAGCAAAATGGGGGGACCCAAGACGACTTCCACAGTCACTGACTAAGGCTTGGTCTTTGACGACAAATGAATCAATATAATATACTTGTATGGGACCTCGCTTACCATATCCACCAGTTTGCTTCACAACAACCACATAGTAGTAAAATGAGAACTGAATTCATTACCTGGTTTTTCTCAATCGCCACCCTCACAATCTTCTTCTCCATCACCATTCCAGTACACAGCCAATGCCTCGAGGATCAAAAATCTTTGTTGCTTCAATTGAAGAGCAGCCTCAAGTTCGATCCTGATTTCTCTGTCAAGTTGGTGAATTGGACTGGAACCAACGATTGTTGTCAATGGAATGGTGTGACTTGTAACCGTTTCGGCCGTGTTATAGGTCTCGACCTAAACACGGATTCAATCTCCGGAGGTTTGAACGACTCAAGTAGTCTTTTTGGGCTCAAGTTTCTTGAGAATCTGGACTTGGCCAACAACAACTTCAACTTCGCAGAAATTCCATCCAGTTTTGGAAGCCTCACTAATCTAAGAAGGATAGTGATTCACGGCTGTCATTTCAGCGGACCGATTCCGAGTTCACTTGCAAACCTTAGTCAGCTTGTTTACTTGGATTTTTCAAACAACAATTTTAGTGGTTCAATACCTTCGTTTCAGGGATCCAAGAATCTCACTTTCATAGACCTCTCTCATAATGCTCTAACAGGTCCAGTTCCTTCCATTTACTTTGAAGGCCTTTCAAATCTTTTATCTGTTGCTCTCATGAACAATTCGTTCAATGGGAGTATTCCTTCTTCTCTATTTTCGCTTCCATCATTGCAAGAAATTAACCTTTCCTACAACCAATTCAGTGAAATTCTGGGGTCTCTTCCTAATGGTTCCTTGTCTCCTTTGGTTATACTAGATTTGAGTACAAACAAAATACAAGGGCCTTTCCCCTCGTATTTGTTCGATTTTCAAAGTCTGAATACCCTCTTTATTTCTTCCAACAACTTGAGTGGCACCCTACAGCTAGAAAGTTTCCATAGGCTACAAAAGCTTGAAGTGCTTGAGCTTTCATACAATAGCTTGTCAGTCGATGCAAGTATTAGTGAGTCGAGCTTATCATCGTTTCCCCAACTCATAGATTTAGCATTGGCTTCTTGCAAGCTGCAAAAGATCCCTCCTGTAATGAACCAGTCGAGCTTATTGAGTTTAGACCTTTCTGACAACCAAATTTCTGGGGTCATACCTAATTGGATTTGGAATATTAGTAACGGATATCTAAATCTTAATTCTAATCTCCTAGTGGGTTTTCAACAGGGTTTCGTTATTCCTGTAGTTGGTTACCTTGACCTTCATAACAATCAGCTCAGCGGTGAAATCCCATTACCAATAGAAGGAGCCTACGTGGACTACTCGAGGAATAATTTCAACTCTTCTATCCCTGCGGAAATTGGCAACTGCCTTTCCAGTGCTTGGTTCTTCTCTCTTTCTTATAACAATCTTTCTGGACCCATCCCTCCATCAATATGCAATGGGAGTCAACTTGAGATTCTTAATTTGTCCAACAATAGATTCAGTGGCACTATACCTCAATGTCTGATAGATAAAGGGACTGCAACCCTCAACGTATTGAATTTGCAGAATAACAGTCTTACTGGTAACATAATGGGCGCATTTCCGGAAGGTTGCACTTTGAGGACTCTTGAGTTGAATGGAAATAAGTTGGAAGGAGAGATTCCAAATTCCTTGGCGAACTGTGCAAATGCGGAGGTTTTAAATCTCGGTACCAACAACATAAATGGTAACTTCCCTTGTTTTTTGGCGAACTTATCAAAATTGCGCATCTTGGTTTTACGATCCAACAAATTCCATGGAAATATTGGCTGCCAAGGAATTCATAATTACCTTTGGCCAAAGCTTCAAATCATTGACCTAGCTTTGAACAACTTCAGTGGTATTCTGCCGCCAAATTTTTTTTCGCAAAGGAAGGCAATGATGGATGGGGGTAATCAACAACCAAATGCTGATCACTTGTATTTTGATTTTGCTCAAAATGTCTACTATCGGGATTCAGTGATAGTTATCAACAAAGGGTTAGAGATGTATCAGGTTTCAGTGACAGTTATCAACAAAGGGTTAGAGATGAAACTGGTGAAGATCTTAACTATGTATACCATCATCGATTTCTCAAACAACAGTTTCAAAGGAAAAATACCGGACACAGTTGGGGATCTGAAATCCCTCTATGCTCTCAACCTATCACACAATGCCTTCACTGGTTCAATCCCAACATCACTTGGAAACCTGACACAGCTTGAATCACTAGACCTCTCGTGGAACAAGCTCGGCGGAAGCATCCCGGCGACACTTGCACGTCTTACATTTCTTGCATTCCTAAACTTATCATACAATCAACTCATTGGAATGATCCCTAGAGGCCCCCAACTTCAAACATTTCCAGGAAGTTCGTTCGAAGGAAACAAAGGATTATGGGGACCTCCCTTGACCGCTATTGAAGCAGAACCGCCACCGCCAACATTCAATGGTACGCAGTCATATACTGAGGAGGGTGAGATTAATTGGGTCTACATAATCGCTACGTTGGGATATACTGTGGGGTTTGGAGTTGTCGTTGTGCCACTTTTATATTCAAAAAGATGGAGACAACGCTACTACAAACCTCTCGATAGAGCTATTGTGAAGATTCTCCATCATCAAGAGCAGCAAGCAAGACATGAAAGAAGAAGAGACAACATAAACCAGCTTCGGAGACGCACCACTGAAGGGTTCAATTGAGTAAAATCAGGTAAGGGTTTAGTTATTTAAAATCTTTAATTAGAAAATGTAAAGAAAAGTATGTTTATGGAAAACACAACAGAAAATATGAAAACACAGCGGAAATTGTGGCAAACGCAACCTAGCATTCCAATATACTGTTGTTTAAGTAATACTCTTTAGCATTAGTTACCCTCGATTTATTTTGTTTAGGGACGAGATTGTTTGAGTTGAGTCCTTATCTTGTTTGGACAGTATCATAAATTGGCAGGTGAGTTTCGGAGTACTTCAGTTACATGAATTTTCAAGTTTATAATGGCACCGTTTGCTAGTAAATATAGATTATTACTTATCTTGACTATTTAGCTTATTTGACAATGTTATGGATAGAAAAAAAAAACTCTTTAATTTCTAATTCCTAAACAGAATCATTGAGGATATTTTAGATATTTCATTGATAATAAGCTACTTTACAACTTATTTAACCAAACAGAACTTCTATTCAAGCCTTTTAAGGGTACACCAAACATGTTTGCAACTTATTTTAAGTCTTTTTACTCAGAAAATCTAAATTATACAAGGCGACTATGTACAGTTTTAATAATAAATTTTCAAAATATAAATGTGTAAATTCATAAATATTCATAAGACTACTTAGGTAAGCTTATAAAGATGTTTATTTCAGCAAGTCTAAAGATGATTTTGTGCAGCTTCTAAACAAATAATGCTGTTGATGTTCACTCTTTTTTTTTTTCTCATTCGAATTCGTTAAACTTAATTTACTCTATTTTAAGAGACTTGGGAAGGGAGATGGATGCTTATGGGAATCGAACCCTACCAATGTGCATAAGAATATAAAGGAGGCACCAACTACACTCCACTCCACTCCACTTGCTGTTAACTAAATTATGATCTTTTTCTGCAAAATGCAATAATGTAATATAAATGATTAAAAGATGATAATTTCACTAGTGGGGTAGCTCCCCACCACATGTTTGCTATGCCGTTGGGCGTGCGTCATAGAATATTGTTGTTTGGCTTGGGGCCTATTTTGGTTCACAGGTTATTTCAGCGATTATAGAATTTGATTCAATAGTTGTTAATTTCCGTGGTAAACTTGTAACATTGGCATTCTAAATTCTCACCTCGACTCGTTTATCTCTTTTCAGGTGATCACATGGAGGGAACAAAATTTAGCATTGGGCACTAAGTTGTCTAGCTATCCTTGTTCTATGTCATCTAGTAATTTCAGTTACTTGAATTGTGAGTATGTTATAATATGGCATGACATGGTACTTGTCTATTTTCCGCTTTTCTAGTTGGGCTTAGCAAACCCGATGATTTGTAATAAATTGAGCTTTGTACTATTTATCTGTCAGTATTCAATAAATACAAGATCTGGTGGATATATTCAATAAGGCTTCCACATTTTATTTTAGTGATAGTCTCTTCTCAGCTGGTAGAAATTAAAGGGTGCGGCAGGTTAGACGTACAGGTTGGATTCTGTGCAGAATTCAATTCTGGACCAACTGGAATGCTTAGAGGGAGGTCCAGCCTACCATTTCTTGGAAAGAAATTTGTCTGGATCCCCTAGATGGGTAGTCATTGAATGGCTAGCTCATTTTTTGGGGCAGATTGACTACTAAGGACTGGCTGGGAAGTTGGGGCTGGGAGGTAGAGATGGCATGATGTCTTTGTAATGGCTAAGTGGAGACCCATGAACATTTGTTTTTTGCCAATCTATTTTCTTGTTAAGCTCTGGGTTGGCTCACGATAACCTGAATCCACTCTTTTTTGGGGCAGATTGTCTGCTAAGGACTGGCTGGGAAGCTGGGGCTTGGAGGTAGATATGGCATGATGTCTTTGTAATGGCTAAGTGGAGCCCTGTGAACATTTGTTTTTTTGGTTGTCCATTTTCTTGTTTCGTTTGGGGTCGGCTCACGATAACCTGAATTCACTCTTTTTGCATCTACTTATGAGTATCTTTAACGCCTCCTCTCACTCGTGACACGGGACTCCACTTGTTTTCTGTATCGAAAAAGCAAGAATGAAGGACTAGGAGCCACATTCCCGTACCATATTCACCAGTTTGCTTCACAACAACTAAATTCAGAAAAAAGAGAATGGCATTCCTTACCTGGTTTTTCTCAATCACCACACTCACAATCTTCTGCTCTATCACCATTTCAGTACACAGCAAATGTCTAGAGGATCAAAAGTCTTTGTTGCTTCAATTGAAGAACAACCTCAAGTTCGATCCAGAATCCTCTGTCAAGTTGGTGAATTGGCCTCGAACCAACTATTGTTGTCGGTGGAATGGCATGACTTGTGACCATTTTGGCCATGTTATAGGTCTCGACCAGATCACAGAATCAATCTCCGGAGGTTTAAACGACTCAAGTAGTCTTTTCGGGCTCAAGTTTCAAGAGAAGTTGAACTTAGCTTACAACAGTTTCAACAGGGTTTCGTTATTCCTATTGTTGGTTACCTTGACCTACATTCCAATCAGCTCAGCGGTGAAATCCCAATACCAACAGAAGGAGCCTACGTGGACTACTCGAGGAATAATTTCAACTCTTCTATCCCTGCTGAAATTGGCAACCGCCTTCCCAATGCTTGGTTCTTCTCTCTTTCTTATAACAGTCTTTCTGGACCCATCCCTCCAATATTATGCAATGGGAGCCACCTTGAGATTCTTAATTTGTCCAACAATAGATTCAGTGGCACTATACCTGATCAATGTCTGATAGATAAAGGGACTGCAACCCTCAGCGTATTGAATTTGCAGAATAACAATCTTACTGGTAACATAATGGGGACGTTCCCAGAAGGTTGCACTTTGAGGACCCTTGAGTTGAATGGAAATCACTTGGAAGGGGAGGTTCCATCCTTAGCCAATTGTGCAAATGTGGAGGTTTTAAATCTGGAACCAACAAGATAAATGGTAACTTCCCTTGTTTTTTGGCGAACTTATCAAAATTGCACGTCTTAGTATTACGATCCAACAAATTCCATGGAAATATTCGTTGCCGAGGAATTCATAATTATATCTGGCCAAAGCTTCAAATCATTGACCTGGCTTTGAACAACTTCTGCGGTATTCTTCTGCCAAAGTTCTTTTCACAGAGGAGGTCAATGATGGATGGGGGTAATGCACAACCAAATCTCAATCACTTGCGTTTTGAGACGTCTAGAAATATCTATGAGGATTCAGTGACAATTGTCATCAAAGGGTCAGAGATGAAAATGGTGAAGATCTTAACTATATTTACCACCATCGATTTCTCAAACAACAGGTTCAAAGGAGAAATACCAAATACAGTTGGGGATCTGAAAGCCCTCTATGTTCTCAACCTATCACACAATGCCCTTAATGGTTCAATCCCATCATCACTTGGAAACTTGTCAAAGCTTGAATCACTAGACCACTCGTGGAACAAGCTCAGTGGAAGCATCCCGATGACACTTGCAACTTTGACATTTCTTTCATTCCTAAACTTATCATACAATCAACTCATTGGAATGATCCCAATTGGCACCCAGCTTCAATCATTTCCAGGAACATCATATGAAGGAAACAAAGGATTATGGGGAGCTCGTTTGACCGCTTGTTGCAAGGAAGCAGAACCGGTTCCGCCAACATTGGATGGGACGCAATCATATACTGATGAGGAAGAGATTAACTGGGTCTACATAATCGCTACGTTGGGGTATATTCTGGGGTTTGGAGTTATTTGTTGGGCCACTTCTATATTCGAAAATTGGAGAATGCTACTACAAACCTGTCGATAGAGTTATTGTGAGGATTCTCCATCATCGAGAGCAACGAGCAAGAAATCAAATAAGAAGAATCAAAATAAACCAGCTTCGGAGACGCCAGCACCACTGAAGGATAAGTTCTCGAAGCATAGTGTAATTGTTTTTTTTTTTTAAACTTAATTAGCTCAACTTGTTTCAATTAAGTAAATTCAGGTAAGGGTTTGTATCATGTAGAGCAATGTAAGATATTTAAAATCGTTAATTAGAATATGTAAAGAAAAGTATGTTTATGAAAAATACAACGGAAAATATGAAAACAAAAGATTAATCGTGACAAACCGCAACCTAGCATTCGAATATACTGAGATATAAGTAATACTCTTTAGCATTAGTCACCTTCAATTTATTGTGTTTAGCATTAGTTATTGTGAGGATTCTCCATCATTGAGTAGGAATCCTTATCTTATTTTGCACGATATCATCTATTGGCAGGTGGGTTTCGGACTAGGTACCTCAGTTACATGAGTTTTCAAGTTTATAATGGTCCCGTTTGCTAGTAATTATAGATTATTACTTATCTTTATTATTAAGCTTATTTGGCTAAAAAAGAGAGATTATTTTAATCTCCAATTCGTAGCTTAATTTTTTAATATATTCTTAGTTGACAATGTTAGGGATAGACAAAAAAAAAAAATCTTTTATTTCTAATTCCTAAACAGAATCATTAAGGATATTTTAGATATTCCATTTGTAATAAGCTACTCTACAACTTATTTAACCAAACAAAACTTGTACTCAAGCCTATAGAAAGCTACAGCAAATATGTTTACCACTTATTTTAAGTCTTAAGTAAGTAATCAGAAAATCTAAATTATAAGTGATAGCTAGGGCCAAGTACGTACGTTTTAATAATAAATTTTCAAAACATAAATGTGCAAACTTATAAATATTCATAAGACTTAGGTAAGTTAATAAAGTTGTTTATCTCAACAAGTCTAAAGATGTTTTTTGCAGCTTCTAAACAAATAATGCCATGGAAATAATTAGAACATATAATTTGTATGAATTTGCTATTAATTTTGGATATTGATGCATCCTGTACACTAGAGGATGGTGAGGAACTGGTGGGATAGCAATATAAGGGTGGCGATGTTGTGATTTGATCATTTCACTGGTGGGGTACATAGCTCCCCACCGCATGTTTACTATGTCGTTGGATATGTTGTGTCATATTGTATACGGTATTGTTGTTTGGCTTCGGGCCTATTTTGGTTCAGAGGTTATTTATACGATTATAGAATCCGATTCAATTGTTGTTAATTTCCATGGTAAATTTGTAACTTTGGTATTCTAAATTCTCACCTGGACTGGTTTATCCCTTTTCAGGTGATCACATGGAGTGGACAAGATTTAGTTCAGAGGTTTTTTTTCCAGGTGTATGGTACTTGTCTATTTTTCGCTTTTCTAGCTAGTTACGCTTAGCAAACCCGATGATTTGTAATAAATTGAGCTTGTACTATTTATCTAAGTGTTCAATAAATAGAAGTGCCAATAAAAAAAAACAATTAAATAGGTCTGATGGATGTTTTCAATAATGCTTTCACATTTTATTTTAGTGATTCTCTTAACTGGTACTCCCTCCGTCCGGATTTAATAGTCATTTTTTGGAGTTCTGTAATTTTTCAATTGATTATATCTTCTAATTTATAATGTTTTACGTGATTTTGAAAACATTGTAATATAGAACTAATCGAGATCTATCAAACAAGATCTATATTCGATATGAAATTCATTAAGGATTCAAAGATATGATCCGTTTTTTAACCGGTTAGAATATAACTAGGGACAATTAAATCCGGACGGAGAGAGTAGAAATTAAAAATTGTGTTCGGTTAGACTAACAGGCCGGGATTCATAGACCCCGGGTTTGGGTTGTGAAAAATCTACAAAAGAAGAGCTATGTAGCATCCTTCCTATTCCATTAGGTTCTCTCCCAGCCTGGTACTTGGGACTTGGGAGTGCCTTTGATATCCACCTAAAAAGCGATGATTGAAACAAGCTTAAGGATTGAAAAGGATTATATTCTGTGCAGAATTCAATTCTGAACCAACTGGAATGCTTAGAGGGAGGTCCAGCCTATACCATTTCTTGATTGGTATTCATTGAACAACAATGCTACTTAGATTGGTGTTGTGTTTGGATTGTTGTGTGAGTATCATTTTTGTTTATTGAATGGCTCATTTTCTGGAGCAGATTATCTACTAAGGACAGGCTGGGAAGTTGGGGCTTGCAGGTCGATATATGGCATGTTGTCTTTGTAATGGCTTAGTGGATTAATCTCATTAACATTGTTAGGGTCCATGACAATTATCCATGAAAAGGTGACGGGTGGCCTAGATTCTAGTCCGTTACTTTTTCATGAATAGTTGTCACGGACCCTATTAAACCTCATTGTTTTTTGCTCGGCCATTTTCTTGACAAGTTCAGCCGCAAGGGTTGCAATCTCATTGATGTTGGACATGACTCAAATGATCATCATGACGAGAACCACCCAAGTCCACAATGGCATGCTAACAACTAACCTTTTTCAAACACTTTCGGTCTTTTTAATCAGCCTTTTCACACTATGAGAGCTGACTAAGGACAAAGAGGGGAAAGTGACCCAGATTTGGGGGCCTGTTGTGCATTTAAAATAGAGTTTATTTTGAGCCTTAAAAATCTGATCTTGTGGAGCTTGATGATAAAAAAAACGTTCTTCAAAAATAGGGCAAAGTACGGATTACCTCCTTGAGATTTGACAATTTGGCAGATGACTTCCCTATCATTTGGAAATGACCAACTTGCCTCCCCGTGGTTTTGGAGTAAAGTACTAGTGTTAACTCTGTTAACTGTATGTATAAAATTACCTTAATGTCCCTATATTTTTTGAATTTTATTATCCTATTTATCCGCCAATCTACAGGAGTATGTGTTTATATACTCACCCATCCTCTCCACCCTAATTCCAGCGAGCCCGAATACCCACGTAACCCACCGTCACTACCGTCCCCTAATCCCCCACCTCCGCCGGCACAACCGAGTCGTATCTCCGACCCATACGTTATTGCATCTCTAGCTCTCTTCCTCCTCGTCATCAACCACTACCGTCCTCGACTCCACCGCATCTCCTTCAAGAAACCCATCGGCGCGGTGGACTTCATGCCCCGACGATTCGTTCATCGTTCCGGCTGGCGGCGGCTCCAAATCTAATTGGTTTTGATCGTTCAAATGATCTGAGAAATTAATTTCGTAAACATTAATAATACCAGGTCTATCGAGAAATTAATGAGTTCTGGTTTGATTTCTCTATGAATTGGAGCAAAAACGTTAGTATAGATATATACCCATTAACAAGAAGGTTTGTTAATTTTTTTACGGAGATCCATTTCGGGAAAAAAAGGGTGCGGCTTGTTAATTCTTCATCCTTGGTTTAGAATTGAATGGAAGATGCTGAGTGAGAAAGACAAAATAGGGATTTTCTTGCTTCCGTCCTCTTTCTCCGGTGCAAGTACCAGCGAAGGTTTGGAGACGGCGGGGGCGGTGGGTGAGACCGTAGGGTTCATATAAATTGAGGAGTAAAAGAGAGGGAAAAAAGTACAGCATTTGGACACGTGTCATTCTGTCACTGGAAGGGATACCACATCAGTAGATTTCCCCGCTACATAAAATACTTTCTGTAGGAGAGGGTGCTGCTGTCGGCTAGTGTTAAAGAAGATGAAGGGTAGCTTAGCAAAAAAAAGAAGAAGATGAAGGGTATTGTAGTCTTTTTAACTTGACATCTATCTTTATTTTACTGCTTTTCTCATTTTCAGTCTCATAAGGGGCGTGTGTTCCACACCTTCCGTCAAAGTAGACGGAAAATGAGACGGTAGCATTTTACTCCAAAACCACGAGGAGGCAAGTTGGTCATTTCCAAATGATAGGGAGGTCATCTGCCAAATGGTCAAACCTCAGGGAGGTAATCCGTACTTTACCCTAAAAATATAACACAAGTCGATCGATCAGACATTATGACTCATGCGGCCAAATGAAACTTATTTTGAAGTGGATTCATTTTCTTTAATCGTATTTTGGCTTGCAATCTCAAAATCTATATACTTTCGCACATAAAATTAGTCCATCGTCGAACTCTGTAAAATCAATTGCGCTCGCTGTTTGAATATTTGGACTCAGGATGAAACTCGTTTTGAAGACCCCGTCCTGAGGGCCCCAACTCCTGGATAGGCACATATGTATAAGGTAGATTTTGTTTTCTGGGAAGAAAATATATACATGTATTTATGATACATTAAGGTCTATCCCAGTTTAGATTTTGTTTTCCTTTGTGTTGTTCAAAAAGTAGCTATAAGTACAATATTGGTCATACGCCTATCACTGAGATTAGGGAGGAGTTTCGTGGTTGTTTCCAATGTCGGATTTCCAATGTTGGACAAAGAGGCATGTTCATGAAGGAGAACTCGTATCTGTTGACTCTGGTCTGAAGGCTTGTTTGGTACTCATTGCCGTTAACTTTTTACTTTTGATATCTTAAGGTGTTCGGACTAGTACGTGCACATTGACTATTTCTCAAGGGATCAATCTTACAGCCTGCTAGCGGATGGTCCATTTACGGCCGGAGAAAGTCCCATATAAATTGGCCCCAAGAGTTCGAAGCACTTATTAATTACGAACCCAAGCCAACCTTCTGTTTTACTTTTCCAAGAGTTGCATAAACATCACTAGCAAGTTAGCAACCTTAGGAGTTCGACATTAGTTTTGTCTCTTTTTGGGTCTGGCTATTTTTCTGTATCTCTATTTTTCGGGTGGTTATTAGCTGATGTATGACTTGATCCATATCTGAGTGATATTTTTTAGATGACGTATGGCTTGTTTGAATGAATTGAATGGGTATGCGTGCTTTTTTTTGTTTGAAAAGAAAAAAAAAGTTAGCAACCTTAACGTTAAGATTTTGAGAAGGTGATATCTGATAGGCGCGTAAATGTTCACATTAGCGCCCCTTAATTTATCTTTGTTAAGTCCCATTTATATTATTACTTGGAGTTTTATGCGTTTATTTTGTGTTGTAGGTATTTGGACAATTAAATACAAAAAGAGCGCAAAGTTGAAATATTAAACTGTGTTCGAAGTTGCTTCGTTTGGATTCAATCATGTGAAGTGTCCGAATTGCGAGTCGAGAGATTAGCACTGAAATTAACGGGCATGAGTACCAAGGACATGGAGCCAAAGAGTTAAGACTCTCGCTGTAGGAAGCAATTAAGAATTGGACTTGGACTTGTGTTTAAATGGTGGGCCCAATGGTTGGTAGTTATTTGGTCTAAATGGTGGGCCTAGATTAACAAGTGAGTCGGCTGGAAATAAAAGGAAAAAGAAAACCGAGGGTTTTTGGGGAGGATATCAGCAGCTTATAAAAGCTGCATCGCTTTCACGGACGAAGAAGAACTGGACGGGGGCTGCCGCTGCCGAGACTTTTGTTCTGTTTAGGTTTCTTCCGAGTTTTTCTTTCCTTCTAGTTTTTAGAAAGCTTTGTTCAATTACTTGCACTCCGGTAATTCGTATTGATTTTCGTTCTTTAATAAAGTTGTTCTTTGGTGTTTGTTTGATTCGTATATTTTGTTTATTTCGTATTTAAAAGCATGATTAATTCTAGGGTTTTATTCATTTTATTTTTAATAATGAGTGAGTAGTTTTTCTGAGGTTTGGTCGCTGGGTAAAGGCGCGCCGCGACCCAATTGGGATTCGTCTCGCAATTTTTCCGTTCATTAATTTAATTAAATAATCTTAGTTGGTGAAAACTACGTTCGTTGGACGAATCCAAGGCATTGCCGGGACTCATGTGAGCGGGAACGGGGGACCAAAACCTGTTCGCTGCTGCGTACGGGACCGACAACCTTAGGATTCGCATCCTTCGGAGTTTCCAATTCTCCCTAATTTTAATCGTTTTTAGAACTTTGAAAAGCAAGCGAATTCTGATTGGGTAGCAAGCGCCGGATTCCCTACGACCATGCCTCTCTTTTTAATTATTTGAGCAAGTTATTTGTTAGTATTAGTTAATTAATCAACTAAAAGACCAAGGGGTGGCTACCTAAGAGCCAGTTTAAATAAGTAACAACCCGAGTTTTTAGTCAGCACACATCACCGTCTCTGTGAATTCGACTCCGGACTTACCGGATATTATGCTACATCGGTCTCCGCCCTACGCTTGGGGCAACCCATTATTTTAGGACTAGAAAATCTTCAAGCAATATCTGTAATAAGGGTTCATTTAGAAAATAAATTACTCCTTAATTGAGACTTTTAGAAGGCTTTCAGTTCTTAAACCCTGAAATCTAACATGAACTAAATAATTGGACTTGGTCATCTTTTGTCAATTTTTTTTTTCTTGGTGATGCGCATCAGGTTCTAATTAGAACCAGGTGATAAATCCGCCAAAACCCATGTATTATTACCCATAATAGAGTCCATCTCATCTTGGATAGCCTCTTTCCAGAAAGCCACGTCTTGCGATTTCATTGCTTCCTCAAACGTCAAAGGATCATTTTCCACATGAAGTGAAAATACATTTTCAGCACATGAAGTCTCTCTAGTGCCTTCAACTAGATAAACTATGACATCAGGACCAAAATCGACTTGTTCGAACTCGTTTTCTCCTTCTGAATTTGACTTGTTCCTCATGTTCATTTCCTTCAACTGGAACCTCTAAAGGTTCATTGTCCTCTTCGGACGTCAAAGGAAACTCTTCCGAATCTTTATTAGATTCCAAATCCTTACTAGACTTTAACCTTGGAATTCTTGTCAAATTTGTTTTCATAAAACACTGCATCTCGAGATTCAATGATGGTGTTAATGGACACAATATCATTGGGCTCAGCCACTAGAAACCTATATGTTTTACTGTGCAAAGCATATCCAAGGAATACACACTCGATTCCTTTTGGGCCTAGTTTCTTCCTTTTAGGTCCAGGCAGCCTCACAATCGCCTTACACCCCTAAGTCTTAAAATAACTCAGGTTCGGTTTCCTTTTTTACTAGAGCTCATATGGAGTAATGTTAGACTTTTTGAGAGGTACTCTATTCAGGATATAAGCAGCGGTAAGTATGGCTTCGCCCCACAAGCCTTTACTTAATCCTGCATTGCTTAGCATAGCAACCATGCCACCATCTCAGATAAAGTTCTATTCTTCCTTTCGGCCACTCCATTCTATTGCGGTATATAAGGTGCAGTAACTTCATGAATTATCCCTACTGATTCACAATAATCAGGGAAGTGATATTCACCACCCCTGTCAGACCTAAGACGTTTTATCTTCAAACCGCATTGATTTTCAACTTCAGTCTTATATATGCAACAAATTTATCAAGCACTTCATCTTTGGAATGAAGCAAATAAACATAGCAAAATTTCGAATAATTATCTATGAATGTTACCATATAAAGTTTACCGCCTCTAGTTGGAGTGCTATGAAAATCACATACATCACTATGAATCAATTCAAGTAACGATGAAGTCCGCTCAATATTAGGAAATTAATGAAAATCTAGTCATCTTTGATTCCAAACAAATCTTACATTTATCAACCATATCATTTTCAGATTTAGGAATTAATCTTGATTTAACCATGCAATCCATTTTCCTTGTACTGATATGTCCTAAACGAGTATGCCATAAAGAAAGAGAGTCAAGCATATAAGCAGAAACAACTGTGTTATTAATATTAAGCTTAAACATCCCCTCGGTTACATAGCTTTTGCCAACAAACACACCACTCTTGGACACAACAATTCTGCCCGACTCAAACACAACCTTAAAGCCATACTTATTAAGTAGACTTACAGACATGAGATTCTTCCGAATTTCCAGTACATGATACACATCAGTAAGAGTCAGAGTCTTGCCAGAAGTGAACTCCAAATCCACTTTGCCTTTACCCTTAACTGGTGCAGTTGACGCATTTTTCATGAACAAAACGGTGCCATCTACAACTGAATTATACTCAGTGAAGAAACTCTTGTCATTGCAGACATGCTTTGTCACATCAGAATCAATCCACCAATCTCCAGCATCTTCGAGGATATTCGCCTCGGAATAACAGCAATGAATTTAGAATTCTTTGCCCCAGATGCTCCTGGATTTCCACCAGAGTTCTTCCTTTTCAGGGATCGGCAATCTTTCTTAAAGTGCCCAGGTTTGCCGCAATGCCAGCAACCAGTGTCAGTAGGATCCAATTTTGGCTTCTTCCATTTACGAGAAGACTTATCACCGCCTTTGTTCTTGCGTTTCTTGTTGGAACTTTCTTCCACCACTTGAACTTTGGAAGTAGTATTATCCTTACCCTCCTCACGCCTTGTCTCTTTCTCCACCCGAAGATGTTGGGCCAACTGATCAAGGGTAAATTCCTCAATCTTATGTTTGAGTTCCTTTTTGTAGTCTTTCCAAGATATAGGCAGTTTGTCAATAACAGAGGAGACAACAATAGATTCATCCATATGCATATTCTTAACCTTAAACTGACTAAGGATATATTGAATCTCATGCAACTGATCAATGACCGGCTTTGTGTCAACCATGCGATAATTCATAAACTAACTAACAAGAAACTTCTTACTTGTAGCGTCATCAGAAAGATACTTATCGTTGAGTGCATCCCAAAGTTCTTTTGCCGTCATTGAATTCTGATAGACATCGAATAATGAATCTGACAGCGCATTGAGGATGTGTCCTCTACAGATGTAGTCATCATTCTCCCATTTGCCCCTTTCACGAGCCTGCTCCATAGTTTCATCATCTGGATCCTCTGGTATCACCGGACTCGGAGTAGCCAGAACATACACAACTTTCAGGGTGGTTAGCAAGAAGTGCATCTTCTTCTGCCAACGCCTAAAATTCCCACCTTCGAACCGCGCTCCAATTTCAGAAAGTCTTGCGTCATCTTTTGTAGAGACATCGCCATCGCTAATTACTGTCTTTAGATTGTTGGAAAAATACCGGTTACCGCAAATTCTGAACTGTTGGCAAAACTCCACAAATCTTGAAATACACTTTGAGTCACGACTATGTCGCTTTCCTAAAGACAGTATTTGCCCCCACCAAATGGTATGCAAAGGGTTACAGCAAATCTGCCTTCAAGATAAATCGAAGCCCGAACTCAAAGTTTTTTCCGTTTGCGTTTGCACTAACGAAAACGGACAGAATATCTGCTAGACGAATATACAAGAACCAAGAACCGATATTCTATTTCTGCAGAATAAAAGAATACCTGTATGCCTAAAATTCTAGGAAGAGAGTGTGTAGAGAGAGAGCAATCCAATATGTTTTTTTTTTTGGTGTATCAAATGACCTTCACCAATGGCCCATTTATAGACTCATAAGCACCCTTATGCGAAAAGTTGTGTCTTTAGAAGAAACACACATTAGGAATAGTCATGTCTTTTAAAGACACTAGTTAGGAAAGGTCATGTCTATTGAAAACAATTAATTAATGAACACATGCCTCTTAAAAGACACCCTTTCATGAAAACATTTAATAAGAAGGGTCTGTTAAATTTCTTGGACGGTTCCAACCTAAAACTAATTGGCAATAGGTGGAGTAACCTCTAGAATATATTAACCAAGTTTGGGTGGTTTAGATGAGCGATGTGGGACAAAGTCTAACACTCCCCCTCAGATGCACGTGGAGGTACGAATTGAGGAAATTAGGAGATTTTTACTCGGGCGACCCCTCACATGCAGCCCGGATGCACGTGGAGGTATGAATTGATGAGGTGAGACGATTAACTTGGGCGATAGAGACTTGACCACACGAGGTGAGGCCACCCAAAACCTGGCTCTGATACCATGTTAAATTTCTTGGAGGGTTCCAACCTAAAACCAATTGGCAATAAGTGGAGTAATCTTTAGAATATATTAACCAAGTTTGGGTGGCTTAGATGAGCAATGTGGGACAAAGTCTAATAGGGTCATACCTCTTGGAGGCACCCCGGGAGTTCATTACAACCGAAAAACAAAAAAATAAAAGAAACAACAGAAAAACAAAACAAGAAAAAAAAAATATCCTGCCTCCCTCACTATCTCCCTCCCGTACCGCCTTCGGGAGCCTCTCCCAAAACTTCGGCACATCGGCCGCGCCCCCTAGCACGACGCACATCGATCCAACGGCATAGTAAACAGGCAGTGGGGAGCTACCCCACTAGTGAACTGATCAAATCACGACGTCGCCACCCTTATATTGCCTATCCCACTTGTTCCGCGCCATCCTCTAGTGTACAGAATGACGTTTTGGATGCATCAACATAAAAAATTAATACCAAAATCATACAAATATATATGATCTTATTTCCATGGCATTATTTGTTTATAAGCTGCAAAAAACATCTTTAGACTTTTTGAATTTCATGCAGAATCATTTGTAGATCTTGAACTTGAGAGATCACTGTCTTAGAATCCACCATTAGGAAATTCAAAAACATGCCCACCACAAATTTCTTTGCGCCAGCATCTTCCGTTTTGTATTTTTTTGTCCAGGGATTCTCATAATTACTTGGCAGTTAATTGCATTGGACAATACACGTTATACAACGTATTGTCCAAACCGTTAAGAATGTAGTACGTTCTTCTTTTTTTTGGTCAAGTGGAAATTCAAGAATGTAGTTCTTTGCCATATAATCTAAACGCTTCCAAGCATCTACTGCATCAATAACTTGGCGGTCAGTTTCATTCTCCTTCAAAGCAGGACCATCCTCAGTGAGAAACCTTGCCAAATTCAAGGTGGTAAGATAGAATAGCATTTTTTGTTGCCACCTCTTGAATTCGGTACCATTGAACTGTTCCGGTTTCTCCACATGACTTGTAGGAACATTAGGAACTGTGGAGATCACCAGGGTAGGGATGACGAGACTCGTACTAGTAGCATTTGGGATAGAGGAGTTCGTCTTAGAACCGGTATCGTTTCCAGTTTCAACAGCCATTTCAACAACACACTAAAAACAAATAAATAGACTAAGATTATCAAATCTCAATACACAAAAGTATTACTGAAATACGAGTAAATCTGCTTCAAGATTGTTGGAAAATTAGTAAGGAAACAATACTTTTGTGCACTAGAAAACAGATTAGAAACTAGTATAATACTCCTTCTGTCCGGATTTAATAGTCTTTGTTTGAAGTTCGTGCCATTTTTCAAACGATTATACCTTGTAATTTATAATGTTTTATGTAATTTTGAAAATATTGACTCAGAACTAATTGAAATCTATCAAACAAGATCCATATTGGATATAAAATTCATTACCAATTTAAAGATATAACTCATTTTCTATTCTGTTAGAATTGAATAAGGGACTATTAAATCCGGACGGAGGAAGTAATACACTTGTGTGTAATCGGAACAAATAAGTCAGAAGCTAATGGAAAATGTGTGAACAAATGAACTAGGCCAATGGGAAATAGATCTTACAATAACAGTAAAAGGAAAATTACAACTCACAGATTCTAGACACCGACGAAGATGAAATATAGATTGAGTCCAGTGATGGATCACTGTGTCCTTAAAGCAGATTTCGCCCTCGCCAAGGTGCTTATGATTCTGGACGTCCACTTCCCAGGATGCAACGATCTTTACGCACACAAACGTAGCACTTCGAGTGCGTGCCCCACGAACAAAACTATGTAGAACTCTCTTGGACTCTATATGCAAAGTGTATGTGTGCTATATGGATTTTCGGACCTGTGAAATGGCTGGAATGAATATGTATATATAGGTAACCAGGAACCTGTCCGAAAGGGTACAAAATTAGTTCATAAAGGGTCACAAACAAGAGGATGCAATGGTTGGAAATCCAACTGTTGCAACATTCCATATGCATGCACTGGTTCGGTTCAAACCGAACAGCCACACTTGTTCATTGGAAATTAAATTGGGCTAGAGTAAAATAACTTTGGCCGAAGTAAGCCAAGCCCAATTTATTTTAATCAAAGCCCGAGCCCGAGCGAGACAGGCGATTCCTTCCATACCAAATGACCAATTTCGAGACCCAATTTCTTTCACATCTTAAAATGGTTTTATGGCCCAAAGACTACATAAAAATCTTTCTAAGAAACCATTTTTCTAACAACATAAACTCTATTTTAAAGGCACAACAGGCCCCCAATTAAGTCTGGGTCACTTTGCCCTCTTTGTCCTTGGTCAGCTCTCATAGTGTGAAAAGCTGATTAAAAAGACAAGTGTTGAAAAAGGTAGTTGTTAGCATGCCATTGTGGACTTGGTGGTTCTCGTCATGATGATCATTGGAGTCATGTCCAACATCAATGAGATTGCAACTCTTATGGCTCAACTTGACACGAAAATGGCCAAGCTAAAAACAAAGACGTTTGATAGGGTCCATGACAGCTATTCATGAAAAGGTAACGGATGGGAATTCGGACCATTTGTTACTTTTTCACGGACACTTTCATAGATAGTTGTCATGGACCCTAAAAATGTTCATGGGACTCCACTAAGTCATTACAAAGATAGCATGCCATATCTTCCTGGAAGCCCCAACTTCTCAGCCTGTCCTTAGTAGATAATCTGCCTCAGAAAATGAGCCATTCAATGAATGCCCATCTAGGGACATGATGGACGAACCAGACAATTTTTTTCCCAAGAAATGGTAGGCTCTGGACCTCCCTCTATAAGCATTCCAGTTGGTTCAGAATTGAATTCTGCACAGAATCTCATCCTTTTCGATCCTTAAGCTTGTTACAATCCTCACTTCTTAGGTGGATATCAAAGGCACTCCCAAGTCCCAAGTACCAGACTGAGAGGACGTAATGGAATAGCTAGGATGCTACATAGCTCTTCTTTTGCAGATTTTTCACAACCCAAACCCAGGGGTCTACGAATCCGTGACCGGCCTGTTAGTCTAACCGAACACAACCTTTAATTTCTACCAGTTAAGAGACAATCACTAAAATAAAATGTGAAAGCATTATTGAAAATATCCACCAGAGCTATTTAATTGTTTTTTTTTGCTTGGCACTTCTATTTATTGAATACTTAGATAAATAGTACAAGCTCAATTTATTACAAATCATCGGGTTTGCTAAGCCCAACTAGCTAGAAAAGCGAAAAATAGACAAGTACCATACGCCTGAAAAAAACCCTCTGAACTAATCTTGTTCACTCCACGTGATCGCCTGAAAATGGATAAACCAGTCCAGGTGAGAATTTAGAATTCCAAAGTTACAAGTTTACCATGGGAATTAACAACAATTGAATCAGATTCTATAATCGTATAAATAATCTCTGAACTAAAATAGGCCCAAAGCCAAACAACAATACCGTATACAATATGACACAACACATCCAACGACATAGTAAACATGCCACCGTTATATTGCTATCCCACCAGTTCCTCACCATCCTCTAGTGTACAGGATGCATCAATATCCAAAATTAATAGCAAATTCATACAAAATATATTTTCTTATTTCCATGGCATTATTTGTTTAGAAGCTGCACAAAACATCTTTAGACTTGTTGAGATAAACAAGAACTTTATAAACTTACCCAAGTCTTGTGAATATTTATAAATTAGCACATTTACGTTTCGAAAATTTGTTATTAAAACGTACATATATACTTGGCCCTAGCTATTTGCTACTCCGTATCACTTATAATTTAGATTTTCTAACCATAGATTTTTTGACTACTTACTTAAAAGACTTAAAATAAGTTGTAAACATATTTGCTTTATCTTTTTATAGGCTTGAGTACAAGTTCTGTTTGGTTAAATAAGTTGTAGAGTAGCTTATTACAAATGGAATATCTAAAATATCCTTAATGATTCTGTTTAGGAATTAGAAATTAAAGAGTTTTTTTTTTTTGTCTATCCCTAACATTGTCAACTAATAATAAATAAAAAAGCTACGAATTAGAGATTAAAATAATCTCTCTTTTTTTAGCCAAATAAGCTAAATAATCAAGATAAGTAATAATCTATAATTACTAGCAAATGGGACCATTATAAATTTGAAAACTCATGTAACTGAGGTACGTAGTTCGAAACCCACCTGCCAATATATGATATCGTGCAAAATAAGATAAGGATTCCTACTCAAACGATCTCGTCCCTAGCCACAATATATTCGAATGCTAGGTTGCGGTTTTTCACAATTAATCTTTTGTTTTCATATTTTCCGTTGTATTTTTCATAAACATACTTTTCTTTACATATTCTAATTAACGATTTTAAATATCTTACAATGCTCTACATGATACAAACCCTTACCTGATTTTGCTTAATTGAAACAAGTTGATCTAATTAAGTTTAAAAAAAAACAAACAATTACAGTATGTTTCGAGAACTTACCCTTCAGTGGTGCTGGCGTCTCCGAAGCTGGTTTATGTTGTTTCTTCTTCTTTGATTTCTTGCTCGCTGCTCTTGATGATGGAGAATCCTCACAATAACTTTATCGAGAGGTTTGTAGTAGCATTGTCTCCATCTTTTCGAATATAAAAGTGGCCCAACAATAACTCCAAACCCCACTGTATATCCCAACGCTACACATCCAACCGTAGCGATTATGTAGACCCAGTTAATCTCATCCTCGTCAGTATATGATTGCCTAATGCCTACCATCAAATGTTGGCCTTGTCGGCATTGGCATTGGTGATGGTACCGGTGGGGTACGATTGCAAGTATTGTGCAAAGGAGGCCCACATAATCCTACATTTCCTTCAAATGAAGTATTCGAAAATGTTGCGAATTGATTGCCCTGTGGTATACTTCCGACCAGTTGATTGTATGATAAGTTCAGGAATGAAAGAAATGTCAGACTTGCAAGTGCCAACGGAATGCTCCCATTTAACTTGTTATGTGAAAGGTCTAATGATTCAAGCTGGGTCAAGTTTCCAAGTCTTGAAGGAATTCGACCTGAGAGGGCGTTTCTCGATAGGTTGAGTACGAGGAGGGAACTCAGAGCCCCAATTGTATCCGGTATCTCTCCTTCGAAATGGTTGTTTGAGAAATCAATGGCAGTAAACAGAGTTAAGATCTTCACCAGCTCCATCTCTCGCCCTTTTAGGGTTACAGTTACTTTATCCTGATAGTAGAAGTTATTGAACTTCAGGAACTCGTAACCCAAGTGATTGAGATCTGGTTTTGCATCCCTCCGATTTATCATCATTGCATTCCAATGTAGAAAGCATTCCGAAGGCAGATCACCGCCGAAGTTGTTCAAAGATACATCGATGATTTGAAGCTTTGGCCATGATCCATCATTCACTCCAGGGCAGTGGATGCTGCCTTGGAAATCATTGGACCGCAAAACCAAGACACGCAAATTGGATGAGTTTTTCAAGAAGGAAGTGAAATTACCATTCATTTTGTTGTTGCCAAAATTCAAAACCTCCAAATTTGCGCAATTCGACAGGGACTTTGGAACCTGCCCTTCCAAGTGGTTCCTATTCAAAGCCAGTGTCTTTAAAGCACATCCTTGTGGGAATGTTCCCGGTATATGACCAGAAAGACTGTTGTCCCCCAAGTTCAGTATCCCAAGAGTCTCGGTGCAATTTTCAATCAGACATTGTGGTATAGTGCCACTTAATCTATTGCTGGACAAATCAAGAACCTGAAGGTTGCTCCCATTGCATATTGATGGAGGGATGGGTCCAGAAAGCATGTTATCTGAAAGAGACAAGAAACCAGCAAAGGCAATGCCGTTGCCAATTTCACCAGGGATAGAAGTGGTGAAATTATTGCTGGAGTAGTCCACGTAGATAGCTGTTTCTGGTGGTAATGGGATTTCACCACCAAGCTGATTGGAATGAAGGTCAAGAACACTAAGCCTAGGCATGGTATATTTGCTTTGTAAACCCACTAAGAAATTACAAGAAAGATTCAGATAAGCAAGACTTTGATTTCCGACATTCCAAATCCAATTAGGTACTACGTACCCCAGAAATTTGGTTGTCCGAAAGGTCTAAATGGATGATTCTCGATTGGTTCATCAATACAGGATGAGGAAACTTTGGCAGATTGCACGAAGCCAAACTCAATACGTTCAGCTGGGGAAAGGAAGACAAGCTGGAATTATCGACACTTGCATCGACTGACAAGTTGTTGTAAGAAAGCTCAAGTCTATGAAGATTTGGCAGTCTTTGGATAGTTGTTAGGTCTTTGGTGCCAGTAAATTTATTGAAAGAAAGTGAGAGGACTCGAAGCCTTAGAAAATCAAAGAAGTACGTGGGGATAGGACCTTCTAATATGTTACTACTCAAATCTAGCGTATCCAGCTTAGACAAGGAGGCATTGGGAGGAAACCCAGAAATTTGACCACCAAACTTGTTGTTGGAAAGCACAAGTTTCTGTAGAGATGGAAGAGAAAACAGAGAAGAAGGAATTCTCCCATTGAAAGAATTATATGCTAAATCTATAAATACAAGATCCAAAAGCCCTTCAAAGTGGGTGGAAAGAACTTCACCTGTTAGTGCATTATGAGAGAAGTGCATTATGAGAGAGGTCCATGAAAGTGAGATTCTTGGATCCCTGAAACGAAGGTATTGGACCACTAAAGTTGTTGAATGAAAAATCCAGGTAAACAAGCTGACTAAGGTTTGCCAATGAATTCGGAATTGGTCTGCTGAAATAACACCCCGAAATCTCTATCCTTCTTAGTTCCATCGAACTCCCAATGGATTCCGGTAAATTCCCGGAAAAATTGGTGAAGCTAAGCACCAGATTCCGTAGGGATCCATTTTTTGGAAAATAAGGCAACGAACCATTGAGTAGTTCATTGCTTGCTAAATTCAGAGTTTCCAGTGTTTGTAACTTCCCTAAAATGTTCCCCAGAAACGTCCCGTTCAAGTTCGAAGAACTCAGAATCAAAACCGTCAAATTCGGGAAATTCGCAAAGAAATCCGGGATCGGAGACGCGAGATTGTTGTTACCCAGATTGACTTTATAAAGATTCTTAAGCTTTTGTAGTGAAACATCAATAGGGCCTGAGAGATAGCAATTTGACAAGCTCAAAACTCTCAAATTAGGCATTGAAGAAGAAATGGCCCGACCCCACTCATACCCATTTGCTGATATATTCACCCCATCAAGATAAAGCTCCACAACCCCTCTATGGTTTCCAAAAAGTGTGGACAAATTAGGGTTTTGTTTACACCCGTTTTTGGCACCCAGTCCTGGTTAGCGCTGAACGGCCATTTAATTAAAAATTTAATTAAATTGGGCCGTGAATTGAAGAATTATTGGGTCGAAATTAATAGGCCAAGGTATTGTTGGTTGGGCCTGATTAATTTTTAGTTCTTCGTGGGTTGGAAGTTGGGTTTACGGATGTTGGGCTATGTTTATAAAATTCAGTACAAGGCCCAATTGGGATTATCAAGTAACAAAGGCCTTTTTATATTAATTTATAATAAAGGCCCATTTCCATGATTTCATTGCAACCTGGGGAAGCTTCACGAAGGACAAGAGGTCTTGCCACATGGCAATCTGACCAAGTCAAATAACCCACGTTCTTTGGGTTCAACGGGAGCAAACGTGGGGGAGGCCCAGTTTCTTTGTAACTGCCCACGGTCATGGGTAAGCACATGGGTAATTGGTTTTTTACCTTCGGTAACTTCCCACTAAGCCCATAATGGGCAGTTGCATAGGACACATGGCGGAAGGAGAAGCAAGGCGGGAAATCCCTGCATGCAAAATCGTGGAAGACTTTGGCCTATAAATACAAGTTCTCAAGTCAAGAAAAGGGTTCCCACACCAATCAAGCTCAACGCTTAAAAAACCAAAGCCTTCCCAGCGAAGCAATTATCTCTATTTTCTCACCTTTTACTCAATTACTTCACCAAGTAATTCGAGCTTCGTCTCTCTTGTATCCCAACTTTGTTATTACGCAATATAACGAAGTTATTCATATCTCTCTCCATCCCTTACTTTATTATTTCAATATAGTAAAGTAGTTCTACGTTGTTACTTTCTTTCCTACACGGTTAGGAAATTACTAAGTCCTCACACGACGAGGCAAAGCCACGAACCTTCACTGCAATCTAGCCCTTAGGTTTGCAGCACTATCGCTCTCAGATCTAGAAGTCAGAAAAGGGACGCCCAGTCCTTCACGTTTGGACGCGACAAGTCCTGGCACGCCCGCTCAGTCCTTGAGCCATTTTGTAGCCAAACATCTTTTGGCACGCCCGGTGGGACCCTAATCGTCTAAGGGTTTTATTATGGCAAGGAAGCAACAGCAACAACAGGCGGACCCATCCATCTCGGATCCACCACAGAGTCTTGAGGGAGTGGCAGTCGACGTGCCAGTACTCCAGGAAGCTGGCCCCGCGGTCAGCACTAAAGATCTTGACGACGCTACTGACAGCGTCAAAAATTATATGTTCATGGCAGGACGTGAGATCTCCCACGACATCACACAGTCAATCTCTCAATCGTTCTCTCAGTCCTTGGAACCTCTGGCCATCTCAGTCCAAAAGTTAACTGCTACGCTTATAGAGAGGCTACCGCCCGCTCCTCAGCAGCAGGGCTTTCCACAGTTTGGCGTTTTTGGCAACGGTCAAGACCAAGCTGGCCTACTAGGGGGACCACCCCCTCCTCAAACATTCTATCATGCTACTTCTTCCAACAGTCCTGCACTCGGGGGGCAAAGGGAGAAGGGAGTTGTGATTGGAGGAGCCCAGACGCCTCCAGCAAATGAAGAACGAAGGTTTGTGTTGGCCGACGACCAGCCCAAACCTGACAAGACGGACAAAAGGCCTTTGCAAGGAGGCCAGGGCTCTGGAAAGGACAAAGGAGGTGGTCATACTCCTCAGACCTCTGAGACTCGGGGGGCAAGTTCAGTCCAGGACCAACAGGCACAAGAGGTGCATCCACAACCGCCTCCTGTGCCAAACATGCTTATGGGACGGGACCAAGTCCTGAACTTGCTCCAGGAGCAGTTAGGACCTGGTTTCAGACCTTTGGGAAGACCGATGTACAGAAAGCCTCATACCGAAGAGGTGGACAGAGCACCTTTCCCGAAGGGCTACAGAGTTCCAGAGTTCCAGACCTTCAACGGGGAAAGCATGCATTCAACGGTGGAACACATTGCCAGGTTTCAAGTCCAATGCGGAGAAGCTGGGGCCATTGATGCTCTGAAGTTGAGGCTTTTTCCCAATTCTCTCACTGGGACAGCCTTTACTTGGTACATCAACCTTCCACCCAACTCCGTGCAGACCTGGGCTCAACTGGAGGAGATGTTCCACCAACAGTTCTACAGGGTAGAACCAGAAGTGACGTTGGCAGACCTGTCATGCTATCGTCAAACCTATCTTGAATCCGTGGAGTCCTATCTCCTACGTTTCAAGACTGCTCGGTTCAAGTGCAAGATAGTCCTTCCAGAGGCCGAATACGTGCGTATAGCACTAAACGGCCTGGGCTTTGAGATGAAGAAGAAGTTTTATGGGACAGAATTCAGAGATCTGTTTGAATTGTCCTCTAAGGCTTCTCATTACGAAAGGCTCTTGGCGGAGGAGCAGGACAGGAAGACATCATCCAAAGGGACGTACTACCGCGACCCTAACTACGAGGTTGCTGCAGTGGAAGCAGAGGCAGACCCAGATGTGGCCGTGGCAGAGATCATCAACAAGAGGCCATACGTCTGCAAGGCCTTTGTCAAGATGGAGCCCACGAAACAACCTATTCAGAACAGTCCTAATAGGCTAACCAGAGCCTATACCTTTGACGTGGGAAGGGCTGAGGCTATCTTTGATCAACTCCTTGCTGACAAGCTGCTCAAATTGCCGTTTGGTCACAAGATTCCAACCGTGGAAGATATGAAGGGCAAGGAGTACTGTAAGTATCACAACTCTTGGAGTCATTCAACGAATAACTGCATAGTATTTAGAAATGACATCCAGGATAAGATTGAGCGGGGAGAGTTCAAGTTTCCCGAGAAAGATAAGCAACCCATGGGGGTAGATGGCAATCCATTCCCTTCAGGGCTGAGCACAAACATGGTCTCTGTCGACATGAGAGGCATGCCTAGGACTGCTCCTAGGCAGAAGATAAGCTTGGGAGCCCCTTCGAGAGAAGTTCACAAGTCCAGCCCAGGCAGGTACTGGGATCCTTATCGTGAGGAAAGGGATTTCAGGACTGAGCGGGTCAGAAGATCTGAAAGGCAGAATGCATGGTGGTCCAGACCTACAGGAGTGAAGAAGCCAGAGAAACCAACTTGCTCGTTGGTTTGTACAGAGTGTGGACATCATGCCAGTCCTAGCAAGCCGGTTCTGAAGAGCGTTATTGTGGGAAGGACTGAAGAAAGGTCTGAGGAGACGCACAGACCTTTGGGAAGGAGGATTGCACGAGCATCAGTATTCAACCGAATCCAGCCAGGGTTGGTTGAAGTGGAGGACGAGCTTGACAACCTGAGGATATCTGCTCCGTCCAAAGGAAAGCCTAGGGCTGTGAGACCCCCAGCCACTCCTCCAAATGAGTGGCATAGGGTTGAGCACCCCAAGTTTCCTTCTCCCCCTCCATCTTTGTCCAGATCTCAGAAGAGGCGCCGCCAACGATTTAGGCAGGCGGTCAGAAGGGCTGAGGAAGAGACAGATTTGCTGGACGACCCAATGGTCGAAGATGACCCCAAAGGGGGGTTAAAAATGGAAGTTCTACCAGAAGAGCCTGAGGTTGAAATGCCTAAGGCTAGAAGAGTACACAAGCCCTTGGAAAGGACTGTGGAAGAGGCTATCATTGAGCCTCCTCCAAGGACTTTACCCAAGAAGCAAGTGCCTGCGGGAAAGACATACAAAGAGGCCGTTGCCAAGACGCCTCTAAAACAAGCTACTGTATCCAAGAAACAACCACTCTTGGAGAGAACCCTAGAGGAGGCTAGGATTGAGCCTTCTCCAAGACCAGTGACGCTGCTCAAGAAGACAGTCCTCCAACCAAGGAAGCCAGACTCGGGGGGCAAGTCAGGATTGAATCCACAGGCGAAGGAGTTCAAACCTGGCCAGGGTCCCAATATGCATTGCAATATGGTGGTGATCCTGCCAGCAGAGCTGGAAGCCAAAGACGACGCTCCATTTGCCTTGGAGGGAGATTTTGTGGAAATGGGGCAGACGGCCGAAATTTTGAACGAGTCCTTCTCTGTAGGACTGAACGGGCCTTCAGTGATCGTGCTGAAGGACGAGACTGGGGGAAGGCCTGAGGATAGGGCAGCCAGCGTAATCTTTGAAAGGCCGAGCCCTGCAATGAACAAACACATCAAGCCCTTGTACATTGCTGGCTGCCTTGATGGAATGCCAGTCAACCGAATTCTGGTAGATAACGGGTCTGCCACCAATCTCATTCCTAGGTTCATGATGCAGAAGCTTGGGAAGACTGATCAAGACCTAGTCTCATGCACTTCGACCTTGACAGATTTCACAGGAAAGGAGACAGCTTGTCAAGGTATTCTCATCATGAATTTGACAGTGGGATCCAAGACATTGACAACACCCTTTTTTGTGGTTGATTCTCGCTCTTCCTTCAACGTTCTATTGGGGAGAGATTGGATTCACTCCTGTCAAGCGGTTCCCTCAACCCTTCACCAGTGTCTCATTTTTTGGAATCTTGACGACGTGGAGGTCATATGGGCTGACCGCAGACCCTTCCAGGCCTCTACTAATCATGCAGAGGCCCATCTATACGACGAAGGGGTTGGTCCCATGAAAGTGGCAGGGCTTGACAAGTATGGCCGCCACAAAGTAGCCCCTATACATGGCAACAAATCAGCTGAAGAAGTGAAGGCACTTTTTCAGGAGTTAATCGGTCCTATGATTACGGAATCAAGCAGGCCGATTACAGCTTCCTTCAAACACCCTTCCCAATGTCAGTAAACCCTTCAGAAGGAGAGAAGAGTGCGGCCCTTCAGGCCACACTGTCAAAATTTGAAGCCTACTTGCTTGAGAAGAGGCTTATGGGAAGTGAAGAGTCAGAAGATGATCATTCGGCCTTTGCGGCCGAAGTGATCAATGAGGATGATAACCTAGTTGAAGATCTGGACGAAATCCGCCTTGAAGACCTTGAGGCAGCTCCAGCCAAGCTAGATGATCTGAGGGCTGACGTGCAAGATCCCTTGGAAGAAGTCAATCTGGGAGATTTAGAGAATCCCAGACCTGTGTATATAAGCCAACTTCTCCCAGAGGATGTCAAGGTAAAGCTCATCGAGCTCTTAAGGGAGTTCAAATCCTGCTTTGCCTGGGATTATGAAGAACTTCCAGGTCTGTCCAGAGATCTAGTGGAACACAAGCTGCCCATTCAACCAGGGTTCAGACCTTTCAAACAACCACCAAGGAGGATGTCCAATGAAGTCTATTTGCAAGTCAAGGACGAGATTGAACGCCTCTTTAACGCTGGGTTCATACGTACAGCCAGGTATGTCACTTGGCTCTCTAACATTGTGCCAGTCCTCAAGAAGAATGGCAAGGTCAGAGTATGTGTGGACTTCAGAAACCTCAATTTGGCATCCCCAAAGGACGAATATCCAATGCCAGTTGCAGATCAGTTGGTTGATGGGGCTTCTGGTCACAAGGTTCTGTCCTTCATGGACGGGCACTCTGGTTACAACCAGATCTTCATTGATGAGGCCGATACGGCTAAGACTGCTTTTAGGTGTCCTGGAGCCCTAGGGACCTTTGAGTGGGTCGTAATGCCCTTCGGCCTAAAGAATGCAGGTGCCACATTCCAGAGAGCTATGAACGCCATATTCCATGATTTCATTGGCCGTTTCATGGAGATCTACATCGACGACATCGTGGTCAAATCTCAGTCCTATGACGAACATTTGCAGCATTTGAGGAGATCGTTCTTAAGGATGCAACAGTTCGACTTGAAGGTGAATCCCTTGAAGTGTGCCTTCGGAGTTTCCGCAGGCAAATTCCTTGGATTCTTGGTCCATAATAGAGGGATTGAGATCGACAAGAACAAGGCCAAAGCAATCGTGGAAGCAAAGCCTCCTACCACCAAGAAGGAGTTGCAGAAGCTCTTGGGTTCATTTAACTTCTTGAGAAGGTTCATCTCAAACCTGGCAGGGAAGGTCCAGGTCTTTTCCCAACTCTTGAAGCTGAAGGACCAAGATACTTTTGTGTGGGAGGAAAGCCACCAGAAGGCCTTTGATGAGATCAAAGGCTATTTAGCTCGGGCTCCAGTCCTTATGCCTCCCATCAAGAACAAGCCCTTGAAGCTCTATATCTCAGCAGCTGAAGGCTCTATTGGAGGCCTTCTAGCTCAAGATAACGCTCAAGGAAAGGAACAGGCGGTTTATTATTTAAGTAGGTTGCTGACTCCATGTGAACGGAGATACAGTCCTATTGAAAAGATTTGTCTTGCCTTGTACTTTTCAGCAATAAAGTTGAGGCACTATATGCTGCCCGTTTTGGTTTACATCATGAGTAAAACAGACCTAGTTAAGTACTTGCTTTCTCGGCCCATCATGAGAGGCCGAATTGGCAAATGGTCTTTAGCTCTAATGGAATTTAGTTTCCAATACATTCCTCAAAAAGCTGTAAAGGGCCAGGCCTTAGCAGATTTTCTTGCTGATCATCCATGCGTGGATATCGGCGACGAATCTGAGATAGGACTGAGTGCCCTTGAAATATCACCCACTCCTTGGACATTGCTTTTTGATGGATCAAGGACTCAGGAGGTCTCAGGCTGTGGGATAATTATTGTTTCTCCCCAAGGCCTGAGGACTGAATTGTCCTTTCAATTCGATTTCCCGTGTACCAATAATCAAGCCGAGTATGAAGCAGTCGTTATAGGCCTTGAGATCCTTAGAGATCTAGAGGCCAGAGAAATAAGGGTTATTGGGGATTCACTCCTTGTGATCAATCACTTGGCAGGAACATTCAAGTGCTATAGTGAGGAGTTAGCTCCTTATTATATGGCAGCCGTACAGTTAATGCAAGATTTTGACAATGTCACCGTCAAACACGTCTCAAGGAGTAAGAACACTGAAGCCAACAGCTTGGCTCAGGCCTCCACAGGCCTGAAGCTCTCTCCAGAAACGATTCACAAGATCATCACAGTCCAGAAGAGATTGTTACCCTCTGTTAGGAGAAGGGGTCTAGGACTGGAGGTGTTTACCTCAGACTTCACTGGTGAAGAGTCAGACGATGAACCCGAGAACGATTGGCGTACACCTATCATCTCTGTCCTCAAGAGGCCTTACTTTAGTGCCTCTAGGAAGGTGAGAAGGAGGGCCATTAGTTACGTCCTCGTTGGAGATGAGTTGTACAAGAAAAGCCTTGAAGATGATTTACTCTTAAGGTGCCTGGGGCGCCCTGAAGCCCTGAAGGTTATGAGTGAGGTCCATGAAGGAGTCTGTGGAGCTCATCAATCAGGAATAAAGATGAGATGGCTAATCAGAAGGTATGGGTACTATTGGCCAACCATTTTGGAGGACTGTATTCGCTTTTCCAAAGGGTGTCAGCCCTGTCAAGCTCATGGCCCAATTCAACATGCTCCTGCAGCTAATTACCATGCTGTGGTCAAACCTTGGCCATTTAGGGGCTGGGCTTTGGACGTTATTGAAAAAATTTATCCTCCTTCCTCTGAAAATCATACTTACATCTTGGTAGCCACGGATTATTTCACTAAATGGGCAGAAGCAGTGCCATTAAAGTCTGTGGATCAACAAGAGGTAATCAAGGTGATCAAGGAGAGAATCATTCATAGGTTTGGATTGCCAGAACACTTGGTGGCGGATAGGGGTACGATATTCATGGGTCAACAAGTGGTCAACTTTGCTGCACAGTAAAACATTAACATGTCCAATTCTACTCCTTATTATGCACAAGGAAATGGTCAGGCCGAGTCCACCAATAGGACTCTGGTCAATATTATTGAGAAGATGGTAGAGGATAACCCAAGGTCTTGGCATGAGTTACTTTCTGAGGCCTTATGGGCCTACAGAACCTCAAAGAAGGAAGCCACCAATATAACTCCTTATATGTTGGTTTATGGGCATGATCCAGTCCTACCAATGGAGGTTGCAGTGAAATCAGCAAGGTTAGCGTATCAACATGGCCTCACTCCTGCAGATTATACTCAGGCCATGCTGATAGAGTTGGAGGACTTGGATGAGGTCAGGCTCTCAGCCCTGGACCATATGTTGGTCCAGAAGAGGAGGGTTGCCAGGTCCTATGATAAACGTGTAAGGAAGAAGAGCTTCTCCGAAGGTGATTTGGTTTGGAAGGCTGTTTTTCCTCTAAATAACAAGAACTCAAGATATGGCAAGTGGTCTCCAACATGGGAAGGACCTTACCAGATCTCCCAAGTCCTTAGAGGTAACGTGTATCTTCTTATGGACTTAAATGGTGGTTTGTTTAAACAGTTAACAAATGGAAAGTACTTGAAGCATCATTATCCTACTATGTGGGAGATGAGAGATTTTGGGGAAAACCAAGCTGACAAGCCATAGAAGTGCTAACCAACAAGGCCTGAACAGAGGCCAAGACCTATTCTTGCAAAAACGTAAAGGCCTCAAGTTTAGGCCACAGAAGTATTATCCAAACCATACCAAAACCCTTGCCTTGGCCAAATTAAAGGAAAGTTCTAGGCCAGGCAAGGAGCAGATAATACTAGTTATTACAAAACCAAATTTCGAAAGTGAGAGTTTTTGAGGTCCAGACCTACAGAAGGCCTTCAAGACTGCTTTTGAGGTTTGTCCAGGAGGTGTTGAGGCTGGCAAGTTGAGCTTCAAATGTGTCCCGCTGCCCACGAAGGCCTGGGACCTCTTCAGCTAGGAGGTTCAGCTTCATTTTTTGGCTTTTGGATCCAGTCTTCAATTCTTCATGGTGTTGGGCCAGAATCTTGGACTCCTTCCGAAAGTCTTCCATTCGACCTTCAGCTTGTGCCAATTGAGTTTTGAGGTCTTGAATTTCAGTGGAGGTAGAAGTGATGCTTGCCTCATTGACCTTGATATCCTCTTTCAGCTGATTCCATTCAGAACGGAATTTGGTGAACTCCGCTTCCATCAAGTCCAATTCTGCCAACTTGGCATTGACCTTGCTGAGCTCATGGGTGGAGGAGTCGTGGGATTTGATCATAGCGGGGAATTCTTTCTGAAAGTACTGGAGGGAGGTCTCTTCGGTACCCAAGGCCTGGGTCTTGACCAGCACCTCCATGGCCTTTTTGATATTAGAGGCTCGAGCTGGATGGACAATGGCCTTAAAGTTCTGAAGGAGGGCCATCTTAAGAGCTGTTTTGGCCTCAGTGATTTCATCTGGTGTGAATTGAGTTTGAGAGGTGGATCCAGGACCACTACCTGAGGTTCCAGAGTTGGCTGCCTTCAGCAGGTCATGAGCGGACTTGAACAGGGTATCCAGATCTTCGTCTTCATCCTCCTCGGCTACGGTGATAAATTCAGGTTGGGCGGGAGGATTAGGTGAAGAGAAGGGTTTGATTGCTGGCGAGCTAGGTTTCTCTGGAGTCCTAGAGGATGCCTCATGTTCAGGTTCCTGGTATGGCGTATCCAGCCCTTTGTCATCTATCTCTTTCTCTTCTTCGAAGTAATCATCAAGTTCCTTGGGATTAAAAACAAGAGGGATTAGATGATGGTAAGGGGCCATAAACATTGAAAGGGACGTGTCACAATACATCCTTACTATGGGATTGCCTTCTGTGGCGGACACAGTATTTTCAGAATCACTTGGCGTGGGTTTTTTCTTGCTCAGTCTCTTCTTGGTAGGAGCAGAGTCAGCTTGTCCCTCTGTGGTCTTGGAGGTGGCCTGTCAGGAAGAAGGAAAGTTAGTCAAGGATTCAGTGAAGCCAAGGGTAGAGCCAAGAAGAGCACAAACCTTCTCCGAAGGATCGGACTCAGGAGAACTGGTTTTGGCACTACTCCTGGTTCTGCCAGCCACATTGGTTTGAGGGTCCTGTGATAAAGTTCAGAGTGTAAGTAAGTAATGTACTGGAGGAATGAGAGGGTGCTAAAGGGCTTTACCTTTGGCGCTTGCCTCCGAGCCAGCATTTTAGTTCTCTTGGGCCTCTGTGGCGTAGAATCAGTAGGAGTATCCTCTGGGATTTTCTCTGAACCTAGAGCCAAGGAGAGGATCAGTCCAATTGATTCGAAGAGTTAAAGAATGAAAAAACAGTAAAGGTCTAGAGCTTACCTTTCCTCTTGGCACCTAGGGAAAGAGAAGGGCTGATCTGCTGCAGAGGCACGGTAATGCCAGGTTCTGGAGCCCCAGTGGATTGAGGCATGAGCTTGTCAAAGGCATTCAAGTATGGAGTAGCGAAGTGTATTCTCGTATAACCGCCCCACCAGCTATCAAACTTGGCTCCCTTATCAGTGCGTTCAACGAAGGTATGGAGGGCAAAGGTCTTTCTCAGTTCAGGGAGAAGGATTCTAACCTTTTCCAGTTCTCTCGGTTGGATCACAGGCCTGTCACTAAAATCTTCATTCAGCGATTGGTATGGGGGCAAAGGAGTGAGTTGGCAGAGGCCAAATTGTCTAGCAAACTGGGCTGCATTGTAATATTCCACCCCACACTTGTAGTTGGTTGGAGTGAAGGCCATCCCATACATAAGGTCCCGGGAGATCAAGAAGCTAGTCCAGATTTCAAAGTGTTCGTCAAAGTCATCACCAGGATCCGAGGCCCCTTGCTTCAACCACCAAGGAACTGTGTCCCTTTCAAATGGTAGCCAGCCCTTTCCCATGTTGGTAAGCTCATGATAAAAGAATTTAAAGTAGGTTCCAAAAGCATATCTAGGGCCACGGGCATCTGTGAAGTGAAGGCCGTAACATGTGTATTCTGAGTTTTTGTTCATGGGTGGGGCAAGTCTAGGGAAGTAGGACCATAGCCATAGAGTCATAATCCACAGTGGTCCAGGGGCAAATATGAATTTATTGTTTATCAGTTCCTTCATACCTCGGTAAAGATGGGCTAAGACCAAAGGGCCTAGTGCCAGCTTCTGCCCAGAAGCTAGGGCACAGGCTAAGTCTATGAAGTCCTTGGTGACTCTATTCGCGGAGACACAGAATATAAACTTGTTTAACCAATACATAAGGAAGGCCACGTGTTCACTATCCTCTACAGGTCCCTTTTTGGCGTAGTGACCAATGAAAGGGGCAAATGACAGGGGGTCTTTGTACTCAAAGTAAGGAGTTTTCTGGGATAGGAAGTAGTTGGCCTCTATCCCATGGGGACGGAGGCCTGTCAGGAAAGCAAGGTCCTGAAGGGTGGGGCTCATCAGACCTACCTTGAAATGAAATGAGTTCGTGGTAACTGACCAAAATTGGGAAGCGGCCAGGAAGAGATGTTTGTCCATATCAATGAGGGAACGGCTGAGCAGAATGGCGTCTCGAATACCTATTTGTCTCCACAGATCTCCTTTGGCCTCAAGCATTCGATCGAGCCACTCCACGTATTTGGAATCTGGTCTGTGCCAGAGACGATTGGGAATGTCAGAGCTGAAACGGTTCCAGTCAAGGGACGGGGATTCGAAGGGTAGGGCCCCCTCAGCCAACGGGTACATCGCTGCAAGTTGTGGGGGGAACCCTAGTTGAAACGCAGGTCCCAATCCAACTCGGTCAGCGTTCGCAACAACCAGAACGTCATTGGTGATCGCTATGTGTTCTTCGTCAATGATCTTGCGAACTTGGACGGCGAGGCTGTTAGGATTGGGAGGAGGAGCATTGGCTCTATGGGTCGCCATCTCTAGTATAGATCAGAGATGGTGATTTAGGGTTTTTTTGGACTTCGTTGGTACAAGAGCAGGGGACGCAGAGAGGATGTAGAGAGAGAGAGAATGAGAAAGCAAGATTGGGGTTTTGTAGAAGGCGGTATAACTGATGCCGTGTCTTTCTCTCCTCTTTTCTCTCTCTGCTTCGTGGATCAAGGTTGAAGAAGCAGACCAAGAGTGGGACTCTTGATTGACCCTGAGAAGAGTCCTGACGGCTTCAAAAAGCTGCATGCAGCTAATGCAAGGCCTGGGGGGATGACACGTGTCCCCTAGGCTTAAGGAGGCGATAATGATGGTTACCACTAGGAATCTTCGGTGGGATCCTCATCTTGGAAGCTGTTGGGATTTGGTTCGGATAGAAACAGAAGAGTCCAAATTCAATTGAAAGACATGTTTTGGGAATTAAAAAGTGGTTAGGCCTAATCATGGCCTGATTATCCTTTTTTTTTTTTCAAACCTAATGTTAAGGACTCGTTTGGCTTGCCAAAAACCGTGTTCTGTCCTAGCTTTCAAGCCTAGATCTTGAACAAGATCAAGGCATGAGGGGGCATTGTTTACACCCGTTTTTGGCACCCAGTCCTGGTTAGCGCTGAACGGCCATTTAATTAAAAATTTAATTAAATTGGGCCGTGAATTGAAGAATTATTGGGTCGAAATTAATAGGCCAAGGTATTGTTGGTTGGGCCTGATTAATTTTTAGTTCTTCGTGGGTTGGAAGTTGGGTTTACGGATGTTGGGCTATGTTTATAAAATTCAGTACAAGGCCCAATTGGGATTATCAAGTAACAAAGGCCTTTTTATATTAATTTATAATAAAGGCCCATTTCCATGATTTCATTGCAACCTGGGGAAGCTTCACGAAGGACAAGAGGTCTTGCCACATGGCAATCTGACCAAGTCAAATAACCCACGTTCTTTGGGTTCAACGGGAGCAAACGTGGGGGAGGCCCAGTTTCTTTGTAACTGCCCACGGTCATGGGTAAGCACATGGGTAATTGGTTTTTTACCTTCGGTAACTTCCCACTAAGCCCATAATGGGCAGTTGCATAGGACACATGGCGGAAGGAGAAGCAAGGCGGGAAATCCCTGCATGCAAAATCGTGGAAGACTTTGGCCTATAAATACAAGTTCTCAAGTCAAGAAAAGGGTTCCCACACCAATCAAGCTCAACGCTTAAAAAACCAAAGCCTTCCCAGCGAAGCAATTATCTCTATTTTCTCACCTTTTACTCAATTACTTCACCAAGTAATTCGAGCTTCGTCTCTCTTGTATCCCAACTTTGTTATTACGCAATATAACGAAGTTATTCATATCTCTCTCCATCCCTTACTTTATTATTTCAATATAGTAAAGTAGTTCTACGTTGTTACTTTCTTTCCTACACGGTTAGGAAATTACTAAGTCCTCACACGACGAGGCAAAGCCACGAACCTTCACTGCAATCTAGCCCTTAGGTTTGCAGCACTATCGCTCTCAAATCTAGAAGTCAGAAAAGGGACGCCCAGTCCTTCACGTTTGGACGCGACAAGTCCTGGCACGCCCGCTCAGTCCTTGAGCCATTTCGTAGCCAAACAGGTTTACAATTTGCAACGTAGGATTTCCAAGATAATTCTGAGTGGATAAATCAAGGATAACTAACCCCGTTAACAGCGATAACCCAGTTGGGATTTGCCCAGAAAATCCAGAATTTGACAAATTCAAATACCTCAGATTAGTGAGGTCTCCAATACTTGATGGGATTGGACTGGAAATCAAACTGTTGTAAGCCAAATTCAGCGTTTCAAGATGGCTGAGACTGAAAAGTGCACTGGAATGATCGATCCCGTTCGAGATAGATTTGCTGGTCAAATCGAGACCCGTGACGAGGCCGTTTTGGTCGCAGGTTACCTCTTTCCATTGGCAGCAATCGAGGGTTTGGATCCAGTTTGTAAGTTTGGTGGAATTTTCTGGATTGAAAGTAAGGGTGTTTTTCAGTTGAAGTAAGAGTGATTTCTGTTCGTTGAGGCATTGGCTTGAGACCGAGATTGTGAAGATGGGAATCAAGAAAAGCCAAGAAAGGTGTGGGATTCTCATTGGGAGAAGTTTCGGGGACTGGAAACACCCATAAGATTGAGAAAGGATGAAGCTACGGGGTTGTGGTTACCGCCCATATAGACTTGAGAAAGGATGAAGCAATGGCATGAGAAGTTTGACAAGGTGATTGTGTCAAACGGTTTTGCAATACACCAATTTGATAAATATGTGTATAGTAAATTTAATGGCAAACGAGGAGTCATTATCTGTTTGTACGTAGACGATATGCTTATTTTTGGTACAGACCAAGGGAGCATTCAGAGTACAAAAGATTTTCTTTCTGCTAACTTTAATATGAAAGATATGGGTGTTGCTGATGTAATATTGGGTATAAGAATTAAAAGAAGTGGTGGTAATTTAATTCTATCCCAGGAACATTACATTGAGAAGATTTTAAAGAAGTTTAATCACTTTGAAAGCAAACCGGTGTCTACTCCATATGACTCTCAATTGTATGACTCTCAATTGCCGTTAGATCATAATGAGGGGAGAGCAGCCTCACAACTAAAGTATTCTAGAGTGGTTGGCAGTTTGATGTATGCCATGACAAGTGCAAGACCGGACATTGCATATGCGGTGGGAAGGCTCAGTAGGTATACTAATAGTCCTGGGCATGTGCATTGGCACGCAGTACATAGAGTATTGCGATACCTCAAAGGTACTATAGATTATGGAATAGTCTATAGTGGGTATCCTTCGGTTCTAGAAGGATACACTGACGCCAGTTGGATTACTGAGCGGAATGATCACTCTTCAACGAGTGCTTGGGTGTTTACACTTGGTGGAGGGTCAATCTCCTGGGGATCTAATAAGCAAACGCTGATAACAGACTCAACCAGGGCAGCCGAGTTTGTAGCATTAGCTTCTGGTAGTAAGGAGGCAGAATGGCTGAGAAATCTATTGCTGAAAATTCCAGTGTGGCCTAAGCCTATGCCACTTGTATCACTGCATTGTGATAGTCAAGCTATGTTGTCGCGAGCGTATAGCCAAGTGTATAATGGAAAGTCTAGGCATATAGGACTTAGACATAGCTATGTGAGACAATTAATTATTGATGGGGTGATAACCATTGATTTTGTAAAGTCAAGTCAAAACTTGGCGGATCCTTTTACGAAAGGCCTTGCAAGGGATTTGGTGTTGAAAACATCAAGAGGAATGGGACTTTTGCCCACTTAGTTTAATCACTCCTGGTGAAAACTCAACTCAACCGGTTGATACTCTCAATCTCTTGAGTTCAATGAGAAACTACACCATATGTCATGATTGGAAACACTTTAAAGTTATTTTACACATTCCAAGGTAAAGTGTTTTGTACCTATAATGTGAATACAAAGGAGGTTGAACTACTTAGTTCTTAATAGATTGTTTTGTGCTAATGTTATAGGAGCACGGATAGCGATCTACCTATGTGAGTGTGGAGGTGGTGCCGCTTCCTATAAGTCACAGGGGCTAGACCTTAGAGCGTTCATGAAATCAAGATAAAAGACCCAGGGCCAGTTCACGGGTCAACCGATTGAGATATCTGCATTATTTTGGAGGATTATGTGTGAGACACATCTGGTTGGTTAATAGAGGACAACTAGTTCAAAGACACGTCTACTATGCTGCCCTGACTAGCTTTGACATGTTTTCACTAAGTGAATAGTTGAAATCGCAAGACACTATTTATGTATACATAAACCTTGTAATAAGAACCAAGAACATTTCATCTGTATTTCGAAAATGGTGGGGGATTGTTAGAGATTTTCAAAATAAAATGGATTTTGGTTTGGGATTTTTTGAAAAGGTGTTGAGAGAGTTTTTTTGTGAAAGGTTGCAATACCTTTTCACATGAGTTGTGACTTTATGTGAATGGTTATAACACCCATTAGTTTGGGATGTGTTTATTAGGAAGGGATGTGATTGTTGGAAAAGGATGCGAAACATGGGGGTGCCTCCAAGAGGTATGACCCTTCTTATTAAATGTTTTCATGAAAGGGTGCCTTCTAAGAGGCATGTGTCCATTAATTAATTGTTTTCAATAGACATGACCTTTCCTAACTAGTGTCTTTAAAAGACATGACTATTCCTAATGTGTGTTTCTTCTAAAGACACAACTTTTCTCATAAGGGTGCTTATGAGTCTATAAATAGGCCATTGGTGAAGGTCATTTGATACACCAAAAAAAAATTCCATATTGGATTGCTCTCTCTCTACACACTCTCTTCCTAGAATTTTAGGCATACCGGTATTCTGTTATTCTGCAGAAATAGAATATCGGTTCTTGGTTCTTGTATATTTGTCTAGCAGATATTCTGTCCGTTTTCGTTTGTGCAAACGCAAACGGAAAGAACTTCAAGTTCGGGATTCGATTTATCTTGAAGGCAGATTTGTTGTAACCCTTTGCATACCATTTGGTGGGGGCAAATACTGTCTTTAGGAAAGCGACATAGTCGTGACTCGAAGTGTATTTCAAGATTTGTGGAGTTTCGCCAACAGTTCAGAATTTGCGGCAACCGGTATTTTTCCAACAGATTCATATTGTATATGATATTGTTGTATGGCTTTGGGCCTATTTTGTTCACAGGTTAATTATTTCTACGATTATAGAATTTGATTCAATTGTTGTTATATAATTCCCATGGTAAACTTGTAACTTTTGTATTCTAAATTCACAGCTGGATTGATTTATCCATTTTCAAGCAATCACGTGATGGGGACAAGATTTAGCATTTGGCACTAAGTTGGCTATCCATGTTTTATGTCATTTAGTTATTTTAGTTACTTGAATTGCGAGCATGTAATTTATGGCATGACATAGTGCATGTCTATTTGCCGCTTTTCTAATTGGGCTAAGCGGATCCAGTTGTTTGTAATAAATTTAGCTCATATTATTATCTTTCAGTGTTCAATAAATAGAAGATTTGGGGTAAGAGTTAATAACAATTGGAGGAATAGTGAGGATGTTGGGTAAGAGTTAATAAATTTAGCTCATATTATTAAAATTAATAGATTAACTCTATTAATTTTATCCTCTCAAATGAAGCAATAGAAGATGTTGGGTTGGAGATAGTGGAAACCAATGATTGAGGACTGGTTAATGACTTTTGGACTATATAGCACCACTCCAGGTGATTTGGTCACTTTATGAAGTATATATTCTACTCTCTTTTCCAACTTGCGCATGCCTTGCTTCGCGCTTCATCAGCCCTTTGGCACAAAATCTTCCATACGACGATCGATTTCCCGGAAGAATTAGAAGCACCGAGTCCTCGAGTATGCAGACTTCTGGGAGAGGACAGAAAGTTGAAACCCGCGGTGTCCGGCCATGGATTCATGCGTGAGGACACTCTGACACAATAATTTAGGGCTTAAGGTTTGTGTCAAAGTCATCAATTCGACATCCGATTTTCCCAAGAAATGACACACTGAGCCCTCCGTGTTATATAGACTTGTGGGAGAAGATAAAACATGATATAACAACGTCCTTTTACAGAGTTATGCGTTAGGACATGATGATACATGGTTTAAGGTATAATTATTTTCATTTGGAGTCAAAATCATCTCAAAACAAGGTCCGGTTACATATTTATATGTTAGCGCCAATACGATAACTTAGAGATTAAGGTTTATTTGTTTTGTTTCTTGTTTTGTTTCAGGGGTCTAAATCATCCATTCGACTTGCGATTTTCAAGTTTCTTGGGGTTAGTTACGATTCAAATTGCTCTCTCTCTCTCGTCGGTTTCTCCCTTATACGAGGTCATTCATGTTTTTGAAAAGGCTTTTGGTGTACGAATATATATAGTTGCAACTATAGTACGTAAGAAATGAAGTAAAGATTCACATAATTTCTCTTACTCTTAACATGAGGGAATTCCAATCACTTGTAGCCCAAACAAAGTTGTAAAGATGAGTCGGATCGATGACTCTCAAACTCAATGTCTAAACCATCAAATGTACTAACTTGTACAGTTGAGCTATTCTCGTGGAAATAAGGAATCTCTCAATTAGAAATCTACAACCATCCAAACAGCTAGACTTGTCAAAGATGGAGAAATGGCTAATACAAACATCTAATATAGCATCTTCCCAGTAGTTGCTCTGATGGAAAAATACATCAGTGACGTCCAACAGCTAACAAAAATTTCGCCAGTTAACAAAAAAGAACACAACCATAGTGTAGAGCCAAAGCCGGCTCTGAGCTAAAGCTCGTAAAGCCACCGTTTTAGGCCCCATATTTTTTACCAATTTTGAGGGCCCCAAATGTTTTAGGTCCATGTAGTAATTAGGCCTACATAAAAGTAAATGATTGTAATGGTTATCAATTGGGTACTTATGCTCTTGAATGATTGTAATGACTTCCATATGAATTTTTTTCTACCTAAGTACTTTAACTATTCCAAGTAGATTCAGGGTTCCGGCCGATTGAAAATGTTTGCATAGGCCTCACAAATGTCAAAGCCGACCCTGACCAGAGCTTGAGCCTACACGCCAGAATTCCATATTACTATCTTGCATAGTAGACTGAGAATGTGTTAAAGCAGTCGAAAGGAGTTAAAGCTCCTATCCGGACCACGAGCCGATCGCAAGCCTTGAATTCGAAGATATTTTTTTTTGTTCAAACAGTCACCATATTATTTATTATTGCATATCCAAAAAAATCTAACAAAGCCTCCCTACAAGCCCAGTCTGGAAAATTCTCATCCTAGTTGTAGGAAACTCCATCGATAGGGCATATTTGGCTATAGCATGAGCCACCCTATTATAATCGCGTCTAACAAAAGAAAACAAAACAGAATGAAAATGACGAGTTAAATTTATTACATCCATAATGATCACCGCTAAAATAGAGCTAGCATTCTTCAACCCTTGGAGCATCTGGACAACTTCTATCTTTGTGTAGCTTATTCGAAGATATGATATGGGAATTTTTCAGCTCTCTTTGTGTAGCTTATTCATGAAAAAAATCTCATCAATACGAAAATGGTAGCACATGATTTCATTTGGAAGATAATTATGTCATGTATCCTTGTATCGGTACCAAAATCTGGATTACATGCCCTCTATCTTCAGGTTTGAGATGTCTGATATATAGATACACATCCACACGATATACGCACACGAGTTTGGGTAACATAGAAAATACTAACATTCAGGTGCTAGCTACACGAACCATTGGCACCGTAACAAAACATCAGAATTGAGCCTCATCCCACTAGCAAAAAGTTGATTTTTGTATAATTAACAGATGAAATGGCATGTGGGAACACAATGGCTTTATAGTTAAATTATTCAACCCAAGCAGTGGTGCAGTGGGTTTCCAACTTTCCGTCAACTGGATTGACACGGTTTCAACAAAGCAAAAATGAAAGACTATCAGATCAAAATTCTGTTAAATTTGTCAATTCCTGCATTTCACATGAGTCTTTTTTTATCAAACATCGATCGGTGGCTTCTTTCTAACAACTTCACCAAAGAAAGAGCTGATAGAGAAGGGACAAACCCACTAAGGGCCTCGATCTTGTCGTGGTATAGAGATTCAAAGTCTTCAATCGATGATCCTAGATGCCGGAGTCCACATGCGCAAATTCGATTCTTTTCATGTAGTTGATGGATATAACTGCAAAAAGCAATGAAAAGGAATTTGATTTCATAAACTTTTCTTGCCATCCCAAGCACAATTAATGAACAACCGGACTTAAGAAAATGTCACATAATAACAGGAACAGGAATCCAGCAATCTTTTGTGGTACCAACATAACCTTTGTTATATGGATCCATCATCTAGGGAGAAGTACCCATCTAACACGACATGACATGGGTGTGGCATAGGGATTGGATACGGCTGTTTCAAAGAGGACGTAGTTGTGAAATTTTTAGTTCCATGGAAATATTCACTGCAAAGGAATCCAAAATAATATCTGGCCAAAGCTTCAAATCATTTGTCTAGCTTTCAACAACTTCAGTGGTACTCTACCACCAAAAATTTTTCACAGAGGAGGGCAATGATCGATGGGGCTAATGCACAAGCAGATCTCAATCACTTGCGCTTTGAGACGACTACTGGTACCTTCTATGAGGATACAGTGACAATTATCACCAAAGGGCTAGAGATGGAGCTGGTGAAGATCTTAACTATATTCACCGCCCTCGATTTCTCAAACAATAGGTTTGAAGGAGAAATACCAGATACAATTGAACATCTGAAATACCTATATGTGCTCAACCTATCACACAATGCCTTCACTGGTTCCATCCCATCATCACTTGGAAACTTGTCAAGGATTGAATCATTAGACCTCTCGTGGAACAAGCTCGGTGGAAGCATCCCGGTGACACTTAACTTGCAAGTCTGACATTTCGTCCGTTTATGAACTTAGCATACAATCAACTCGTTGGAATGATCCCAAGCAGCACCCAGCTTCAATCATTTCCAGAAACTTCGTTCGAAGGAAACAAAGGCTTATGCGGAGCTCCTTTGACAGCTAGTTGCAAGGAAGGAGAACCGACAACGCCAACATTTGATGGTAGGCATGAGGATGAGATTGACTGGGTTTACATAACTGCTACCTTGGGATATATTGTGGGATTTGGAGTTATTGTTGGGCCACTTTTATATTCGAAAAGATGGAGACAAAGCTACTACAAACCTGTCGATAGAGTTATTGTTAGGATTCTTCATCATCGAAAGCAGCAATCAAGAAATCAAAGAAGAAGAAATTAACAACATAAACCATCTTCGGTGACGCCAGGCCAGCACATTGAAGGGTAAGTTCTCAAAGCCGAGTGTAATTGTTTCATTTAAGTAAATCAGGTAAGGGTTTATGTGTCCCTCATGGGGCAAGATAGCAGTTCCACTTATTAGTTGCAGAATTGGGATAAATCATGTACTATATTGAGCATCGAAAGATATTTCAAACCTTTAATTAGAATAAAAGTATGTTTGTGGAAAACACAACGGAAAATATGAAAACATAAGATTAATTGTCCGCAAGCTAGCGGAATTTGTGACAAACCGCAACCTAGCATTCGAATATACTGAGATTTGAGTAATACTAGCTCTTAAGAATTAGTCACCCTCGATTTATTTTGATTAAAGAATTTGATTCAATTGTTGTTAGTTCCCATGTAAACTTGTAACTTTGGTATTCTGAATTCTCACATGAACTGGTTTATCCCTTTTCAGGCGATCACGTGGAGGGAACAAGATTTAGCATTGGGCACTAAGTTGGATATCCTTGTTTTATGTCATTTAGTAATTTCAGTTACTTGAATTGCGAGAATGTTATAATATATGATGTAATCATGTAAATGATTTCTTTTATCGATTGTGTGTGTGAGTGTATTGTGCGAGCATGTTATAATATGGCATGACATGGTGCTTGTCTATTTTCCGCTTTTCTAGTTGGCCTTAGCAAACCAGATGATTTGTAATAAATTGAGCTTGTATTATTTATCAGTGTTCAAAGAAATAGAACCTTTGGTGGATATTTTCAATAATGTTTTTGCATTTTATTTTAGTGATAGTCTCTTAACTGGTAGAAGTTAAAGGTTGCGGTACATGAGACTTACAGGCCCTTTGACGGCTTCGTAGACCCCCAGGTTTGGGCGGTGAAAAAACTGAAAAAGAAGAGCTATGTAGCACATCCTTCCCCGGGTTCTCTCCCAGTCTGGTACTTGGGACTTGGGAGTGCCTAGGTAAAGTGGTTGGCCTAGGTAAAGTTTGCTGATGTTTCTAAGTAGGAGTAAAACCTAAACGCTCCTCCCTGTTTCCTCTCCAATATATGAATATCCTTCAGTTTTTTTTTCAGGCTGCAACTTTTAAGAAAAAAAGTGAATGACGCCAAAATAACAAAAAAATACAAATTTGGTTCTTAGAAAGACACTTCGAGATTTACATGAGCAACAATAATTTCGACTACTATGGTGCTTTCTGAGATAATTGTTGTGGAAAAAGATTGGTAGTTTATTTTTTTTGGAAGTATTTATTTATCTTGTCATTAGTTTTCAATTTTGTTTTGTACTAACTAATTTTCAGTGAGTTTTTGCATAGGCAACTAATCAAGCACGGTTGTTTAATATTTATTTATTTAGTTATCATCTACTTATTTTTTAAACTTTATTTGTACAGTTGATTATCAGAGAATGTCAATTTAAATGGGAGATTTGCATGACCATTCAGAATATAGCAAATTGAATATGGAATTGCAAGTCGATTTTTTCATTTCATATTAAGGCTTTGCATTAGATAAAATACATTTTCCGTATGTGTTAATTTTTGAAAGATGATATAGCTTATTATTTAGCTCTCAGAGTTACTTTTATTTAAAATTAGCCATGGGAATAAAAATAAAGAAGTTTCTCATAAGTGTCTTTTCCCGGCAAATGAACCACTAAACTTTAGTTTTCCTGCCAAAAAAAACTGTCAAATGAACACTCACAAGAAAATAGATTTCTTTTTCCTTTACTTCACTTGACTTAACTTTTCCTGAGAATAACTTTCCGATACAGCATTCCTGACAACTGAACGGAGCCGAAGAAGCGAGGATTATATTGTACTGACAAGCTTAAGGATTGAAAAGGAAAGGAATTGAATGTGGTTGGCCTAGGTAAAGTTCGCTGATGTTTGGAAGTTCTAAGTAGGAGTAAAACCTAAACGCTCCTAGCTCCCTGTTTCCTCTCCAATATATGAATATCCTTCAGTTTTTTTTTTCAGGCTGCAACTTTTAAGTCAAAAAGATGTAAGCTGAAGCAAGAAATTCCAAAAAAGAAGATGACTTGCTCCTAAACCTAAAATTTCCAAAAATTACAAGCTGTGACAAACATGGCAATGGTCATCATGCATGTCGTGGTAACAGGCCAAGAGGCAGGGACGAAACTATATAGAGTGGGTAGGATGGATTGTATTATGGTGCTCTACCTTATGACTCGTTTTCGCTAGTTGCTTTATAATATTTTCGTTTGACCAAAAAAAAAAAAACTATATAGAGTGGGAGTGGCATAGCCATCCCTGTTCGGAAATAGTGCTATTTTATGCACACAGATTATGCACTTAATTATTGGTATTCAAACAACTTGATTTTTCACACAAACGTTAAAAGAAATAGCAATCTAAGATATGAATGTTTCGGATCACAAAGAAAACTCTCAATAACTTTCATTTAAAGACCACAGGAAAATTGAATCAAGTCTTTATTTGTTTATAACTAAAGACAGAGATCATTATTGTTCTCACTTTACACTTAAACATTTCTCTTCAAATTTTAACAGATAAATATTCAACAATACTAGTAGAGTCTCATTAAACAGCGCCACCCTTGAATCTAAATCTTGGTTCTGCCACTACTGATGGGTCCATGAGGACTTGATTTTTAATACTTGCTATGCAACATTAACAATTGCGCATAATGCATTTTCACAATTTTTCCACAACGAACACCATTTGCACGTTTCAAAATTTAAACTCCTCCAACAACTAAAGTCAATACACAAGTTGGAAAATGCGCTAATCATATGGATTCAACGACAGACTCTGTACCATCAATTAGGCCAAATAACGTACAGTACAAAACTGATAGTACAATGTAGGTGAACGAAATCTTTTTAAGCTTATACAATAAGAATTTCCTGGAAAGATCGAGTGATTCAGAGCTTACGAACAAAGTCGTAGCCAGACGTCATTTACGTGATTAACAGTCCCAAAGTACCACTTCCTCATAAGCCGGCCAAAACGGGCTGCTTGTGGCTGAAACTTGGGCACTCCACCATGGTCTTAACTTTGTGAAACGTACAAAACGGATGATAGTGTCCACCACCTATATAATCTAATTTCTGAATGCAGGTCCCTACCACAACAACTGGGCGAGCCACCGATTAAGCACATCATGTGGGAAAGAAACAAGTGCGCCGAGTTGCCAACAGGTACAAGACTCTAAAATGCACTGTTTTTCTTTTCTAAAATGCACTGGAAGACAAAAGGGTGTTTCTTATCCCCAAACTATGTACCCGTAATTTATTTTGTATTGCGTGATTTCCTAACCAAACCAAACCAAATCAAGCCTTTAGTCTCAATCAATTGGGATCGGCTACATGAATCCGTGTTTTCTATTGAGCACTGTCGAGGGCTTCATATTCCGTAATATCCAGTAAGCCTAGATCCTTGCGCACTACCGCTTCTAAGGCCAATTTCAGTCTACCTCTCCAATTAGTGCTATCATCTACCGTACAAAAATGATAATACGAAGTAGGTCCATTTGTTGGAGTAGTTTGCTGAAAGTAGAGTGAATGATAGATCAAAAGTAGAAGAGAGTACGTGGAGAAGAGATGTTTTCTTAGTAAGAAAATTGTAGAACTACAATCCCTATATACTCAACGGCACGGAGATAGAATTTTCACGAAGGGAGTTTCATAAAAAAAATTACCAAGAGTTTGAAGAGTTAATATTACTCGGTTTTTCAGAGAGAATGAAAATGTTTACAAGATTTATTACAAGGGGTTCTATTAATTCTAGTCTAGGGGAGGCGAAGGGGATAGGGACTGTACAGCCGTGACTTAGATTGAGGGGCTCCATTTGTGTTGTTACACGTAAAATAAGTGTGAAGAGAAAGTTTTAGTGTCAAGACATGTGATTGGGTTTTGGTACAACTCTCTTGTGATTTTCAAACAAAACCATATATAGAGACATTATTTTCATGATAGCTAGAAACCGTTCATTTTTTAATAAGTCGTGTCATTTTTCAAATAAAAAAATCAACTATTTTCAAGTATAATTTTTTGAATTTTTCACACCAAATTAAAGTACTAATCGAGATCTTTAATACGGTGTGAAAAAATTTGAAAAATTATGCATGGCATTAGTTGATTTTTTTATTTGAAAATAGTAAGAGAGAGAGTGTGAGACTCTCAATATGAAACAGATGGAGTAATACAGATAGCGAAAGGTGTCTATTCAAATTACCTAAGTAAAATAATTTTTCTTTTGTTTGAAACACGGATGGGGTGGCACGTGCCTCAGGGAAGGGGTGAGATTTGGAGCCGCTCCAATGCCAAGGGCCACAAGATCCTCCATTCCAAATCTATAGCTATCAAAATAGACTTGTCAAATATGGAAAAATCACTTGAAGAAATATATCTAATATAGCAGCATCCCTCCATTCTAAATATATAGCTATCAAACAGAATTGTCAAATATAGAGAAATAACTTGAACAAATATCTATATTATAAAACAGATACTATAATATGGCAGCATCCCGGCAGCTTCTCTAATGGAAAAAAAATGTAATGATCAGCCCCAACTAATCATGGATCCTCTTTTAGCCTATATACATTGGCCGGCCTTTAAAGATATACCTAATTGAAGGTACCGTATAGCCTTTGGTGGGTGTTAATATGTTAAGTGAGGCTCTTGCTTTCACCTAACGTGGGACGTCTAAGCGAGCAGTACTCACTTCTACCAAAACTTGAATATTATAAGTTTCCCCAGCGCTCACGAATCCAACATCTTCGTTGTATGGTCCCAGCAACCTCTCCTGATGTCCATGGTGGCAGAACGCTGCATCATACCAACCACTTGGATCAAGGCGGGGGTTTGATACTATTTGTAACAACCAAACCCGGCAAACCATGAACCCCTTTCGGCCTGAACGCTTGGCCTTAAATGGTATACCTAAAAATATTAGTGACTTCAGTTAATAAGAAAATTCCAATAAACCAAAAAAAACACAACTTAAAAAAACTAGGATACGTGTTTCTGTGCATTCTACTATTTATTTTCGAAGATATAGTTCTCTTTACGTGTAATTGAATACTACAATTTGGTGCATCGCTATCCATTTTAAAAAGCAAAACAATATCATAAAAGATAAATGTACCACTAAAATAGCGTTATTTATTCAAAAAATCTTGGTTAAGGAGATGTTAGATTGTTCAAAATCATGTTGAGCAGGCAAACTTCTATACCATTAGGGGGTTTTTTTTTTTTAATTAGATAAACAACTACTATATTTTGAATATAACCTAGGAATTTGGTGGGTAGAATGGTCACCCGGACTCATTTGACTCTCAGTCTGCCCTTGCTTATTGACAAAAATCAAACGAGACCGTCACATAATTCAGCCCAACCACACAGCCCAACACAGCACAGCCCAGCCCAACTCGTTACAACTAAACACAACACACAATCTCTCTTCGACTCAAGTCACTCAACACAACAAAGCCCAACTCGTTACAACTCGTCTCTCGGGCACGATCTCTCTCCGACTCTCCCCCATCGACGTCGTCTTTTTCCTCTCAAGCCGGCGATTCAACCAAAGATTGGACAGCCGATCCGACTGGCGACTGGACTGATACTCAGAACTGAACGAAGACCCAGCCCTTCCAATTCCATGCTTCCGCCCTTGTATGCGACTGTGAGTATGTGATTCGGTGAACATTTTGTTTCCTATAGAGAGGTGATTTCTATGCGTATTTATGGTTTATTCAAAAACCCCAGTGCCCCACACCACAGATTCTCCAAATTATTGTTTAATCGAAAGCCCCAAATTATTCATTCAAAAGCCCCAAATTATTGTTGTTTATTCTCCAGTTGCACTGATGTTCACTTGCACAAACAATAGTATATTATGCACTTGATTCGGAAATATTTAATTAGGGCTTCGTAATTAGGGGTTTTTGATACTAAGTTTAGGGCTTTTTAATTTGTGTTTAAGGTTATTGGAAATTGAAATGTAGGACCACTAGACCACAATATACTATACACAACCAGACACCGGTATATACTACACGCTGCGGAGTCTCAAAGCATATCTCTCCCATTCTCTTGTGAGGCCGTAAGTATTCACTTATTATGCAGAACACTGGCTGGTGTGCTTATATTTGTACTTTTGTTGTTAAATGCAGAGCACTAACTGGTGTGGTTAGAATTTTTAAATGTTGTTAAAAAATTTATTCTTACAAATTGCAGCCTTACTCTTTTCGGTTTAAATTCTAATGGAACGTCAAATCAGAAATGGAGGAAAAACTCTTTTGTCATTCTTCAAATCGAAAGTTAATATATTAGAGAGTGACGCTCCTTCCCAATCCAATGTTAGTGCTTTCTGGTTGCCTCCAACTAGAGCTCCCAACGACCTGTTCAAAGATGAAGTCTTCGACTTTTCTTCTTGAGCACAAAAAATCTCTAATAGAGTACTCGATGTCGACGGAAACAATATTGTCCACACAGTTTCAGTGGGCCAATTAGGGGTTTTTTGATATCCCATATTCAGCACTTAAAACTGAAACAATTAAGTAATAAGTGATTAGGTAGGTTTGATAACCACATTTTACATTACTTAACAAATTAAGTGCCACTTAAAATATAGTGTAAAAAGTTGATAAAAATTAAGTAGCTTTGAGCTACTTAATTTTGGCTGAATTCTTATATATTTGCATTCAACCACCACAACCACCAATCCACCACTACCGTAGTCACTCAACCACCACTACACCACCATCACTACTCCACTACCACCACCACAACCATCACTATTCCACTACCACCACTACCACGCTACCACCACCACAACCATTACCACCACAACTACCATCACTCCACCAACACCATCACCGCCACCACCACCACCACCACTCCACCACCATCACTCCACCAACACCACCACCACTACACCACCACCACCACAACCGCCACCACCACCACCACCACCACCACCACAACCATCACTATTCCACTACCACCACTACTACGCTACCACCATCACAATCACAACCACCATCACTCCACCAACACCACCACCGACACCACCACCACTCCACCACCACCACTACTCCACTCCACCCCCACCACCATCACTTCATCACCACAACCACCACGCTACCACCACCACAACCATTACCACCCACCACTAGTCCACTCTACCCCCACCACCACACCACCACCACCCCTACCACTACATCCACCACCACCACTCCTACCACCACCCTCCACCACTCCACCACTTCACCACCACCAGCTCCACCACTCCACCACCACCATTACCACTCCCACCACCACTCCACCACCACTACCACCACCTCTACCTCCACCTCCACCACTCCACTACCACCACCACTACCATCATTACACCACCACCTACACCACTCCTCCACCACCAGCTCCACCACTCCACCACCACAACTACTCCACCACCACCACCACTCCTACCACCACTCCACCACCACCACTAGTACCACCACTACACCACCACCACCACTCCACCCACCACTACATCACCACCACCACTCCACCATTACCATAAATATATTGTGACTATTAGTAAAGTAAGAGAGAATTGGAACAAAATTAATTCATAATTTTTTTAATTCAGTGTTTAATGTATTTATCAAACAGCTTTTCTGCTTAAAAAATTCAGCATTCAGCTTTCAGTACTTAATTTTTCAGCTTTCAGTTTTCAGTTTTATCAAACAGCCCCTTAGTTTGACACGGTTTCCAACAAATTAAGCAAGAATGAAAGCAAAGGGGGACCAATTAACACAACTGCACATGTCAAAGGGGACCAATTGATTTTAGGTTGGAACCCACATTGGTTAATTATCTCCTCCGAAACTAGTATATGAGACTGGGCGGTCTTTCCACTCTGTGCCAATTGGTTTAGAGTTGGATGATCTAACATGGTATCAGAGCTAGGTCTTGGGTGGCCTTACCCCAAGTGGGAATGTATCTGTCATCTCTATCGCCCGAGTCAGTCAGTCAGCTCCTGGTCTATTACCTCCACGTGCATCCGAGTTGCACGTGAGGGAGAGTGTTAGAATTATCCTGCATTGCTCATCTAAGCCACCCAAGCTTGGTTAATATTAAATTCTAGAGGCTACTCCACCTATAGCCAATTGGTTTATCGATAAATCGAGACGGGGGAAATATAAATTGGGACATATAATATAAGCATTTAAAGAACGATGCAAATAACGAAAAAAGACAAAGAAAATGGGACAGAAGGAATACTACGCGTGGGCCCCAGTATAAATTTTAGCCATGGTAAACTTTGAGGCCCCGTTTGATAACCCTCCAATGGGTTGGGATTAGATTGGTAGAGTGGGGGTATTATCAATACCTTGTTTGGTTTACCAAAAATGGTCCGGACTATCAATCCGTTGGGATTGCTAAGACCCCAACTTGGGGGTATTGCTAATACCATCTTGGAGATGGTATTGGTAATCCCATCCCAACCTCTACTCATTATCAATCCCTTCTCATTACCAATTTCTTCTATCAATCCAATCCCATTATCTAATCTCATCTCAAACAAACATAATATTAATAATCTCATCGTCGAATCTCATCCCAAACAAACATACTCATTATCAATCCCTTCTCATTACCAATCTTAATTTTAATCTCATCTACTTACGAATCCCATCCATCTATCACTGTTATCAAACGGGGCCTGAAAGGACATTCTTTTAACCAGAGTTAAAAGTACAATTATTTTCTCACTAAGGTCTAGTACTAGTTGGCTGAGGTGCTTAAAGATTATTCGTTGCCTCCAAGACTTGGTTAAAATCACCATGTTTGGCTTCTCTGTCCACTTGGGGGGAGAGAGAGAGAGAGAGAGAGAGATATGCAGCATTTGTGGTGTGCACTGTGATCACCTTAGAGAGGCTGACAACTACGAATTCAACCACGGTTAAGATAGGAAGAGGCCCATTAAATTAAAGCCCCACTTTTCTCCTGATTTCGATGATGTGTCAGTTAGCTATTGGATGACCGTTTAACTTATTAATCTACATAGAGGGACCGTATAGAATTTAACTTCAAAGACCTTTCTCATTGGATGACCGTTTAACCCAATCTACACGGAGTTAAGTACTATTGGATGATCGTATATTTAACCTAATCCACATGGTGGGACTGTGTAGAATTTAAACTCCAATTAAAGACTTAGACGTTGATGTGGTATGGAGAGAATATTCAAATTCTTCAAGCAATTAATAATTTTAATGACACACTCAAACTCACACACAAACATACACCCACACTCACATGAGTGACGGGCCCCATACACACATTAGAGTGAGTAGTGTGTGTGGGACCCACCATTCATGTGAATGGTGGGTGTGAGTTTGAATGGGTGTGAGTTTAGATGTGGTATTGACACCATTGGTAGCTATAGTTGGAAATTAAGCAAAAGGGGGATCCAAGACGACTTCCAAAGTAGTAGTACTAGTCTTTGAGGACCGTACGTACAAGTGAGAACACATCAAAGGAAACATCATGGGACCTTCAGAGGATATAGTTTTCAACACAACTGCATGTGTAAATTATTGGATTTTCCCATTATTTGTAATATAGGACGGCATGTTTAGTTGCACGAAGCAGGAGCGAAATTGGGTGCAGGTGAGGGGGGTGCGAGACGATATACAGGAATCTAAAGTTAATAGCCTCTATATATAGGAGTGTTAATTTGCGTAACTATACCATTTATGTGGATGAAAATACATGTTCTAAGACTATTCCGTACGTAAGTACTCCATATTTTTCATTGAGATTAAAATTTTTACACCGCCGGTGTAAATATTTGTTTCCTCCAAATCAATTACATTGTGCCACGTCACCGTGTTCAAATAATTGGGACCACTATTTTGACGACATGTCGCAATATAATTGATTTGGAGGAAACAAATGTTTACACCGGCGGTGTAAAGAATTTAATCTCTTTTTCATTAGTCCTAGTACACATGAACATTCGTAGTTCATTTCAAAAAAAAAAAAAAAAAAAAAGAACATTCGTCATTGTTGTCCATCGCAATAACTTAGTGTATATATAAGTTTCCCGATCAAAAAAACAAACTTAGTGTACATAAGTAAAAACACTATACTTGATGGGAAGTGATTTTGGCACTCCCCTTTTCTCCAACTGCGCTCCCCTTTTCTCTCCATGTTCATAACCTAATAGAGACACAAAGGGAAATGCCGTTGAGAAAAGGGGAGTGCCAAAATCACTCCCACTTGAGCAAGTTTGTGTTAGTTTTATTGTAGTGTCTTAACCGTAATCATATTACAGCGTAGCTTTTTTTGCCACCTGATCGATTTGTAAAAGGGATGGAATCCTCTCCGGTTTCTGTCAATACAAAATAATACTCTTACGGCCCATAAGAGTACCAAAAAACAACTATCTCAGACAATTACTGAAGAGGACCACACCAGTTGGAATGGTAGCTTCCGGTCTTGAAGTATTCAATAGAATAACTCAACGAGGAAGGACGACAGAGAAGACGAAAGAAAAAAGAAAAAAGAGTATATTAAAAAAAATTGGGAATGTGGACATCATATCTTTAATTAGCTCATGAGAAAATGAGTCAAATCCACAACCAAACAGTAAGCTGAAAGGCCTCTATTTTTGGAATAATACTCCATCCATCCAAATGTGTTAGTCCTTTTGTTCGTCCTACTTTTAAATTGCTTATATCTATCAATTTATAAGATTTCACATGATTTTACAATTTTTAATTTAGAACTAATTGAAAAACAAGTTCAATCTAAATTCCTCTATGAAGTTGGTGGATTTGACTCAAAGCAATGATTGTTGCCAATAGAATGGTGTGACTTGTGACCATTTTGGGCGTGTTATAGGTCTTGAGCTGAACACAGAATCAATCTCCAGACGTTGAAACCACTCAAGTCGTTTAAACCATAAGTTTGTAGTATAAAAAAAGTATGGTGTCATCTTTTTGAATTGTTTAGGTTTAAAACATATTAAAAGATAATTATAGGGCTACAAATGAAACAAACTGCTCGCGAACAACTCGTGGCTTAGCTTAATAGGCCTGGCATATTGAAGAGGCTCGTTAACTAAATTAGCCAGGCTCGGCTCATTAAGGGCTCGACTCGTTTACAAACGAGCTGAGCTCATGCTCGAGTTTTAGCTAGGCTTGTTTAGTAAACGAGCAGAGCTTAAACATTATAAAGCTGGGCTTGGCTTGGCTCGGCTCATTTGCACCCCTAGATAAATAATTATGTCAAGTATCCTTGTATCGGTGCCAAAATTTGGATCCATATTTACATGCCCTCTATCTTCAGGTTTGAGACGTCCAATACCTAACGATTAACTGCAATTGGAAAGAAAAATGGGGAACTCAAGACGACTTCCAAAGTCCGTTCTAAGTCTTGCTCTTTGAAGACAAATGAATATGTTGAATATATTTCCAATAATTAATATTCGTCAAGGACATTTTCAACATTAACAACTATATGTTCATTTGCACAAACAATAGTATATTCTGCACTTGATTTGGAAATATTTAATTAGGGCTCCATAATTAGGGGTTTTTTATACTAAGTTTAGGGCTTTTTAATTTGTGTTTAAGGTTATTGGAAATTGAAATGCATGACCACTATATACTACACACAACCAGGCACTAGTGTATAATGCACACTGCGGAGTCTCAGAGTATATCTCTCTCCTTCGCTTGTGAGGCGGTAAGTATTCAGTTATTATGCAGAGCACTAGCTGATGTGCTTAGATTTGTACTTGTGTTGTTAAATGTAGAGTACTGATTGGTGTGGTTCGAATTATTAAATGTTGTTAAAAAATGTATTTTTACAAATTACAGTCAAATTCTTTTAGGTTTAAATTCTAATGGAACATCAAATTAAAAAGAGAAAAAAAAACTCTTTTGTCATTCTTCAAATCAAAAGTAAATATATCAGAGAGTGATAGCTCCTTCCCACTCCAATGTTAGTGCTTTCTGGGAGCCTCCAAGTAGAGCTCCCAACGACCTGTTCAAAGATGAAGTCTTAGACTTTTCTTCTTGAGCACAAAAAATCTCTAATAGAGTACTCCACGATGTTGAGGGAAACAATATTGTCCACAGTTTCTGTGGGAATACTCGACGATGTCGAGGGAAAGAATATTGTCCACAGTTTTAGTGGGACCAATTAGGAAGAATGAAAGCAAAAGGGGGACCAATTAATTAACACAACTGCACATGTAAATTTCTGGATTTTCCCGATATTATCTCTAGAGGACGGTATGCTTGTAATCTATAGCTATCAAACTAGACTTAGTCAAATATGTAGAATTAAACAAATATCTAATATAGCAGCATTCCTCCATTCCAAATATGTAGCTATCAAAACAGACTTGTCAAATATGGAGAAAATCACTTGAACAAATATATAATATAGCAGCATCTCAGTAGTTTCTCTCATGGAAAAAATGTAATAACCAGACTCAACTAACCATGCATGGATCCTCTTTTAGCCTATACACCTGCCTTAAACGTATACCTAAGAAAGTACCATGTAGCCTTTGGTGGATGTTAATTTATTAAGTAAAGCTCTTGCTTCCAACCAATGTGCGAATAAGCTAGCACTCACTCCTACCAAAACTTGAATATTACAATTTATCCCCTCATGGATCCAACGTCTTTCATCGCATAGTCTCAGCAACCTCTCCTGGTGTCCGTGGAGGCAAAACGCATCCTACCCACCACTTGTATTAGGGCGGGGCTCTGATACCATTTGTAACAACCCAACCCGGCAAACCATGGACCCCCTTCAGGCCTAAACACTTGGCCTTAAAAGATATACGGTATACCTAAGAGCATCGGTTACTTTGGTTAACAAGAAATTTCCAATTAACACCAAAAAAAAAGGACACGACCAAAGAAAATCTAGAATACATGTTTCTGTGCATCCTATTTAACTACTAAGATATGGTTGGTCATGACTCATCTTAGTCATCTTTACATTTTTTTTTTTGGTACTTCGGAATTTGTCATGTTTACAAATAATCGCATGCAATTTGGTGCATCCCTATCCATTTCAAACAGAAAAATAATATCATAAAGGATAAATGCACTACTAAGTAGCATTATTTATTCAAAAATTCTTGGTTGAAGAGGTGTTGCATTGCTCAAATTCATTATGTTCAGCGGTTGAACTTCTATACCATTAAATTTTTTGAGAAACAACTTCTATATTTTGGATAAAAACTACGAATGTAAGCAATCGCCCGTATTCATCCGACTCTCGGTCCGCCCTTTCTATTGACAAAAATGGAACAAGACCCTCCCATAATAAGAGAAACACAAAAATCCATATATTTCCCCTAGTTTAGGGAACAATAAAGCAAGATATAACATTAACACTAGGGACAAAGACCTTGATGTAGTTTATATATAGGAGATTAAATTCTACACGGCCCCTTCGTGTAGAATGGGATGTGCGGCAAACAAATGTACAAATGACATGTCATCTTAATGGTATCATCTTTTTGAATTGTTAGGTATAAACATAATAAAAGATAATTAATCATAGGGCTGCAAACGAAACAAACTGTTCATGAGTAGCTTGTGACTCGGTTTGTCAATACTCGGCTTAATTGGCCCGGCTCTTTTGAAGATGCTCGTTAACTAAATTAGCCAGGTTCGGCTCGTTAAGGGCTGGACTCCTTTACAAACGAGCTGAGTTCAAGCTCAAGTTTTAGGCTTTTTTAATAAACGAGCCGAGATCGAACACTACAAAGCTCGGCTTGGCTTGGCTCATTTGCACCCCTGGATAATTAAGTCATGTATCCTTGTATCGGTGCCAAAATTTGGATCCATGGGACCGGCTTGGAAGAAGCCCTTATAGTTAGTTGCCCACTTACATTATGTGTAGTGGTGGTTTAAAAAGCTTTCGGCTTTCCACTATCTTCATAAGTGTGTTTTCATGATGGAGGAAAACTCTCAGATTTTCTAAAAAAGATAAAGGGTTCATAACTTTTTTGATAGGCAAAAGTAACATTTTATTAGGGGAAAGGGGGAGGGGAATCCAACAAAAAGTTGGACAAATACAGCCAAATGGGACAAGCCCAACCTCAAAGGGTTCATAACTTAGCATGCATATAAGCCTATGGCTCAATGACATAGGCGCTCAAGTCATGCATATGTCAAGTCATTTTTTTTTTTTTTTTTCTGAAACGACGAGTGGTCCATTTTACAGTTTAGACGCCTTCATTATGGCTCCGTGACTTGATTTTTGTACGAGTGGTCCATTTTATTTTAGGCTGAGTTGTACTTGTGTTTCCAAATTTTGGTTTTCCTCTTGTAATCTGAGAAGTAAAAACTGTAAAATGGACCACTCGTCGTTTCAGAAAAAAAATAAAATAAAATGGTCCACACGTAATTTTTTAATCGATGCATAATGAGAACCATTATTTTTATTTTTATTTTTAGTAATGTAGGGTGACTCCCGGGCACCTCGAACTATTCCCTATAGTCACTCGCACAACCATTTCACACACTAATTACGCGCGGTAGTGAGGTGACCTCAAGAGTTACTAGTAAGGGAATCAAACTTGAAATCTTTGAAATGAGCAAATCACTAAGTCACAAGCTAAGACCATCAGGCCAACCCAATTTTGTTCACATTTACCGGTGGATAACCTCACCCTCATTTGGTCAATTATGTTGGTTTTCCTTGATGATCAGAATGGACTCTATAAAAATTCAACTCAATTGAATATCGATAAATCATCAAGCACAATTATTTTAAATCCATCAATTAATGAACGTTGCCATATCAAATATACAACACAAATAGAAATGTTCGAATAGTTATTTATGCGCTTATTATTTGCCAGATTAAGATGAACAAATCTTAGTAATTGGAAACAAAATGACTTAATTATTTGGAATTAGTTGATCATAATTAAAAGTAAATATATCAGAGAGTGATAGCTCCTTCCCACTCCAATGTTAGTGCTTTCTGGGAGCCTCCAAGTAGAGCTCCCAACGACCTGTTCAAAGATGAAGTCTTAGACTTTTCTTCTTGAGCACAAAAAATCTCTAATAGAGTACTCCACGATGTTGATGGAAACAATATTGTCCACAGTTTCTGTGGGAATACTCGACGATGTCGAGGGAAACAATATTGTCCACAGTTTCTGTGGGAATACTCGACGATGTCGAGGGAAAGAATATTGTCCACAGTTTTAGTGGGACCAATTAGTTTGACAAATTAAGCAAGAATGAAAGCAAAAGGGGGACCAATTAACACAACTGCACATGTAAATTTCTGGATTTTCCCGATATTATCTCTAGAGGACGGTATGCTTGTAATCTATAGCTATCAAACTAGACTTAGTCAAATATGTAGAATTAAACAAATATCTAATATAGCAGCATTCCTCCATTCCAAATATGTAGCTATCAAAACAGACTTGTCAAATATGGAGAAAATCACTTGAACAAATCTCTATTATAAAACAGAAGGGTGTGGGGACAAGTTGTTAGAACGGCTTAGATTCATTTTATCCAAAGGCTGTAGTGCATCCTCCCACTTCCCGGTTAAGTGCCCATGGTTTTCATCTAAATCACACAACTGCCATCTCCTTCCAACCGGGATGCGTAGTGCCGTAGGCACGGGCTAGCACTAGTCTATATAATAAAACACAAGGGTCTTTGAGAATATTCTTTTTAGAATATTCTCTCTCAACGGTTCAGATTTCTCCCTGACACAAATTTTATCTACTCATACAAACAAATCCAACGGTCCATGCATGGATCTCAGTAGTTTCTCTCATGGAAAAAATGTAATAACCAGACTCGACTAACCATGCATGGATCCTCTTTTAGCCTATACACTTGCCTTAAACGTATACCTAAGAAAGTACCATGTAGCCTATGGTGGATGTTAATTTATTAAGTAAAGCTCTTGCTTCCAACCAATGTGCGAATAAGCTAGCACTCACTCCTACCAAAACTTGAATATTACAATGAATCCCCTCATGGATCCAACGTCTTTCATCACATAGTCTCAGCAACCTCTCCTGGTGTCCGTGGAGGCAAAACGCATCCTACCCACCACTTGGATTAGGGCGGGGCTTTGCTACCATTTGTAACAATCCAACCCGGCAAACCATGAACCCCTTTAGGCCTAAACACTTGGCCTTAAAAGATATACGGTATACCTAAGAGCATCGGTTACTTTGGTTAACAAGAAATTTCCAATTAACACCAAAAAAAGGACACGACCAAAGAAAATCTAGAATACTTGTTTCTGTGCATCCTATTTAACTACTAAGATATGGTTGGTCATGACTCATCTTAGTCATCTTTACTTCTTTTTTTTGGGTACTTCGGAATTTGTCAGGTTTACATATAATCGCATGCAATTTGGTGCATCCCTATCCATTTCAAACAGAAAAATCTATATAATAAAACAAAAGGGTGTTTAGGAATATTCTTTTTCAATGGCTCAGATTTCTCCCTCACACAAGTTTTATCTACTCATACAAATAAATTCAATGGTCCAGATACCAATTACAACTTTCCATAATAAGCTGACATCGCATTAATGAAGCCATATCAAGCAACAGATTTCCAGATCAAAAAAAAAAAAGCGGCAAATTTTTTTTCCGCTCAATACGGCAAATTGACACCCCTGTTTTGCAGCGTTCTACGGCGACTACGATTCACTCCGGTTCTTCATCTCGGTAACTTAATTCATTGATCTCTGGCTTTGTGGTTGATTTTGGTTTTTTTTTTTTTTAGACTGTATTTTAGGGTTTTGTTGATTTGGTTTCGTTTTTTTTTTTTTGAACTGTATTTGGTTTCGTTTGGTTGGTTCGTAATTGCAAGGAGAGAGTTGGTTGGTTGATCGGGGCAAGCCTCATTCATTACTTACAGAGTTGCAGTATACAATCCCACGAGGCGAGGAATTTTTTTCCCACTGGCCAACCAAGAAATAATGATTATTGTGTTCCACTGGCCAAAACTTTTTTTGATATTCGATCCCATATATTCAGCTTATTGTGTTCTTTTATCATGATCATCCTGAATTGTTGTCCCTTTATGACCTTTTTTTTAAACTTTATTATTTATATACCTTCAACACACGTGTAGACACACTCTCCTTCATAAGGTAGGCGGTGAGGTTCAAAGCGGGTTAAATTGTTAAACTGTATTAGAAAATTTTTTACCTGGTATTTACTTGAATTACATAAGCAAATTAATAGTTCTTTGTAACTAGCTTAAATGTATAGTTGGAGGAGTGTCATAAGTACGGGTAATTCTTTTTCGTGCCACTAAGAAGAGGATCACATACTACACACTAATGTTCGAGCCATTAGCTAGCAAGTGCCGTAGGCACGGACAATTCCAACCAGGGTGCGTAGTGCCGTAGGCACGGGCAAACACTAGTAATATCATAAAGGATAAATGTACTACTAAGTAGCATTATTTATTCAAAAATTCTTGGTTGAAGAGGTGTTGGCCGGATTGCTCAAATTCATCATGTTCAGCGGTTGAACTTCTATACCATTAAATTTTTTGAGAAACAACTTCTATATTTTGAATAAAAACTACGAATGAAGGCAATCGTCCGCATTCATCCGACCCTCGGTCCGCCCTTTCTATCGCAAAAATGGAACAAGACCCTCACATAATAAGAGAAGGATACTGATTTTCGCGCTCCAAGATTTACTGCAGGCGCTCCACCTTTTCGTTTTTATATTGTGATGTTGCTGGCAACATCACAGTGTAAAAACAAAAAGGTGGAGCGCCTACAGTAAACCTTGGAGCGCGAAAATCAGTGGCCTAAGAGAAACACAAAAATCCATATATTTCCCCTAGTTTAGGCAACAATAAAGCAAGATATAACATCTACACTAGGGACAAAGACCTTGACCTTGACCTTGATGTAGTTTATAGGAGATTAAATTCTACACGGCCCCTTCGTGTAAAATGGGATGTGCGGCAAACAAATGTACAAATTACATGTCATCTTAATGGTAACATCTTTTTGAATTGTTAGGTTTAAACATAATAAAAGATAATCATAGGGTTGCAAACGAAACAAACTGCTCGCGAGTAGCTTGTAACTCGGTTTGTCAATACTCGGCTTAACTGGCCCGGCTCTTTTGAAGATGCTCGTTAAATAAATTAGCTAGGTTTGGTTCGTTAAGGGCTCGACTCCTTTACAAACGAGTTGAGTTCAAGCTCGAGTGTTTTAGGCTTTTTTAATAAACAAGCCGAGATAAAACACTACAAAGCTTGGCTTGGCTCATTTGCACCCCTAGATAATTAAGTCATTTATCCTCGTATCGGTGCCAAAATTTGGATCCATGGGACCGGCTTGGAAGAAGGCCTTATAGTTAGTTGCCCACTTACATTATGTGTAGTGGTGGTTTAAAAAACTTTCGACTTTTCACTATCTCCATAAGTGTTTTCGTGATGGAGGAAAACTCTAAGATTTTCTAAAGAAAATAAGAGGTTCATAACTTAGCATTCATATAAGCCTATGACTCTATGACATAGGCGCTCAAGTCATGCTTATATCAAGGGTTTTTTTTTTTTTTTTCTGAAACGACGAGTGGCCCATTTTACAGTTTAGACGTCTTCCAAATTTTGGACCCCATGGCTCTGTGACTTGATTTTTGTACGAGTGGTCCATTTTACAGTTGTTAATTAATATCAATTTGTGGACCCTATGGCTCTATGAAGGGTAACAACTGTAAAATGGTCCATTTTATTTTATGCTGAATTGTACTTGTGTTTCCAAATTTTGGTTTTCCTCTTTTAATCTGAGAAGTAAAAACTGTAAAATGGACCACTCGTCGTTTCAGGAAAATAAAATAAAATAAAATGGTCCACTCTTAATTTTTTAATCGATGCGTGCATAATGAGAACCTCTCTCTCTCTTTTTTTATTTTGGGGGTAGTACAGGGTGACTCCCCGGCACCTCGAACTATTTCCTATAGTCACTTCCACAATCATTTCACACACTAATTACGCGTGGTGGTGAGGTGATCCCAAAAGTTACTAGTAAGGGAATCAAACTTGAGACCTTTAAAATGAGCAAATCACACAAGCTAAGACCATCAGGCCAACCCAATTTTGTTCACCTTTACCGATGGATAACCTCACCCTCATTTGGTCAATTATGTAGGTTTTCCTTGATGATCAGTATGGACTCTATAAAAATTCAACTCAATTGAATATCGATAAATCATCAAGCACAATGATTTTAAATCCATCAATTAATGAATGTTGCCATATCAAATATACAACACAAATAGAAATGTTCGAATAGTTATTTATGCGCTTATTATTTGCCAGATTAAGATGAACAAATCTTAGTAATTGGAAACAAAATGACTTTTAAAATCTTTGGAATTAGTTGATCATAATTACTGAAACCAGTCGGAGGAGGAGACGAACAGTGCTCCGTTGCTTCATCGCTTGGCGCCACATTTTCGTTTGGGTTAATGAGGCAAAACACTCCTAATTTGTTGAGTCCTAAATTTTTGGTCTGATATTTTTTTGTTACTTTATTATTTTATAATTTTTTTGTTTAATTTTTTGTCATATTTTTTAGATTAATCATTTATTTCGACGAGGGAAATTATAAGATTATAAAATGTGGAAGAAGCTAAAAAAAAATTATATAAAACAACAAAATACCAGAGTAATTATTTACTTTTGCTTGTGATCAGAGTAATTATTTACTTTTTAGATTCCTATAAAATACCAAAATTTAGTGAGAATGATCAAAAGTTATGATGTGCATAAAAAAACAAAAATCATGATCACAAATAACTTGGGACCCAATTGGTTCCCCACCGTTGAAAATGTCATACCCTGCTGGAGTAATAAGGTTTGGATTGAAAAGTTAAATAACTTATTTTTTTGTCATTATTTGAATTTTTTTTTGCATTTGTTTGTTTTACGTCAAACTTTTGTAATTTATTGATTCATCTCGGAAAAATTTTAAAAAAATTGATCGAAACTCATAATTTTTAAAATAAAGACAAAAATAATTCAAAAAGACAACTTTTTAACTTATTTTTTTCTTTATTCAGAAAATGAGAAAATTATGAGTTTTGATCAATTTTTTTTACTTTTTTGATTACTCTCGTCGAGACAAGTCAGTAAATTAAAAAAAAATTGACGCAAAACTAACCAATTTAAAAAAAATTAAATAAAAACAAAAAATAAGTTACTGTTGTACTTTTAAAGCCATATCAAAATACTACGCGCGGTGCCCAGTGGAAATTTTAGACATGGTAAACTTTGAAAGGACATTTTTTTAACCAGAGTTAAAAGTACAATTATTTTCTTTAGTCTACATCACTAGGGTCTAGTACTAGTTGGCTGAGGTGGTTAAAGATTATTCATTGCCACAAAAACTTGATTCATGGTTGATACGTGAGCAAGTTTTTCTCTTAAAAGTTAACCCAACTAACAAAATTGGGTTACCCAAATCCCATTAGATTGAAACTTATTCACGGCATCCCAAGACGACTTCCACAGTCACTGACTAAGTCTTGGTCTTTGACGACAAATGAATCTATATAATATACTTGTATGGGACCTCACTTACCATATCCACCAGTTTGCTTCACAACAACTACTTAGTAGTAAAATGAGAACTGAATTCATTACCTGGTTTTTCTCAATCGCCACCCTCACAATCTTCTTCTCCATCACCATTCCAGTACACAGCCAATGCCTCAAGGATCAAAAATCTTTGTTGCTTCAATTGAAGAGCAGCCTCGAGTTCGATCCTGATTCCTCTGTCAAGTTGGTGAATTGGGCTAGAACCAACGATTGTTGTCAATGGAGTGGTGTGACTTGTAACCGTTTCGGCCGTGTTATAGGTCTCGACCTGAACACGGATTCAATCTCCGGAGGTTTGAACGACTCAAGTAGTCTTTTTGGGCTCAAGTTTCTTGAGAAGCTGGACTTGGCCAACAACAACTTCAACTTCGCAGAAATTCCATCCAGTTTTGGAGGCCTCACCAATCTAAGAAGGATAGTGATTCACGGCTGTTATTTCAGCGGACCGATTCCGAGTTCACTTGCAAATCTTAGTCAGCTTGTTTACCTGGATTTTTCAAACAACAATTTTAGTGGTTCAATACCTTCGTTTCAGGGATCCAAGAATCTCACTTTCATAGACCTCTCTCATAATGCTCTAACAGGTCCAGTTCCTTCCATTTACTTTGAAGGCCTTTCAAATCTTGTATCTGTTGCTCTCATGAACAATTCCTTCCATGGGAGTATTCCTTCTTCTCTGTTTTCCCTTCCATCATTGCAAGAAATTAACCTTTCCTTCAACCAATTCAGTGAAATTCCAAGGTCTCTTCCAAATGGTTCCTTGTCTCCTTTGGTTATACTAGATTTGAGTACAAACAAAATACAAGGGCCTTTCCCCTCGTACATCTTTGATTTTCAAAGTCTGAATACCCTCTTTATTTCTTCCAACAACTTGAGTGGCACCCTACAGCTAGAAAGTTTCCATAAGCTACAAAAGCTTGAAGTGCTTGAGCTTTCATACAATAGCTTGTCAGTCGATGCAAGTATTAGTGAGTCGAGCTTATCATCGTTTCCCCAACTCATAGATTTAGCATTGGCTTCTTGCAAGCTGCAAAAGATCCCTCCCGTAATGAACCAGTCAATCTTGTTGGGTTTAGACCTTTCTGACAACCAAATTTCTGGGGTCATACCTAATTGGATTTGGAATATTAGTAACGCATATCTAAATCTTTCTTCTAATCTCCTAGTGGGTTTTCAACAGGGTTTCGTTATTCCTGTAGTTGGTTACCTTGACCTTCATAACAATCAGCTCAGCGGTGAAATCCCATTACCAATAGAAGGAGCCTACGTGGACTACTCGAGGAATAATTTCAACTCTTCTATCCCTGTGGAAATTGGCAACTGCCTTTCCAGTGCTTGGTTCTTCTCTCTTTCTTATAACAATCTTTCTGGACCCATCCCTCCATCAATATGCAATGGGAGTCAACTTGAGATTCTTAATTTGTCCAACAATAGATTCAGTGGCACTATACCTCAATGTCTGATAGATAAAGCCACTGCAACCCTCAGCATATTGACTTTGCAGAATAACAGTCTTACTGGTAACATAATGGGCGCATTCCCGGAAGGTTGCACTTTGAGGACCCTTGAGTTGAATGGAAATAAGTTGGAAGGAGAGATTCCAAATTCACTGGCGAATTGTGCAAATGCAGAGGTTTTAAATCTCGGTACCAACAACATAAATGGTAAATTCCCTTGTTTTTTGGCGAACTTATCAGAATTGCGTATCTTGGTTTTACGATCCAACAAGTTCCATGGAAATATTGGCTGCCAAGGAATTCATAATTACCTTTGGCCAAAGCTTCAAATCATTGACCTAGCTTTGAACAACTTCAGCGGTATTCTGCTGCCAAATTTCTTTTCGCAGAGAAAGGCAATGATGGATGGGGGTAATCGACAACCAAATGCCAATCACTTGCGTTTTGATTTTTCTCAAAATATCTATTATCAGGATTCGGTGACACTTGTCAACAAAGGGTATGAGAGGGAGCTGGTGAAGATCTTAACTATATTTACCGCCATCGATTTCTCAAACAACAATTTCGAAGGAAAAATACCAGATACAGTTGGGGATCTGAAATCCCTCTATGTTCTCAACCTATCACACAATGCCCTCACTGATTCAATCCCATCATCACTTGGAAACATGTCAAAGCTTGAATCACTAGACCTCTCGTGGAACAACCTCGGCGGAAGCATCCCGGTGACACTTGCACGTCTGACATTTCTTGCATTCCTGAACTTATCATACAATCAACTCGTTGGAATGATCCCAACTGGCCCCCAACTTCAATTATTTCCAAATACTTCGTATGAAGGAAACAAAGGATTATGGGGACCTCCTTTGACCGATATCAAAGCAGAACCGGCACCGCCAACATTGAATGGTACACAATCATATACTGAGGAGAATGAGATTAACTGGGTCTACATAATCGCTACGTTGGGATATACTGTGGGGTTTGGAGTAGTTGTTGTGCCACTTTTATATTCAAAAAGATGGAGACAACACTACTACAAACCTCTCGATAGAGCTATTGTGAGGATTCTCCATCATCAAGAGCAACGAGCAAGACATGAAAGAAGAAGAGACAACATAAGCCAGCTTCGGAGACGCACCACTGAAGGGTTCAATTGACTAAAATCAGGTAAGGGTTTAGTTATTTAAAATCTTTAATTAGAAAATGTAAAGAAAAGTATGTTTATGTAAAATACAACAGAAAATATGAAAACACAGCGGAAATTGTGGCAAACCGCAACCTAGCATTCCAATATACTGTTATTTGAGTAATACTCTTTAGCATTAGTTACCCTCGGTTTATTTTGTTTAGGGACGAGATTGTTTGAGTAGGAGTCCTTATCTTGTTTTGGACAATATCATATATTGGCAGGTGAGTTTCGGACTACTTCAGTTACATGAATTTTCAAGTTTATAATGGCACCGTTTGCTAGTAATTATAGATTATTACTTATCTTGACTATTTAGCTTATTTGACAATGTTAGGGATAGAAAAAATAAATAAACTCTTTAATTTCTAATTCCTAAACAGAATCATTGAGGATATGTTAGATATTCCATTGATAATAAGCTACTTTACAACTTATTTAACCAAACAGAACTTCTATTCAAGCCCTTTAAAGGTACACCAAACATGTTTTACAACTTATTTAAAGTCTTTTAAGTAAGTAGTCAAAAAATCTGTACTCAAGAAAATCTTAATTATAAGTGATAGTAAACAAGGCGATTATGTTTAGTTTCAATAATATATTTTCAAAATATAAATGTGCAAATTCATAAATATTCATAAGACTACTTAGGTAAGTCTATAAAGATGTTTATTTCAGCAAGTCTAAAGATGGTTTTGTGCAGCTTCTAAACAAACAATGTTGTTGATGTTCACTCTTTTTTTTTCTCATTCGAATTCGTTAAACTTAATTTACTCTATTCTAAGAGACTTGGGGAGGGGGATGGATGCTTACGGGAATCGAACCCTACCAATGTGCATGAGAATATAAAGAAGGCACCAACTACACTCCACTCCACTTGGTGTTAATGTTCTCTTAGTTGAATATTCAATTTCTATGATTGCTTTTAAATTGGACCCACCACTTGATATATTTTGATCTGCTTTCTTTCGAAACCACGGTTGTTGACGTTCTTTTAGTTGAAAAATAACTAAATTATGATCTTTTCCTGCAAAATGCAATAATGTAATATAAATGATTAAAAGATGATAACTTCACTAGTGGGTTAGCTCCCCGCCACATGTTTGCTATGCCGTTGGGCGTGCGTCATAGAATATTGTTGTTTGGCTTGGGGCCTATTTTGGTTCACAGGTTATTTCTACGATTATAGGATTTGATTCAATAGTTGTTAATTCCCGTGGTAGACTTGTAACTTTGGTATTCTAAATTCTTACCTGGACTCGTTTATCCTTTTTCAGGCGATCACGTGGAGGGAGCAAGACTTTGCATTGGGCACTAAGTTGGCTAGCTATTCTTGTTCTATGTCATCTAGTAATTTCAGTTACTTGAATTGCGAGTATGTTATAATATGGCATGACATGGTACGTGTCTATTTTCCGCTTTTCTAGTTGGGCGTAGCAAACCCGATGATTTGTAATAAATTGAGCTTTGTACTATTTATCTGTTAGTGTTCAATAAATACAAGATCTGGTGGATATATTCAATAAGGCTTCCACATTTTATTTTAGTGATAGTCTCTTAACCGGTAGAAATTAAAGGGTGCGGCAGGTTAGACATACAGGTTGGATTCTGTGCAGAATTCAATTCTGGACCAACTGTAGAAATTAAAGGGTGCGGCAGGTTAGACCTACAAGTTGGATTCTGTGCAGAATTCAATTCTGGACCAACTGGAATGCTTAGATCGAGGGAGGTCCAGCCTACCATTTCTTGGAAAAAAATTGTCTGGTTCGCCCATCATGCCCCTAGATGGGCAGTCATTGAATGGGTCATCATTTTTGGGGGCAGATTGTCTGCTAAGGACTGGCTGGGAAGTTGGGGCTTGGAGGTAGATATGGCATGATGTCTTTGTAATGGCTAAGTGAAGCCCCATGTACATTTGTTTTTTCGCTTGTCCATTTTCTTGTTAAGTTTGGGGTTGGCTCACGATAACCTGAATCTACTCTTTCTGCATCTACTTATGAGTATCTTTACCGCCTCCTCTCACTCGTGACACGGGACTCCACTTGTTTTTTGCTTGTCAATTTCGGGGTTATTTCCTGGGTAAAGAGCAATGTTGTATATAAGGAATGTGTTTGGCCTAGCTGGGGAGAGAACTTGGGGTTGTTCCCATAAGCTAGGCAGATATATCTTGCTGTCTTTGGCTGCCTCTCTTTACAGAATTTTGGAGGCAGAGGAACCGGAATTTACGAAATTATCATATCCACCCCGGGACACTAAAGGAGGATTGGATTTTTCCGTACGTGTAAGCGATGAAGTTTTGTGTGCCAAGGCTGCCCTTTTCTGTTGTGAGTTGCCTTTTGTTTCTTCAGTGGATTTCTTGGCAAATATGTGGTTCATCCAGGGTCGTTTCCGTCATTTCGCGTGTTTTGTGGTGGGTCCGCGCTACTGTTTGTCCATTTTTCAAATTACTAATATGGGTTTTCTGACTTCCTTAATATTCCGTTTGTGTCCCCAAAAAAGTAATTCTATTTTGTCTTTTAGCGTCCGGCATTTCAAGTTTTGTTCGGGGGTAATTCCGTATATTCATCTTCCGCACCTGACAGGTTCACGCGTTTTCTGCATTTTGTGCAGGGAGACGTCAGTCTTCGTCACTTGAGAGAGACGGAAATCTCCCAACCCTGCAAAATCACACAGCAACTCCAAAACCGATTCAGACTCCTCAGACCATGGGATTCTTCCTCCTCGTCGGAGTTTCTGAGAGCCGTGATATTCGCAATAATAATTCGGAGCGGGCGGTTGTCCACCGGAGATTCGGACCAGTTTCTACAGCGTGGACGGAATTTTGCGCTGCCCGGGCGCTGTAACCACCTCTCTCTCTCTCTCTCTCTCTCTCTCCCTCTGACGTACCAATCATCATGCACATTGGGAGGGCCTGATTCTTCTCCCTTCACACTTCCCAAATCGATGCATCCAATCCCACGCTGTAACTCGCCACAATTTCTAGACTCGACGGCAAGTCAATCGACTCGGAGTCGGCAATCCAAGCCGTCGATTACCCTCACAATCAACTTCGAGGCTGTCAATCACCCTCCCACGCCAACCAACATTACGAATTTCCAGACTCGACAGTGAGTCAATCGACTCAGAGTCCGCAATCGAAGCCGTCGATTACCCTCACAATCAACTTCGACGCTGTCGCTGTGGAGGAAGAAGAATTCCATGGTCCGAGGAGTTTGAATCAGTTTTGGAGTTCCTGTTTGAGGAGTTTGAAAGCACAGAGAAGCGACGAAGACGACTCTCTGCAGAAAACGGAGAGACGGCCGAGAAGGAAGCCGTCAAAAGATATCTTACGCGTACCTCTTCGGGTACATCATCATCGGCGGATTGTTATTCCTAATCGTATTTGCCAACTTTCTGTGCTGCTTTCTCGTACTTGTTATGCCACAAAAAACTGACGCCCTTCAAATTACTGTCCTGATTTAAAGTTTTGCGCTTTAGTCATCTTTGTTTCGTAATTGTTTGCCGTTTTTTTTTTTGGGGTTTTGCCCTTGTCCCATTGGGTTATGGCATTCGTCCATGTCTCATATATTAGATATCAGCGATTCGGTACACAAAGCTATTGCAAATGGTATTTTGGGTTGAAAAATGGTTGAATCCAAGATTTCATTCATCCGAGATGACGTAGGGGCAACTTAAAAAAACTCCCTCAGCCCAACAAGATTGTTCGGTTTATCAAGGAATATTCAGATCTCCTCCTTATAAATCATAAGAACTTGTTGATGTTTAGTTACTAGCAGCAAAAAGTTAGAATTTTTGGCGGTTAAAATTAAGTTCTTGTTTGACAGACCGGACAATCTTTTTGGGGTGGAGGAAGTAAAAGTTTTGAAAACTGGTTGAATCCCAAATTTTGGAAGTAAAAAGTTTTGAACTGGTACAATCCTAGAGTTAAATTGTTCTCATCAGTCCACCTAAAATTAAACTGTAATTTACCCCTGCACTTATCCTCACTTTTATTTTTTCCTTTTCCTGATCGGCTATCTTCGCACTGGTATGATGGATTGTCGGGGCATTCCCCTGTAGCTATCAACTCCCCTTTTATAGTGTTGGTACTTCTCTTGTACAGAATGAATATATTTTTGTTGAAAAAAATTGAGCAAATATTAACCCTATGCTTTCCTCGTAGCTGAGCCTAGATTTTTCTATGGTTATCTCTTGAAATGATGTCCGGCAAGTGAGTGATTGAAGCTCCGAATCCACTACTCCTATCCTCCTATGTATTGTGAGGTTGTAATGGCCGGGAGTTGTTGGAATGAGCCTCACTTATGATTAGGCATTTCGTTAGACCATCTAGCAATTATTAAAGGGGGTATTGGAATTTTTAGTCAGATTGGAATTTTTAGTCAGAAACTGTACTTAGCCTGACTTTTTTTTTAAAAATCAGCATAAAAGCAATGACATTGGTAATGGGGAAGGTTATGTTAACTACTTAGTAATGAAGTAAACAAGCTGTATGGCTACGGTTTGCATTGCATCAATAAAAATACTGGTAGATGTTTCTATAATTAAAGTTGTGATACTATGCCGCTGTACAGATAATTTATGCAAAAATTGCTCTCTAAGCTTTTTAGCATTTTTTGTTTTATGTGGATGATGCTTATTCAACTGCTAGATTGAAATATCAATCTTTTCTACGAGCAGAATGGACAACGTCGATAAGGATTTGGTGTCGTTATATGCATAAGGATTTGGGTTCTGGACACAATTTTATTCTCCCTCCGTCCCTAAATAAATGTCCGCTGATTAACTCTCGCCCGTGTCATTTTGTCTTGAGTCTTTAACCAGAAGTTGGGTATGGGTTACTATAGGGTTGGGAGTTCTGGACTGATTTAGCAATCAAAAGATGAAAAACCAGGAATAGGAGTTCTGGACTGATTCTAGCAATCAAAATATGAAAAACCAGATACAACTGTTTCAACATTGAATACGATTTCCGACGTACTAGCTTTATTGGAATTTTTAGCGTATTTGGACCAATTCTATCGATCAAAAGGTGAAAGACCGGATGCAACTGTTGCAAGATTGGATACCCTTTCTGACATACTAGCTCTGTTAGAATTTTTAAGGGTTTTTTTTAACTCGAATCAACACTAGAAAGTGAGTATTTCCCCTTCATCTAAAATGCTCTGTGTAAATAATTCTCATGAGTTATCTTACCGTAAACCATCAGATTATTTCAGTTGCAAGATTAAGAAATATCTGAATTTTCTGCAGGATGCCGGCTGTTCAATTAACTGTGTCAATATAATAACAATTTGTTAGATGATGCTTGAAGCAAACTCTATTTGATTCTTATCTAGGAGTTTTGGCGAAGATCCTCGACATTGAAAGATGTCAGTAATGCAGGTGGAGATCAAAAGAATGTGGTCAATATCTGAAGGGAAAAAATTTAATAGTGCTATCCTTTTGATTTGAGTTCTTAATTGGAGGCCCAATGTTTTTTTAATTAATCTTTGATATTCGTTATGAATATACATCTTATGCAGTACATGAAAATCTTTGAGAAGGTTAAGAGGTGCTCTGTAAACGGGGGAATTGTCTCTGTTGTTATAATGGTGTTTCTATGAATGTCGTAGTTCATAAACATTTAGTTTTTGCAGGAGTTGGAAGAGTATGGCTTTTGCTCTTTGGTGACCAAACTCAGTGGACCGTGGATCTTTTTGCAACGTTGACTTCAGTTGACAAGGTACTTGTGATTGTATAATAATTCCGTCAAGCTAAAGGCCTGGTGTCCATGATGTTATTTCTTTCAGGGATGCCTGATAAAACTTTGTATGCTGGCGATCTCATTGACGTACTGAAGAAAAAAACATGATCCTAACACCTTCAAAAGTATGATATGTGTTGCTCGCAATGGCGTTTTTTCCTGAGATATTATGGTTGACTTTTTGACTAGAACTCAACGAGTTATCAGGAAGTTCTTGATATTCTATCCCGAAGCCTGTGAATCTGGGAGTATATTTTAGGGTCCTCTTCTTGAAGGATTAAACATACATGCAACCAATCCAGCAGAGAGCAATTTTGCCAGTTATTGTCTGGACGACTTTCCTGATGTTGAGATTTATAGCACTTGTTTGGGTGATGTGTAAGTGTTTCTTGGATGGAAGATAGGTATGGTCGTGCGTATCCATTTTTCTTAAGATTACTGTTTTACATGCAGATAAAGGTGTCCCAAGTCAACTCCATGATTAATCCCTAAGCTTTGTGGTGTTCATTCTGTTTTGAGCAGCAACAACAATGATATGTGTAAAGAAACTCTGGATCAGCAATGTGAAGTGGTAAAATATCGATCTTCTGAAGTAGTTGGAATTCCTGTATAACTTGAAATTAAGTAGAAATATGGATAGTAAGAACTTTGAAGTTTGGATAGCTTCGGTAGATAATCCTGTGTACCTATTATCAAAGTTAGAAATCTTCTACTAACGCTCGTGGTCTATTGATTAACGATGCTTCAGTAGCCTCCACCAGTCCAAATGATTCATCTTGATTCAATTGACAGGTTCAGAGGAGGACGGCAAGAGGGGATAAAGAGGGCAGCTCCCATATTATGAAGTATGGAAATACTATGCTTGGCAAGAATCTTCTGTTCTCTTACTTGGATACAAATACTGCAAGTGATAACTGTGCCTTCATCAGACACAATTCCTTGGCACTAATTATGAAGGTTGTTGGCCAACGTGATGCGGAGGTCCTTCGTTTTTGGCACAAGGTTTGTTTTGTTTGCTTTGTTTACCAATCTTGATTCATCATTTTATTTTTCCAATAAGCATGTGAAAATCCAAGGTTATACCGAACTCTGGTTTAAAATGTTATCGGAACTTGTCATCTGCACAAAAATGAGCGAACTTGCTGTCCTTGGATTAATTGTTGTGTTATTAATCCGTGAAGTATTTTGTCCATTTTTCCAGTACTGCAAGGCTCTCAAAGGATTTCAAAATAAATTCACGGCCGAGAAGCAATTGCGTTTTGTAGTAAAGCATAGGGTGCGTGGAGATGATAGTATGATGTCTATTGAGAAGATTGTGTTCAGATCTACAGATGGTCTGATGACAGTCGAAACCGTTAGACCAGTTGGGCAGCCTCTTGTAGATAACTGGAGCTGCTTCAAAACACTTGTGAGAATTTACTCATCCATCTACCAATCTTGTTGTTTAGTTTTGTGGAAGTGTAAAAGTTAGTCGCACATATTGACAAATGAATTGGGTGCTTATGGAGGCTTTGGTTGCACTCGTTTTGTGCAGGTGAGGACTTATGAAAAACATTGTGAATCTCTGTCGAAGTATAGTACAAGTTATGCACGTGCCATTGCTGGCGCATGTAATATCGGGGTTAAGGTGGAGTAGATGGCGATGGATTCGGGTATGGCTTGCCATGCGTGATGAACATTGAGTCATCATCTGCTGCATGGTTTTGTGCAGCAACCATAGGTTTCTTCCATTGTTAAATAGATGAAATAAAATAGTGGATGGTTTTGAAGTATGAAGTCCATGTAGGAAACGTTATCATTTTTTCCGGTTGTATCATGACTAAAAGGTTGCCATGTTGAATATAAAAAAATAGCTAAATTTGATTTTCTAATCTTATATATAATGTTGATCCATGTCTTCCATAAGAGTGAAAATGATCTAGAGTCCAACAAAGATGCAAAAAAAAAGTTAGTACAATCTTTATAATAGAGGACGATCTCTAAAATTTCTCCCCGTTCAAAAGTTGAAGCCCCAAGAAACCAGTTTGCTAAACAACCTTTATAATCGAGGAGTCACTCTTGTAATCAACAATATATTCTATTGTTAGTGACCTCAAAATGAAATTACCGATAAGTAATTTTATAAGTCATAAGTGCTTCTCTATTTGCAGTTTAATTTACTCATTGTAGATTGAGCGTGGGTTACCAAGCAAGGGTGCAATTTCCCAAAGGCGATCGTGAACGTCCTTTGAGACAGCTCTGTGAATGAAGGAATCTTCTAGCATCATACTGAATCTTTGTGAAAACAAATGTTGAACGAAGAAAGTCTATAAAGCGTTAAAGAACTTCAGAACTTCATTTGGGTCATTCTTTAGGAAAATAGCACTAAGAATCTTACTAACTATTGATTGCATAACATTCATGCTGTAATCAATTGTCAAAAGCTCACTCTTGCTAGCCAAAAATCCATCGCCAAAACAATCGAGACCCAATCTACATTGATCTCTCCGTAATAATTATATAGCAGTTCACTGAGGGTTTGATCTCTTCGTCCTAAATAAGCTCGAATGCGGTAAGCAGTTGGAGACAAACATTGCCAGCTATTGAGCACCTTGTTCTGCCATGAAAATAATTCTTCAGCATAATATTCAATGATAACAATGCAATAGCAACCAGCTGCAAGTCGAGGTTACTATTACGAGAACTAAGCAACTGCTTCTCCGCAGAGAACAATTCCAAAGCTTCTGCCTTATAGCAAGAGATTGGGGAAAAAAAATAGATGCACATAGTTCCCATCAAAATCAGCACTAAGAGGTCCGCACATAAGAGGGTTGATCATCACCGTATGATCCTTGTGATCATAAATTGATAACACCTACAAAGAATGTTTGTGCATAATCAGAGGGCGATTAATAAAAACAATATCTGCATTCATTGTACACTAATGTACCACTTCAGCAAATTTAAAAAACGTATGCCCTTTCCACATTTTACGTGTTAGGTTAACTACCTCTGAACTCAAATGTTATCCTTTGAGCAATTTCGAAAGGTAATCCGATTTCGTGGACACCTCTGTATCCGTTGCAAGTTATAATGCTTCGTCGATAACGTACTTGATGTTCAGTTTAGTTAACTTACCTACTTACTATTGCAACTGCATTCCACGAATTCATAATGTTATACCGGTGCGCGTGGTGTTCGGGGCTACTTAGATGATTGGAATTGCTTGTATGCACAAGCGACAAACTTTCGCTTCTGCCAGGATTGCCCTCGTGTGTGTGTGAAGTTGTGAAGTTGTTATACTTTATTCAGGGTTGTTTTGGTCGTTTGGTGTGCTCTGAGTGGTGGCTTCCACGGATTGGGGTGGTTAGATTGTGAATTATTCTTATTTTTACTTTAATAATGGGTTTCTGAACTTTTTATGTTTTCCTTTCCTGTTCTTTTTCCCTTTATTTGCATTAGGCTCTGAGTTGTTTCGCGGGGGTGATTTGGTAATGTTACTGGTGGATTGATTTCGCTCTCCCAAGGGTAAATCTGTATGTTCAGTACGGTTTGTCAGGGTAGGGAAGGTCCTGACATGGAATTTGTTTGCTGCGGTCTGATGGATTTGATGGTGATAATCTGCAAAAGATCTTCTGTTCTGAATATTTGTTGCTCAATTTATTAGTGTTTGGTTTGTGTGGAAGGGTGATCGATGGCCCCAGATCTGATTGTGAGGGTAATCGATGGTTTGGAATTGTTGAACTTGGATATCAACAGTTTAAACTCTGCGATTTCGTTTATCGCTGATGCGAGTGGGAAGAAATTAACTATTTAATACTCGACTGTGGTTGGAAAATTTTATAGCTATATTTGTTACATCATGATAGTTATTGTACAGTTATTTGTATGTGCCACCAGGACCACTGCAGGAGAACCACTGTAGGATGATTGGACTTGTTTGTACGATTGAGCGATGAATTTCTTGTTCTTCCAGGATTGCCCTTGTGTGTGTGTAAAGTTGTGAAGTAATTTTTCTTTGTTGATAGTTATCCTGGTTGTTTGGTGTATTTTAGCTGACAGCCCTCGTGTTCTTGTAATCTGCAGAAGATCTTGTGCTCTGAATTATTGTTGCTTGGGTTATCAGTGTTTGGTTGGTGTGGGAAGGTAATCGACGGCCCCAAAGTTTACTGTAAAGGTCATCGATGGCTTCGAATTGGTGGGACCTGGATATCCACGGTTTGGTCTACATGACGGCCCTGAAGTTTTTTACTGTAAAGGTCATCGACGGCTTCGAATTGTTGGGACTTGGATATCGACGGTTTGGTCTATATGACGGCCCTGAAGTTTACTGTAAGGGTCATCGACGGCTTGGAATTATTGGACTTGGATATCGATGGTGTGGTCTCTATAACTTGATTTATCGCTTTTTTCATGGTTAGGGAGTGAGTGAATAATTTCTCAAAACTGTAATGTTTGTTTGGATTTGGTACATGTTGCCAATGATTGAAACGTCAGGATACGCTGATGTTGGTTGATTTAGTATACCTGCATGAATTTTGAACGAATTTGTTTGTTAGGAGAAAGAATGTTATGTAAGGGTGGGTAGAAATCTTCTGTTTAATGCTCGACTGTGGTTCGGAAATCTTATAGTGATATTTGTGACATTAGGGCAATTGTTGTACTGTCATTCTTGTGTGCCAGCAATTTGGCCTCTCGGTGAACGAGGGCTGTACAGTTAGCTCGTCAGAGGAAGGTTGACACCGTCTGTACGGGTGAGTGATAAACTTTGTGTTCTGGCAGAATTGCCCTTGTGCGTGTCTGTAGCTGTAAGGTTGTTTAGTTTTTTTCAGGGTTGTTTGGGTCGTTTGATGTGCTCTGGGTACTGGCCCCCACCTCTTGGGATATTTATTAGCTTTATTCGTTGTTCTGAATCAAAATCTGTTTGCCTCTGTTTGGTGGGGCAGTGAAGCTCCTGACATGACATTTGTTTTGAGTCGTTTGGTGTGCTCTGGGTACTGGCCCCCACCTCTTCGGATATTTATTAGTTTTATTCGTTGTTCTGAATCAAAATCTGTTTGCCTCGGTTTGGCAGGGTAGTGAAGCTCCTGAGATGACATTTGTTTGCCGAGGTTCGATGGATTTGATAGTGATGATGGACACAAGATCTTGTGCTTTAAATTCCTGGTTCTGTTTATTGGTGTTTGTTTTGTCGTACATTGCTCTGTCGTTGATCACGTTGGCTACAGAATTTCTGACATTAGTGTAAGTAGCGTTGGCCGGTGTCAGAAGACGATTAGTAGTCCTGTAATTGTTTGTCGGCGTCATTGACGGGCTGAAAATTGTTGTACTTGGATGTCGGCACAATTTACCCTGTGCCCAAATTATGTGTGAGGGTTATCGTGTGGTGATGTCATGGTACAATAAATGGTAGTTACAGCTCTGTTTGGTTGTCTATTAATTGGATGTACTTGGATATCGGCACGATTGACAGCCCAAGTTGTATTATGGTGATATCCATGACATCACGGCAATTATTGTACTATTGTTTCTTAATATTACTCTCGCCGTGAGTATTTGTTTTTTCATAAAGGAAATTGATTTTAGCACTCTATTCGTAATCATTGACACCTCACTTTGTGTGTTAATTATGTGGGAAAACAAAACTAAGAGTGCGATGTTATTAGCTACAAGTGAAGTGCCAAACTAACCTTCCTTTCAGGAATATTTGCGTTTTTAAGATTGTATTTGTCGTTTAATTTATAGTTTTTTAAATGATGTTCTGCACTCTGTTTAATAGAGCAAATTACAAATTATAAAATACTATCTATGTTGCTTATAAACGACATTACGAATTACTCCTAAAAGATATGATTAATCTTTCCGTGAAGCTGTAATAATAGTTGAATTGTCAGACTTCTCGAAACGAAGGGAGTATTATACGGGGTAATTTGCGTATATCTTGTTTGGTTGGCATGGGTTAGTATGTCGTATCCACTGTGGCCAATATTTTGGGCTTATTTACAAGTTTGCCCAACATTGGAACCGGTTTATAGCATGTCAAACTTATAAATATTGGTTTCTTAATTCTCTGGTTGGGGTGAGTTGATCGAGAGGCTAGCAATGATGCACGGACCAAACGTTTCCGATAGCAGCAGGAGGCCATGGTATGTTACACGAATACCAACGTTACCCGAGGAACAAAGGTTGCCTCATACTGCAGCAGGAGAAGATCGGATTTGGGCACTTTACTCGCAACTTAAACTTGAATTATGCGCTGTGTTGCGCCGATTGCAAGAAACGGCGGATGGATGTCGAGTGTTGGGTCAAGTTCTGGCGGAGACACCAGAATTGCCATTGATGAGGTATCTTGATGAGGAAATACAGAAATACATGGCAGTTGAGAGTGCTATTGATCCAGAGGATGGGGCAAATGCGAGCACAATAGAAGATGAACCGATGGCTGATGAAACTGAAAATTCAACAGATTTGGTGCAGAATGGTTGTTAAATTTAGTGTATTGCTTGTATTGGGTTAAACCGATGTGTGGTTGGCTTTTATATATATATATATATAGTTGCGATACTTATTCGCTTGTCGTTGAGTTATGTCCAATTGATAACAATTGAGCATGCAATCTCTATGGTTGAGTTCAGTGTTCTGGGGGCTTGCTGGTTGATTAGGCGGTGTTGCATGTTTTGTGTTACAGTGGCTACGGTGTTAGTTTAAAAGAAAGACATAATAGCCTTGTGTTTAGTTATCTTACCATTTTGGGTTGTTAATTACTGAACCGGATATGGAAATAGTAGGATGTCTCCAACATTGTTGATTGCTTTGAGAAAAATATTAAATATTTAGATTGATTTGGGTTAGGGATCTATGGCTTGATTCTAATTGACAGCTCTTATTTTGTACTTAATAAAATTTCAGCGATTTAAGGTGTTAAACATGATTAGAACGTGATTTTAAGAATACTTGAGCTCACTGATCAACTACAAAAGGGGAGGTGTGGATAGTGTCGACTGTAAAAGGTGTATGCTTGGTCGGGATGATGAAATGTTTGAAGGGTGATTATTGACTTGCTGATTATTGGTAATGATTAGACCGTTTGATTTGTCAACAGCCCTGCTTAGTTGGCTTGATTTTTTGTAATACTGGTTCTATTGATAAATGGGAGGGAATAATTACAAATTGTTTTGGGATTAATAGTAAAATGAGTAAATTAAACTTTATGTGGTATTTATTTTGGTGGTTTTGTTGAGAGGCTTGAGATTGTGTCATGATTGTGGTAATGAAATCGGATAAGAAAACACTTGTATTTCGGATTAAATGTTTGTGCTTAAATTTTGTTGGTTGATTCGAAATAAATAAGATGGCTAACTATTTGTGGTGAAGTGATTGGGAATTGGCAAGACAATTGAATGTGATAGAAGGTGGCTGAGTTTTACTGGTGACTTTTGCCGATGAAAAAGTTTGCGCGCCATATACTTATTTAGGGACGGAGGGAGTATTAAACAGTTGATCAGGCGAAGAATGTTGTGAAATGTTGTTAATACAATTTTATAAACAAAAAAATGAGACAGGAGCTGTGAAAACACGAAAAGCATATTTGTTAGTACTATTGTGTTGATCCAGATGTTATGAAAACACGCCAATGTGTTGGATTAAATTTGTGATAATGAAGTTTTAGGGTAGTTGATAGAGGTGCAATACAAATATATGTTTGCAGCATTACGGCAATACACGGATATAGTATTAAAATTGCTAATTACTACAGTTAGAACAATACATAGTTGACTGATGAAATTACTGTTGGTAAACAAACAACTATGGCCAGCAAAGAGCATGTTGAAGGAAATGGATTTGGAGAATCGAGAGGTTGGGATTCTAGGAACAAGATATTGAGTTACTGTGTTTCTTGATTGAAGGATGTTGCATCATCATCTGTATTGGTGTACCAGTAAAATGTTCGCTCACATCCTTCTTGATCAAACACCATTGCTATCAAATTTAGATCAACATCCATGCTAAAAACAAGTGTATCATCTTCCCTCAGAGTATGGGCAATCACAAATGATTCCCAACCCAGACCACGTAGGCAACCATCAGCATACGAAATATACCAAGCTTGTTCTTTTGTTTTGACAGTAAATTGGTTTAGACCTTCGCCATATGCTAGCTCTTGGAGTGTTGCGCACAGTTCCTGGGTGCAAAAGAGTTTGCTTACATCAACGAATTTAATTTGAGTAACTAGAGTGTAAAAAATAGTTCAGGTATCTGTGATTTGGTTAGGTATTATATAAGTTGAGGAAGGAATACCATTACAGCCCAATTAGCTGGAGTTATTTTCCTGCAAAATCGATATTCTGCACCGATTTGTCGAAATAGATGGGGCGTACATGCTGTTAGCAAGTTGGCTGCACATTTATGCACAGAGTAATTAAAAACTGTAAATTATCGAATGGTTGATCTAAATAATTGAGGACGTCGTTGGACCTTACCGCCGGTGACCTTGGTGAACATTTGATTGGAATCCCATGTTGATGGTGCATTCAGATGTTTAACTGGTTCAGTTGTACTCCAATTGTACTGAATTGAGTTTCCTTTGCAGTCAAAAATAAACATATCAAGCATTAAATGACCAATTAATCCAAAGAGTGCGGTGTAGCCTTTGCCAAAGGTGTGGTCAAGGATTATGTTTTCCCAACCAATGGTTATAACAAAATCTTCTATTTTGGCATGGTAACTTCGTTGGCCGCTCTTTATCATGACAATTGCTTGCCTGGGTGCAAACATGTATTGTTGAAATAGAGATGGAATTTGCTGCAGGGATTTGTTTACCAAATTATGGTTAGCGATCAATTGCTAATGTGAGGACAAGAATGTTGTTGTGAAGGAAGATGAAAACATACCACTTTCATCTCGCTGTATTGTAGATTAATTGGAGCTAAAAACCAGCAGGAATGATGTACTGAATGTAGGTCAGATAGCTAATTAGAGAGCATAAAAACAGCAATACTAATGTAATGGGTAGAGTTTAAATACGCAAGATACCAGGGTGCTGGTCTGGAGAACCAAGTTGGTTGATTGCTCTCAAATGAGGTTGAATATACTGTGGCGTACAGTTGACTAGGGATTCCATCCAATACTTGAATTGGTCGCAGGCATCCCATTCAAAGATTGTGCCCAGGTTAAACATGCTGGAGTATCGAATTATAAATTCACGATTAACAACATAGCGTAGCCTCTTTGAAGTGCGTGGGAAAGATGATGCAACCAGCACCAGCCTTCCATCGTCTGTTTGTAAGTAATAATCTGATCCACGACGTTCTGTTCTGGTATTCTTACGCACGGTTATATTACCGACGAATGTTGGACAGGTTGACGCCAACCAATCCTGGGATTTTGGATGCATGGTTTGGTTGCTGGTGAATCACGGGCCTGATCTGGGTGAGAATTAGTATACGGAGGTGATTAATTTGGTGTCGCGCTACTTTGCCACGGTGATAAATGTAATTTTGCGTTGGGTAATCTCGTGAACTATATTCTGAGTTGTGGGGAAAGCTGAATCATGATGTACAGCTTAATTTGTAGTTTTTCTAATTTGACACAGAGCAAACTAATAACTAATCTACGATATATTATGCAGAGTACAGAGTGAAAAAACATGCTGTGCCAGAATTTAGTTAACGCTTGGGCGAGTAAATATTAGCAGTTAAGAAATTATGTATGTATAATTGAACGCAAAGAAATTAGAACTTACTTGGATAAGTATTGCGTGGCAGATGCCCTCAACGAGAACAAGCTGTTGAACCCATGATTTACAGCATCCAGTTACCCATATTTATGCATAGAAGTAGAACATCTTCTACCGGTGTCATAATGGTTTCGGTCGCCAAGTAACGAAGGTGGTTTTTGGGTGCTAAAGAACTGCTTTGTTAATATTGTGGTTCTACTGTACAGTACACCTGTAGCAAAAAATCTAGGCGAGGACAGAGAGTACGGAGTAATGTATTTGTTTGTTGGGGGTGTTTTGCACCAGGTTAGCTGGACATCAGAGATGGATTCGATGTATATATTTTACTGTTGATAAAGCAGATGACAACAATCACCATCATACGATTCATATCTCGTATATTATATATATTCTGCTCATAAAATCTATGACGTGAATTTATATATTTATGATGACCGGTTGTAGTACTGATTTTGCTGAGTATATGAGGGGTTAAAATCTGCGTTGTCAGAATAGTTGGATACTCGCGTACTGTGATGGAGACAAAATAATAGAGTGTTTCAATTGTATTGTAGGGTTCATGAACCAACAATTTGGATTGGATTATTTCTCAATCTTTATAAATTAAAAAAACAAAAAAATTAGTGTTTTGGTACTGCGAAATGAATTTAAGAATAAAAAATGAGGAATCAAATCCCAGTTTCCAATAGTACTAGAAATAAAGAAGGCTTATTTTGTAGTTTCTGTTTTATTTCCTTCAAAATAAAATTGGAGGTTGTGATATTATAGATTTTGAGATTCATATAGTCAGGGCAAAGTAATAATGATAGATAACTAATTATCAAATTAATGTGTGCACAAGAGATGTGGTGACTGATTAAAGAATTAAAAAAAATGAGTGAGTATTACTGTGTTAGTTGAATAAAAATTATTATGAAGTGTAAAAGCGAGTATTGAGATTATGTATATAGTGCCTGTAGATGAACTATGAATAACGCGAGGAATTTAGGATTTTGAAAAAATTGTTCAATAATCATGTGAAACAAAGTAATACATACTTGTAACAAGAAATTATTAGAGAATCCATTAAACCCATTTAAAAATGTGTTGAGTGTTACAAATTATAAGCAATTATTGATATTGCTTATAATAATTAATAAATTGGATAAGTATGTGAAATAAGTTGGGTTAAATTTCTAGAGAAAAATTATTTGTTATGCAGTTCATTGCGAATTAAATTAGTTAATCGAGTTTAGTTTGCAGGATTATTTAACCTCTGTTGATAAAGAACCAGATTTGGCAATAATAGTTCATAAATACTGATTTATTATTTAGGTGACGTAGATGACGTATTGTGCGTGAGATTCTAGGCTGCGAAAAAACTTAAGAAAAATGCATGATGTAATTATAATAAAGGCCTGAAGAAAGTGATGTGCGTTGAAGGTACAATTGTTTGTTGGTACAACAGTATCAGGTGTTATTGCTCTGCCTTGGATGTATGTGACGGTACACTGAATAGATAATAAAAAGGCAAATAGAGGTCCAAAAAAAAAAAACAGAGAAGAGAACTATAAAAGCATAAGCTGAATTATTTGTTCCTTCTTTGTTGATTGATGAGAAATAGTTCGTGTTGTTTATTTGCACCAAAGATTAACGGCTATCGAACGGGTATGTATGTGCGGAGCTATTAATTTTATATTCTTTGACAGAGTAGAAATCACTGTTAGGATATTTCGTTGGTCATGAGCAAAATTAGGGAGAATCAGGATCGTTTAACTGTTTTAGTTTGTGTAAATATTATTCTTGCTGCTGGTTGGTACAAACTGTTGTTATTCATATGGGGTTACTGGATTAGAATAGCCAGATAGGATAATTTTGACGAGCTAGGTATGGTAAACAATTTTTAAAATTTGTTTGACATGTCTTTGATGAATAGTAATCGCTGTTGCGTAGAGTTGGTATGGGTAGAGCTGTTAATAATTAATATCAATTTTTCGAATAATATAATTGTAATAAATAATACTGTGGCTTTCTGTGACGTATTTGTTTGTTAGGTATGATTCATATTTTGTTATTCTATTTTTTGTTAATATTGGTGTTATTGCTATCTCGTATGAACTTTTGTTATTCTTACACATTTACCAGAGTAGGATAATTGATAAGGAGAATTTCTTAAGCTTAGATGTAATCAAATATTTCTCAGATCTGTTTAACGTCTTGTCAGTGAATACTAATGGCTATTGTGTAGATTTAGTGTAATTACAGTTCTGAAAGATGACTGTCAAATTCGTGAGAAATAAAATACTAGCAAATCAAGTGCGAATAATGTTATTGCGTTTTACAGTACCTTTGGTTTGTTAGCTATCATGGTTGCGAAGAAGAAACCTCGAACTTCATATGCTCAGCTGCCACGAGAAACGAAGGATAGGCGAAATCAACAGCGTCGAGAGCTGGATTGTAATCTTGCAGACGTAGTGAGAGCAAAACGCAATGAACGATGCAGGCTTGCTTATGCGAAAAAAGCGAATAAATCTCCTGAAATTGGAGAATGTAAAAAAGCTAAGCTTAGTAATAGCTGCACAGAGTTACTGTTGGGGGAACAAAACAACCATGGAAAAGTAATACAATCAATTTCCACGCCAGTTTTGTTTGAAAAACAAACTGAGGAAATAGTATGTTCCATGACGGCTGAAAAAACTGGTCATGCAAAGCGCATAAGAGTTGCAGTTGAGACAACACCAAGTGGAACAATATCAGCCTATCGAAACAAGGCTTCTATATCGTTTCCCGCAAATGTATGCATGATGATGCATAATGGACAGCATGACCTTGCATTTGCTGATCATGCAGATAGGCATCTCAATATTCAAAATTCTGATAGAGATAGGCATGACGAATGTTGTGAACAAGTATGTTTACAAAAGGATAGAGGTCACAAAAAAACAACACGGGTGGTTTGCGGTTCAGAGCCATGCAAGAACGTATGCACAGAAATGGTTAATACCATGGTAGATACAGGATCTGCCTATTATACGAACTCAGAAATTGAAACTGAGCAAGTAGCAGTTGAGGTGATGCAAACAGATGAGTATTACATGCAATCGTTCGTGGCTGGTGTTCTCCAAGAGGTTTCCCAGTCCTCTGTTCGATGTTCTGCAACCAGCATACATGAGATGGGTGAGCTTCATATCTGACCTGATATTTTAGATAGTATAGTTAAAGAGTGAGTAGGCTATCTGAGAACGTAATTGTTAATTTCAAACTATGCAATGGCTGATCTAATGATAAGCTATTATATTAGGTTCGAGCTCGCGCACAGCAGTTGCAATTGAGAAAAGGCCAAGTATGATTGCCAAACTAAAACTCAAATATCATTTTGTGATATTAAATTATTGTGCGGAACACCTAATAATTTGCTGTTATTGTGTTATTGAAACATAGGTAAAAATAATGCAAGTAGCGGACGAGTAATCCCTCGTAGGCGTCGAATACCAACTGAGACATTTGTGTTGCCAACTGTACCTCGATGTATGCACTGTGATGCAAAACGCTTTGCCTTTGAACCTGATGGTTTCTGTTGTTCTAAGGGTCAAATCTCTGTGTATCCTTTCCGCGCCCCAGCTAAGCTACTGGAACTGTATCGAGGTTCTTCGAAATTATGCAAAGATTTTCGAAGTCATATCCGCCCGTATAATAACATGTTTGCTTTCACTTCTTTTGGCGTAACTCTTGATCCACGATACACCAAAAAACATCAGGGAATCTATACTTTTCGTGCCCAAGGTCAAATCTATCATTTCATGGATGGCTTGTATCCTGCAGATGGAAAACCCTCCTATCTTCAGTTGTATTACTATGACACTGCCAAAGAAGTTGAGCACAGATTAGAATGTCTTAAAGATCTAAATAGGGACATTATTACTGAACTTATAGATGTCTTGAAACCCAATCCATACTCAAAATTTTTCAGATCTCTGGCAATGACACCAAATATAGAATCATATGAGATAAGACTTAAAGCTGATCCAATAGTGAATGATAAAACATTTGATCAGCCAACGGCATCACAGGTAGCACTGATCTGGAAGGATAATGAAGATGATTCGGAACTCAGAGAACGTAATATATTAGTTGAGAAGCATGATGGTCATAGTGTTACAATCAGGTATTACTATGGATGTTATGATCCTCTTCAATATCCATTGTTATTTCCGTATGGAGAGCCAGGATGGCATCGTGGTATTAAGAGAAATAACCCCAACAAACGTGTGACTCAATCAGCTAATCGGGTGGTAGGTGGATCTAATACATGTACAACAGTAGAACAACTTCTCGGTGCAGAATCTTTGCGTAAGTTTCATACTCTTGTAAAGTATTTGGTTTAAATATTAGTATGAATACATATAAACTTATTGGTGTTACCTTTTACGCCCAGATTACGAGAATACTTTTGAAAGGCAAAGTACGGTTTCAGCTCGAGAGTTTTATGCATATTTGTTTCAAGTACGTCCAAAAATTGATTCTATAATCTTAGAATCGGGTAGACTGCTTCAACAATATTCTGTTGACATGTATGTCAAAATTGAGACTTCGAGATTGGATTATTTCAGACACCACCAAGATGAGATAAGAGCAGATTTGTACCAAGGAATTATTGATAGTGTTGCACAAGGAGAATCAAAGGGATCAAAAATTGGAGCTCCTGTAATTCTGCCTGGATCATTTATAGGAGGGCCCCGGGACATGCACAAAAGATACCTAGATGCAATGACATTAGTTGATAAATATGGGAAACCAGATATATTCTTAACCATGACTTGTAATCCCAAATGGATAGAGATTACCAGTGAACTCAAAGTGCACGAAGATGTGCAAAATAGGCCTGATCTTGTTACTAGAGTCTTCCGAAGCAAATTCGAACAGCTGAAAAAGGAAGTGATCAGGAAGAAATTATTCGGTCCTGTTCAGGCATACACTTACGTAATTGAGTTCCAGAAAAGAGGTTTGCCACACGTGCATCTGTTGCTAATACTGAAGAAGGGGCACAAGCTTGTAACTCCGGAACATTTTGATCAAGTTATATCAGCTGAAATACCCAAAGAAAACGAAAATCCCCATCTATATGCTGCTGTGTTGAAACACATGATGCATGGTCCTTGTGGAAAGCTTAATATAGGTAATGTCTGCATGAAGAATGGTAAGTGTAAAAACCATTATCCCAAAAAATTCACGCAAGCTACAACCGTTGCAACGGATGGTTATCCAATTTATCGACGAAGGAATGATGGCAGGCAAGTTCGAGTGCGCCAGCAAATACTGGATAACAGATGGGTTGTGCCTTATAATCCATATCTATTAGCTATGTTAGATTGTCATGTAAATGTTGAGATTTGCTCCACCATTAAAGCTGTTAAATATTTGTATAAGTATATCTATAAAGGGCACGATAAAATCGTCTTCAAAATCATTGCACAGCGAAACAATGAAGTTGTTGACGAAATCATGCAGTTTCAGACGGCTAGATGGGTTACACCTCCAGAGGCAATGTGGCGGATTTACAGATTCAACTTGTTTGACATGCATCCATCCGTTATAGCTCTCCAGTTGCATCTTGAAAACTGTCAAATCGTTGGTTTTAAAAAATCAACAGAGTTGAACAGCATCGCTGATTCAGAGTTCTTCTCAAGAACAATGCTGACACAGTTCTTCCATATGAATGGATACGATAAAGATGCCAAGAAGGGGAAATTCTTATACAAAGATTTCCCAGTAGCGTTTGTTTGGTCAACGAAAATGAGATGTTGGACCAAGCGACGGCACAAGAATGTGATAGGTCGTATTGTAGCTATCAATCCATCCCAGGGTGAGCTATACTATTTGAGATTATTATTGAACCATATCCAATGTCCAACTTCGTTTTCTTATCTAAGAACTGTCAGAGGCAAGACATATAGTACATATAGAGAAGCAACGGTAGCTCATGGATTACTTGTTGATGATAAAAGTAACGAAAAATGCTTGGAAGAATCGTGCGCTTATCAGATGCCAAATTCCTTGAGACAATTGTTCTGTACTATACTTGTGTTCTGTGGTGCACTGAATCCAAGGGAGCTCCTGTTAAAATTCGAAGAGCCGTTGACAGAGGATTATGTCAAGAGGCAAGGAATGTTACCTGCTGAAGCACGTCAAACTTTATTACATTTTGTGAAGTCTGCATTGGGTTCTATGGGTAAGACTTTACAGGATTTTGATCTCGATGATTTGTTGGTAAATGAAAGTCAGGATAATCAATTATGCAAAGAAATCTTGGATGAACAGGATATAGATGTGTCGGATTTGGATCTGCTAAGTGTGACGAAACTGAATTCAGATCAATCAAAAGCTTATAGTAAGATCTTACAGGCTGTTAAGAACAGCGATGGTACCTGTTTCTTTGTGGATGGTCCCGGTGGCACGGGGAAGAGTTTCTTGTACCGTGCTTTACTTGCAACTGTAAGATCTACCAAAGGTATTGCTCTAGCAACTGCTACTTCAGGAGTTGCTGCATCAATTTTGCCTAATGGTCGCACTGCACATTCAAGATTTAAGATCCCACTGGAAAGAGATGGCAAGATAACCTGCAATGTTGGCAAACAAACAGGTTTAGCCAAACTACTGAGAGCAACTTCGTTAATTATATGGGATGAAGCATCAATGGCTAAAAGACAGACTATTGAGGCGCTAGATAATCTATTGAGAGATATAACAGAGGTCAATAGTTTATTTGGCGGCAAAGTTGTAGTTTTGGGTGGAGATTTTAGACAAGTGTTACCAGTCATACCAAAGGGTACAAAGGAGGATTGTATAGATGCCAGCTTGGTGAGATCGCACATATGGGTTTCTCTTACAAAATTCACGTTGAAGGAAAACATGAGAGCTAGAACAGATCCTGCGTTTAGCAAGTATTTGTTGAGGGTTGGTAACGGAGAAGAATCACGCAATTTAAATGATGAAATAGCAATTCCTCCGTCAATGATTATCTCGCCCGGGGAAAATATTGCAGCTGTGGAGCAACTTATAACTTTTGTGTTCCCAGATTTAAAACGTTATTTTGTTGATGCAATATCTATGACACAATCTGCAATACTAGCACCCAAAAATGATTCCGTAGATGAGATAAACAAGCTGTTGATCAATAGATTTCCGGGAAAAGAGTACATCTATACAAGCATTGATGAAACAGTTAATCCAGCAGATCAAGGTCTATATGTTGATTTCGTACACTCAATATGTCCTCCTGGAATGCCAGCTCACCAGCTTGTGCTAAAGGAAAATTGCCCAATAATGATGTTGCGGAATTTGGATCCGTCCAAGGGATTATGCAATGGAACGCGCTTAATATGTCGGAAATTGCATAAGCATGTTATAATGGCAGAAATAGCTGTTGGAGAGCATCAAGGCGATATTGTATTTATACCTCGTATTTCATTACAGCCAACTGATGCCAAGCTTTATCCCGTGCAATTCACCAGGCGTCAATTCCCAGTAAGACTGTGTTTTGCTATGACAATAAACAAAGCTCAAGGACAAACATTGGATATTGTTGGCGTTAATTTGCAAGAACCTGTATTTTCGCATGGACAACTATACGTTGCTCTTTCTCGTGCAACGACAGCATCGAAAATAAAAGTCATACTAGGTCCTTTTTGTGATGGAAACAGGACTGCAACATCGACAAAAAATATTGTGTATGACGAGATACTAAATGAGGCGTGCTCAGATTGAATAAAACAAGACCCGCAGCTATTGACTCTAAATGTATTGATAAACATGAGCAAAGGAAAGGTATTTACTTTTATTGGCTCTCTGTTGTCAGGGATTGGTTTAGAGTTAATGTTATTTGAATTCGTGGTTATGTTTATAATAATATAGGCATTTAGACAAATTATATTCGTATGCCATCATATTCCCTTGCGTGGATATCAAATATTCCCGCTAATACTATGCACCTTTGTAATTGCAGGTTAGCGTTGTTGTGTAAGCTATGGCAGAAAATTTGTTTACAATTGAGGATGTGAAAGAAGGAATGGTGAACTGGACGGTTAAGGCAATGGTGATTGAAAGAGGTTATCCTAGGATAACTTCGACGAGTCAGACTTATCAAAAAATCATACTAATTGATTCTAAAGTAAGTGTAATTTATCCCATGCTTTTGTCTAATAAAGGTGCAATTAATTTCCTGATCTGAAATAGTTTTAGAATATTGTGTGTAGGGTACTAAGATGCAATGCACTATCTGGAATACAGATATACCAGTCCTTGAAGATACCCTTGAATTATATCACAGTTACTTAATAAGTAATGCCAAGGTAGACACAACAGTACCAGAATTCCAGATTTTTGATAATCCTCTGCAATGGACTCTATCTGAGCGAACACCAATTGAAGAAATCCCAGACGCTGTGTACGATATTAGGCATGTGAAATATGAATATGTTTTGCTTCGAGATTTGGGTGAATACGTTCACAATAAAAGAGGTTTTGGTATGTTTGTTCAAATATTTATTCATCGTGGTATTATCGATTATATCTCAATAAGTTACTAATGTTTCAGTTTTGTAACACGACAGACGTTCTTTTCGCTATACTTGATATTGGGGCTAAGCGCACCACGAAAGATAAGCATATCGTACAGAACATAACTATTATTGATTCAAGGTATCAGATGTTTTACATGCTATTATTATTATGATATATGTATTTGCTGGCACAATTAAACAAGTAATCTAACTTTTACACATTATTGTTACTGATTATCTTGACTGTTACGCGCACAAATGTGTTAAAAATTTATAGCAATACTCTAGCAACACTTGTGCTATGGGATCAGTATGTGGAACAGGAAGGTGAAATAATGCGTCAGCTTGAAGGACTTTTCCCCGTTGTTCAGGCAACAAGAATGAGAGTAAGCTTGTATCAAGGTAATTTGTATATGATTCTACCACTAGAGACTAGAGATGGTAAGTTATAGTTATGGTATTTCAGGATCTTAGAGCATAGAATTACCATGACATTGCAGGGTATCAAATTGCAACAAAAGGTTCCAGCATATTTACTTTCAATCCACCGATTCCAGCAGCTGAAAAATTACATTCTTGGTAAGAACATCTGCATACGCATACAGTACGAGTTTGGTTCTAAAACCAAATTTACATACTTTTGTAGGTGTATGGCAAATGCTAAGAAAATTGATAAGTTACCAGGAGCAGATACAAATACAAGTGTAACCCCATTGCGTGCTGATACACCAAACAAAGATCAGTTCAAATGTGTTAATGAACTTCCAGCTATTGTTGACAAGGTACAGCTTTAAATTCCTGAATACATGGTTCAATATGATATTGCAATAGCACAATGAGTACTATAAAATTACATGCAGCAAGAATTCTACTGGGTAAAAGTTACCTGCAAGGTTGTTGATTTAACACAACACTTTTGGTATCTGACCTGCTCAAAGTGCAATCGTGCAACGGATGCAATGGGTAATGATCCATTCTGGTGCAACCATTGTAAAAAGCGCATGCTGGGAGTGGTAAAGTAAGTGTTTGACCCTCCAAAATCTTTCCATTGAATATGCTAACTAATGATTGATTTAGTAATTAAAAAAGACTGATTATACGATTGGCATGAAAATGTTTCACAGCCTCAAATTCATCATTGAATTATCGGACAAAACAGGTTCTATTCCTGCTACCGTGTTTCAGCGAGATGCTGAAGGGATGTTTGGTATTACTGCTGAGTACATGAAAGAGAACATACAACAGGTAAATTCCATTACAAATATTATGCATAATACAGATCAATTATTGTCAATAGCTTCTAAAGGGTGCATTTGAATTTAGGGTGAGCTATCTACGTCAGCAATTGAAAAGCTATGTCCTGGCGTGAACTATGCTGTGCGAGTCAAGGCATATAATTATGCAAAATCTAGAATACCAAAGTGCCTGTATTCAGTTCACGAATACGATATTCTGTCCAAGACAAAACGTGGAAAGAGTATAAAAAATGTTTGTGAGTCAACTTCGACTACTGAGAAACCACGGAAAAAAACACGGCGACAATTATTTGTTGAAGGAGACTGCAATGCATCAAAAGATGAGGATGATCTTCCGCTTGCAATCGCTTTCAAGAAGAAGAAGAAGAAAAACTAACCCTAACAGCAGTTGCATGTTGCTGATTGACGAAACCAGCTTATAACGTATTTTGTTAAGATCACCAAAATTATATTCCATTTTGTACTAAGAGATAATAGGATTTTGTGGTCATAATACAATTCTATGCTTATGTACTAATGCATGTTGGTTTGTATGATATGATTATTAAAACAAACAATTGGATGCTATGTAATGGTCAATCTAAACGTTTTATATGAACACGATTCTTAAGTCTGTAATATAAAATTTCCTTTATTATCTACAGTGAAGATTACTCCAGTTTAACGGGTGAAAATGAGACAAGTATGCGATGGTAATACACTACATGCCAAAAATATAGTACGCTAAATGTAAGCTTTTACGGATAATAAAACTGCGTGTTGGTCTTCGAAGAGGTACGCATTTTTTTTGTCAAAATAAATATCAATTGTTAAATTCTTTGTACAATACTAATTTCTGTAAATGCGAAGTCTAAAAATTGTATGCTTTCTTCGGGCAAAATTAAAAGTAATTTTAATTTTAGTGATTATGAATTCGTAATTTGAAAGAACACAAAGGAGTTGCCCTGGATTGGCAAATTTATCCTTTACAGATTGCAGCATATTGTGTTCTGAAGCATTAGTACCTAATCATAATTTACTGAAGCAGTTCAGTTTGTTTGTCATGTACGTATTGGTAGTTGATACTTTTTATCATAAACATAATTTTGTTAATCTAAATTTGAGACATATACAAATGATCTGAAAAGTATTTCTTAATTCAATTAATTCAAAAAATATATAAATTTTAAGAACATAATGCAGGTACAAATAACCTAAACGGATGAAATGGTTTTGCAGTTTGAATGTCATTGAGGTAATTAATCAAACACAGAAAAGGCATGAACGAAACTTACCCACAGACACATTGTAGCTTTAAATTATACGGTTTTCCATTTGTATTACCTACTGTTACATATAATTAAAATATACGTTAACCAAAATAAATAATAACGTTCAGATGCGTTCAAACTTTTAGTGACAAGTTGTATTTCAGATACCAAAACATAGAGCATAGTGCATTTGTATACAATTCGAACTATAAATGTGAATCCACTAACTGTCCTTGTCATACCTTCGGGATAATGAATGGAGAATTATAACACTGCACCGAAAGAATATCCATATCATGATGTACCTGCTGCGCTGAATATCCTCCCAAGATTTCCCTCTCAAAAGCTGATGTACCCATCGATCGCAAGATTTCCCTCTAAAAAGCTGATGTACCCATCGATCGCATCGGAGTTTGTATTGTGTGCTTACCTCATACACGACAAAGAGCTAACTATAATATACGTGACATGAAATTTATAGGCACGCTGAACGTACGGTCCAATACAGAATTCAACCACAACCAATAGAGTCTTATTTTGGCTATTTCTAAAAATTCATTCTGGAATAATATATAAGAGAAATGGCTTACAACCTCTTCAGAAGTTAAGAAAACGTCAAATGACAAAGAATAGCCCTTTCTCGCAAAATGTCACCATTTTTAAGAAGATTGAATGACAGAGCAGATAAACCAGTCAAAACATTGCTGAGTTTGGTTTGATATTTGAAAAATAGTAAGAATAATAACTGGAACCAGATAAAAAAAAAGGAGTATTTGGAGTAAAAGAAATCCAACGAATTCTTTTTGAAACATGCTTATAAAAAGAAAAAATTAACAAGTCATTTCTGTTGTATTCTGTCTATTTCTTGCAAAAGACATTAAATCCAAATAATTAAATTAGCTACAAGACAAAAATCCTTTTTCCCTTTTATCCAAAAATTGCTCCATCCATAGGAGCTGTTATCTTATGTTATTATCTTATTTTCAATAGTTCAAAAGTTGCCACGTTTTATTATTTTAGTTTGACCAACTGAAAATTTATAACTCAAATTTCTGTGTGCAAAATATATAACCAATTTTGAATAATTTATTCATTACTCACAACGATGAACGATTTTGCGCCAATGAATACATAGAAGACATGTTACATACATTACACCAAACCACTGTGTCATTTTCCATGTATTTTGTGAAGCCCATTTGGGGTTCTGCGAGAATATAAAAAAATATCTATAAAACTTAAAAAAGGTTTTGCAAGACCTTGTAAAAATCAGTTTTAGCAAATATCAACAAATATTATTTTCGGTTTCGCGTAACCAAAATTGTGCATTTGGACGCTTTTTGATACTATAAATTTCGAAATAATATTTGACAGTACCCGTAAGAGCAAATGTTTTATAAAACCTACAGAAATATTATTTTAAAATTTATAGATAATTTCTTATAATTCTCGCAGGACTCAAAACGAGTCTCATAATAAAATGCAGTAAACGATATGATGGTTTAGTGTAGTATGTACTCCACCAAACCACCACATCATCTACTGTATTTTTTATGGAACCCGCTAGCAGCAAAAACATTACTTGATTATAATCTATAAATGTAAAACCATTTGTTTTTAGGTGTAAAATAAAAACCAATAAGATATGTGCAAATCCCGTTCGTTTGCAAGTTCTGTCAACTACGTGGAAAATACTTATAAGATTTTGCTGCACTAACTGATTCTACTGTGCAACACATCAGCAATCGTGTTCACCTTGTCGAACATAAGAACCTAGATATTATTTACAAAGATGAAATCGACGGATACAGTCCAGGAATAGTGTCCCGTTCAGAATCACAGCATAGTCAATAGTAAATTAACTGTTTGAATTCACCAGCTGTACTCGGAATTCGTCGAGTATCGAGCAGACTAAGAGTCCCATTCATACCACGTGAACCCAGTAATGATATGAATCATTTCAATCGCATCATGCATCGAAGTTACCCAAAACAAGCTTGTCATTCGTTCAAGTACAAGCATACTGACGTATGGAAACTCAGACTTATCGAATGTATATTAGTATTTCTCTTTTCGATAACATAAATACGTAATAATAAATAATATTGGACGGTCTTAACTGTTGTTTATATTGCCAATCGACGGCATTCAAATAGTTGATCAGTTCTCTCAACAGCCTTGGAATTAGTTTGGATAGTTATCAAGAGTTTGAATTTTCAACGAATATCAATGAGTCGACGTATTGTTTATTTGAATTTCGTAAAGATCCCATCTGCTGTCTTGTCGGTTTCTAATCTGAAAACGAAAAAAATCCTGCATAATCTTAAGAATTTCGATTGAACATTTTACAGATCTTCGTTGATATTTTAATTCGAAGAGGAAAAAAAAGGACAAAATAACACAGGAAAATAATTGATTTTTAGTCTTAAGAAATTGTATAATTATTTAGTATTAGAATGTCAATATACAATAAGATCATCTATATTCACTCGACGTATTCACACGATTATGATGTTTGTACGTTCAAGATATACGTATTGGAACCTTTGAGAGATACTTTATGGTTTATGATGCCTCAAAGTAGTTCTTCTGTTCTAAGAGCATCCACAATAGCATAATCAAAACAAAAAGGTTTATAAAGTTAGCAATATTTGCTCAAAAAGAGCTCATGTTGGAATAACCAGATTTAGAAACATCTTGGCAACTCATAAAATTTTACCCCTTGGATAATCAAAACTATAAACCTTTTGCCGATAGTCAAATTTAATTGTTTTCACATTTCCTCAGTCAAGTATACCATCATTACACAAAAACTTTCTTTGTTCAATTTTCAGCGTGTTTACAACAAAAAGACTTTTAGAAACAATTTTTATTTTTTGTGAAAAAAGGGTTTTTTACACTTCTTTTTTATAAAAACTGTTTTTCCCCTTCTTAAATAAAAAAAAAAAACTGTTTTATTTCAAAACAAGTTTTTTGTTAAAACTTTTTTTCAAAAACTGTTCTTTTGAAAGAAAAAAATTTTCTATTAAAAAACTGTTTCTTTTAACTTTTTCCGGAAACTGTTTTTTTTTTAAATCAAAGTTTTCAAAAAACTTTTTCCGCTTTTTCTAATAACCTATTTTTATCAGTTTGAAAACTATTTAACAAAAATTGTTTTCAATGTAACAATTTCTAGATTTTTATAAGTTAAAAAGGTGATGCAACAAGTTTTGGTTATTTAATTTTGATTGTACCACCATGAACCTCTACATTGGTAACCTTAGCAACCCCTTAAATGGATAACCAGAAGATGATGTGACACCTTTTGATTATCCACTCACTTTTGATTATTCCATTGTGGATGCTCTGAGGTTTCAAACACGTGAATTCAAGCACTACAAAAATAGATGAATTGACAAAAATACCCTACTTTATACCAATGTCCATGATCTATTTAAAGTTCCCAGATTCAAACTCAGACAACATCCTACATCGAAAAATAGGAGCTGGAAAACAGAGCAGCTGCTGTTACTGCTTTCGTGCGATATTAGCAAATTGTAAGTGGAAAAATTAGAGGGGAATCAAATCTAACATATGAGTGTTTGCGTTTTCTCGTGCTTATTTAATATTTATTCATTTGTACGAGTTCAATTCATAGATGGTTATTATTATGATTAAATGTCGATATTACTTGGAGCTTAAATATACCAGATATAATTTGCCTAATCGTAACCAGTATAATTTAATATCACAACGTGTTTTTTTCTTTGTTATCGAATTTCGAATTTTCTCCAATTGTTTGCAACTATTGTTATCCAAGTAGTTTTGAAATTTCAGCTCAATTCCAGGTTATGATGAGCAATAACATGGATGAACATGATTCTGTGGAAGTTAACAATGCACAAGTTCAATCGGAAGGACATTTACTGGTTGCTGCTCAACTAATCAGCTGGAAATCAACAATCAACAGCTTGAATCAGAACCAGAACAGCCGGTTGCTGTGCCGCTGATTGAAACGTATGAGCATCTGAAAATCGAGATTATTGATCTATTTCGGATGCTAAAGGTTACTTGTTCATCCAATCAACATCTTGCACTTGCACTTCAAATTAATCCATCCCTTCAGCTGCTCCGCCAATTTGATCAACAAATAGAAGAACAAATCAATGCTAACATGCAGAAGGAATTGGAAGAGTTTCAACAAAACGTGATTTGGAATGAAATTGCCATAGATGAAATTGCAATTCCGTGGATTGTGGATTAAAGCTATTGTCAACATTATCAAACCATGCGTGTTATAGTTGCAAGCCACTTTTGATAAAGATTTCCCCTGGAAAAAAATAGTCTTTTGCGTGACATTTCCGAAACCTTAACTGGACTTGTAACTTTCCTGTGCTGCAGACGTGTAATTGTAATTGATCTCCTTTTGTTTATGTTAGAAAACTTCCACTGTCTACAGTTCATAAGTTCTTTTATTTCCTAATAATAGAATACTACCAATAGAGACATCTGTATGACTTTTGGTTCGGACTCGGAATTATTTCGTTAAAGTGATGATTTCACTACAAAAAAATATAATAGGTTACCAAAGTATAATAATGTTTCTGTAATTTCTTGCACTGAGATTAGTTCATATGTCACAGTGTTAACATGTGTACGCGAAAACTTGGAATTAGTTATAAAATTAAATGTTTACACGAATTCCAATGTTATTTTGTTGTCGTGCTTGGTATAACATGAGTTAGGATCTGTGCACAACATTCACTTCAGGGTTTTTATCTCTTTTAGTTACAACCAATATTAGTTGACCAGTTGATATTACAAGGGTTCCCAACTTTAATATATCGTAATTGTTTTGACAAAATAATTTGAATTATAACCATGACATTAGAATAAAACTTTGGTTATTACATTAAAATTTAGTACTTCATGCAACATAAAGCACTAGGATAGAATAACAGGTTTCAAACAAAATCAATAATATTTTTTATAATAACTGAATTCCTTAACTAGGATACTCATAGAAGCTGTGTTTCCAACAATAAAGAATTGGAGTCTTAAATTTATAAGTAAATAATGATTAGCTATCTTAAGTAATTAATAAAAAAATCATAAATTAGTTTGAATAATGAATATAAATAATTAATTAGTTTCTGAATATTGTTATTGTAGTAGAGGTTTTTTTTAAATTTACAAAAAAGGTAAAAACTTTTATATTGATGAAACCTAAAGCCTAAATTTCGAAACCTTCTTTCCATAATTATTTAAATCAAATTTAAAAACTACAAAAAAAAACATCACTTTACTTTAAATAATTGTTTGCATCCAACTTCGATTGTAATTTTTTGTTTCTCCTTGTATCTTTTTCGATTATTTCTGTCTTTAATCATTGTTCTCAGTTTTCCTCTTCAACCATGAATTTACAGAATTTTAAAGGAATATTGAACTGACTCATTCGAACACAACTTTATGTTTTCATTAATACCCAAAAAATTCCGCTGCCACATGGTTGATATGACACAAATCATGCATAATTTGCATTATTAAGTCATTTGATATATTTCTCATAGTCCAAATAAAACATCTTATTCGTTCCTCCTTTTTGTTGCTCCATATTGGCACTTTCCAAAATGAAAATGAATAGATCAAATACAACGAAAGGGCATCGCATAGTACCCACTCTGCACTTAAAGAATTATTGATTAGTAAAAACAAGATGCTAGAATGCGCTAAATCTATGTCATTTTATTATTAATCAAAATACAGTAATAGGTCTTATCTTATTTGATTCCAACGTTATCTCATTTCATTTTCCTTTATACAAGTTTTTCAATTTTTCCTCCCTATTTTTTTCCGCTCATTGCCACTCATTACATAAAAAATGACTATTACAAAAAACAACCAAATAAAGAGCGTATTCGATTGTTTTAATGAAAGCGCTGAAAGCACATTGGTGTAACACACTTGTGCCACACCCCTCTCACATGCAAATGAATCATAGTAGAACGGGTTGTAATTGTATGTGAAATAGGTTGTTTTAAAGTAATGGAAATAAAAATTTATGTTCGCACAACTATCCAAACACAACAACAAATACAACCTCTCACATCCTTGTAGCCGGACTCCATACACACTTCTGTGTGTGAGCCTCACATGTATATGAGAGGTTGTGTAAGTTATTGTGTTTGGATCGTTGTGTGGGTAGCAATATTGCATCGAAATTAGAACTTAACTTCACGGAAATCCTTGATCATTACCTTGTACGATAGAAAAGATCTTCACAAAATGGTTACACGGCACCTCTGAGAGTAGATTGAGGTACAACTATTGTCATTTCACCGGCTAATTGTACCGCCAACGTAGACCACGTATACATAACCCACGTGACTTACCTGTTTATGCCTTGTCATTTTAAACAAAAAATTCGACGGCATGTATTGCATTAGATTATCGAAATTGTGTAAACATTTTTAAAAATGTTAACATTAAAATAAATCACTCAAAACGTGGTGTTTTATCAGCTTGTTTTGACAAATAAAAAAAATACAGAATTCTACGATGTCATTTTCATGAACGGAAAAAGTATGTGCCAGCAATTGATTTTGATCAATGGTAATTCTATTCATAAACCAATGACTAGCTTATTTGCTGTTCAAAACAACGTGCTATTTTTCGTGAATCTATTCATTATTAACAGCTTATGAACTCCTGGATCACGATTTTTAATTTCCAAAATTTTTACTATTACAAACGTAATTCCAAGGAATTCAAAATAGTTTAATTAATATGATCCAATTAGTTAACTCAAGAGGTAACAAAAATTTAAGCCTTTTAAATAAATTATGAAAATATATTCAACGTCATTATATTAAACAGCTGATAAAATTAACCAAAATTGATTACGGAATGTGTTCATTGATTTTAATTAAATTTGTCAGCGAAAGTAAACAAATTCAAATTACAATCCACATGCATTTAATCAACTATAATTCTAATTAGGAGTGCACAAAAATTTCATTAAACTGCAATTGCCAACAAAACCAGTTGAAACTAAAATACCCGGTTGACGTTTTTAATGATATGATTTTTACGTCGTTCAAAAAGATAGATGAAAATGTGTTCTATGGTTTGATCTGTAGATTGATGCAAAAACTTATAATTGTAAATTGCATTATATAATTTTTGGATTCGTATTAATGGTTATAGTTGAAAAATAGTATTGATCCATCACATTCATAATTCATAAGTATTAACTTTATTTTGAGTTTCCTATAAAATTCGAAAAATTTAAACCATGGTCACCCATACAGGTTATAATTGTATTGGAAAAAAAGAACCTTATAATTAGGCTGACGTCTAACTACTCCGAAATGTCTTCTCCTTTAAAACATCAGGCATCATTTTTTTGAATACCTGTTTAGCTTACCTTCTTATACTGCTACTTCGTGAACAGATAAGAGACGCTAGCATGCAAGAGATTGAAAATTGCTGTCCACCATGGCTGAGAAAACTGTTGAAAGCCAAGTTCTATGTCGATTGTCAAGTCCACAAACAATACAGATGTAATCAGTGCAACCGATACTGCATAGAATGCACTGGAAATCCTTTCTGTGCTCATTGTTTGGATGACCACAAAAACCACCATGTCATACAGGTAATTAAATATTTTTGATTAAATGGTTGGATTACTTAGTATAAGACGCAAATATAAAACAAATCATTGTTCTAAATGTGCGTGTGTTGTTGCATGCTTTCAGATAAGACGATCATCTCTAAGCAACGCTGTGGGGGTAGATGATATCAAACAACATATGAATGTTTGTGATGTACAAACATATTCAATAAACAAACGTCTAATTGTTTTCTTGAATTCGCGACCATATACAGGGTTCCCTTATGGCGTGACCAATGTTTGTAATATTTGTCGTCGTAGTCTGCCGGCTGGTAACTTCAAGTTCTGCTGTTTGGGTTGCAAGGTAACTGGCGATTTAGTTAATTACAAAATTAAAAAATATAGAAGTAATTTTTTGGGTTATTTGTAAATCAGTTGATAAGCATGCTCAAGATTATATAATTATTAATCATTGCTACCTTCTGGCTGATATGAAAATCATGAACATCAATATTTGTGTATTTGATTAATTAAAGTGACCTACGACTAGAAATATGTACCAAATTAAGGTCCAATATTATCAAGGATCATTACCTTAAATATACTCAAGACATATTATATAAATATTTGCACTTATATTTTGTCCAAATTTAAAAACAACATATTATCTAATACATGAGTTATTCAATTTATAGTATGTTTCAGAGTGCTTTATAGTCAACATCAGGTTCATAAATAACGAATTTATAATTGCTCGTTCAATTACTGATATATCGTATTATACTTGAATTTTCAAGCAGAAAATTTCCCATGATCGTACTATTAGCTCTCTGTTGTTGGATTACAGTTTCTATTTGTACTTGCATTTACATTTCTCATGTGTTTTTCTACAACATGGTCCATTTTCCGCAACTTAAATCATTTGTTATCTGTCAGATTTGGATCATTGATTTCTACTACCAAACAAAGTTAACTCATTCTTGAAAATCGAAGTTGATTAGTTTTCAGTACTTTATAAACATAGCATTTAATTTACTCGCGTTCTCACTTCCAACACAGTCAATTGAAAGAGTGCAAATTTTACCACTTCAATGTTTACATGTGTGCATATCTGTTTCCGCTCTGGCATTTGCAATGTAATTATTATACAAGTTACGGTCATTAACACAATATGTTAACAAAAGTCAATTCTCTTATGCTGTTCATGTAGCGCGAAGCTATGTATCATCGTTTTGGAAAACAAACGTTCACGGCTGAAACAGAGCTTGGCACATGTGAGCTCAATGATAGTTTTGAGAATGACAATGAGCAATCATTAACGCCAGAGAAAAAAATGAAGGTAAGGAGATTGGATAAACTGGTAGCTAAATCTTCTGTTGCATCCACTTCAGTTCCAAAACAGGTTGCAGGCATCATTTGTCCTCCAGCTGCAACAATGTTCAATCATGTAAATTCCAGGAAAAGAAAAGGTATTCCTCGACGGGCTCCTTTAACTTAGTTTGTCCAGTAGTTCGACGGCTGTACCATGGAATTGCAACAGAACCAGAGGCACAGTATTAGCAGCACCAGAAAATACAGTGGGAAATAACTTTTTGCAAGCTTTTGACTCTTTTGTATGCTCTGGCTTTTGATATGTTTGGTAATCGATGGTGATTCTGTTCACCAAAAAGAACACGTCAGTTTAAATGTTTTTATTTCCTTCTTAAGTGTGATGCTCAATCCCCTTGTATCTTTTAACTGCCTGATAATGGAAGTCAATCAAACGCAAGTGAATTCTCCTACTCATGGATGGTATGTCCAAATTTGTACATTAATTTATGAACTCTTGTTTTACTTTCGTACATCCTGTAAACAAATTAATGGTGCTAGCTACGAAATTACCTACTCAACAAACAGATTAAATTCAGTCATTATTCAAAGTAAAAAATTCCCTTCCAATACTCCCCAAAAAAAGAAAACGCTTATTTTTCCAAGCCATAGATTATTGTGTGCACAACTCTCTAACCTTTCCAGTGGCAAATTTATTTTCTATTTCTAGGCTCAAAAGGCACGTACGTAAAAAAACATTCCTTCAGATACTTCCAAATGTAGAGGACACTAAAAACATGTTTTGAGTTATTCTCTGGGAGCTAAAAGTATACAGAGGAGATAAGCTTTATTTCCAGTTCCTCTATGAATACTGTTGATATCACCGACCACAAGAACGCATCCTTCTTGTTCCCTCTTGGGCTATTTAGTGAATCAACAACCCCATGACTCACCTGCCTTTGACAACGCTTTCAAAAATAATCCATAAACTGATGTCTCTCGCGTTCTCAGCATTGCCAACATCATAATAAATTAGATCAATAATTAGTGAGCAACTGCAGCACTATGTAATATCCATCAATTGTAAATCACGTATTTCGAACGGGTATTCCCTTTGATTACTCTCCGTATCTGATAGAACAAATATGATCTGTATGCTATTTTCACAATTATCTTAGTATTTGCCAACCAATTCTTTTGTGAAATACGATAAAAGTACCTTACAATCACTTTTCCACGTGCCCTGTGATATCAATTGGTTGGCTTCCATGAACAGAAATAGTAACCTGTGTTACCAATTACTGCAAAATGCACCAGCAAAAGCTTGCAACACTGTGCTCACAAACAGCAACATATCTTACTGATTGGAATATGGATTCCCGCCGAACAAATGCCTCACGAAATTAGGTGTTAGCAAATCATTGATATTTACGGCTTGGTTCATTCATTTAAGATTATCGCAGACAGACTTTGAGTAATTATTCGGCTTCTGAATCAACTGTTCTGCTTGAAAAGATATTGGCAGTAATGTAACTACGTATGCTCTGACACAAATTAAACCAAACACTAAATCAAACTAAACACCATCTCACACAAACCAAACACTAATAAATTGACCAACAACAATTCAAAGGACAACATCTTTTGCAAATTATCACCATCAAATCCACCATATGACACCAGACGAATTCCATATCAGGACCTTCCCTGCCCTAATAAACCGTACAGAACATACAAATTTATCCTAGGGAGGACGAACAATAATTGACAGCATACAGCAAATCCAGACAAACATTAATGTTTCGAGAGAATTAAATTATTGGCCTGCTCTTTAACCAAAAGAAAATCGATAAATCAAATCACGAAGTTCAAACTATCGATATCAAACTCCAACAATTCCAAGTCATCAATGACCCTCACAATCAACTCTGGAGCCGTCAATCATCCTCTCACGCAAACCAAACACTGATAATACAACAACTGTCATGATGTCACGAATATCGCTAAAGATTTTCAAACCACAGTTGAACATTAAATAGAAGATTTCTTCCCACTCTTACACAACATTATATTTATTAACAAACAAATTCCATCGATATTCATGCAAATACACTAAATCAACTCACATCAGCGTATTCTGACATTTCGATCATTGACAAGACGTGCGAAATCCAGACAAGCATTAATGTCCTGAGAAAATTTCATTCACTCACTCCTTAATCAAAAAAAAGGTGATAAATCAGGTCATGAAAGCCAGATTGTTGATATCCAGGTCCAACAATTCCAACCCATCGATAACCCTCAAATTACAACTATTAGAAAGTATAACTATATCAAGCAGGTAAATAATTTATGGCAATTAACATTTCAAAATGTATTCTGCACACAAAGTGCTCATTCTGTATGCAAATCAAATAATTCCCCCCCTCAAAAGAAACAGGAAAAACTTTTCAGTGAATCGAGGCACTTATTGTTTCCAGGTTAAAAACCAATCAGCAGATGCAGCAATCGCTTCGCTGTTTATCTGTATTTTTTACAATAATTAACCTTGGTCATTGGAATAAGTATCAGCATAATAATCATAACATAACTGAGTACAAGTTATAGTTGAAACTTGAAACACAGAATTAACACATATCAGATTCAACAAAATTTAATAAACCTCAAAGTTGCAAATTAGGCGTAATTACAAAATTAATAAATAACGTCTTCTAAAATCAAAATATACTGTTAAGCCTGACGTAAATAGGTCAAAGATAATATTGTTCACAAGAAACTACCGAATTTTACACTTAAATTCGATGAACAATCTTTTGAAATAACTCCATTTGTTGTCAATTGCATTGTATCTTTCTTGATTTTTTAAGAAGCTATCCCTTGCAATAGCCACCATGCTTTCAATCTCTTGTTCATCGTAATTGATGTTGGCCAACTCATCATTGATTGATTCCTTCACTGCCAATAGGGACCTTTTTTGTTCTTTAAGTTTGCCCAGACGAGCAATAAGTTCAGCTTCTTCCATATCTATTTGTTGCAATTTATCCCTCAAATGTTGAATGTTATTTCCCATTGTATCCAATTTCTTGGAAACATTGACAAATTCATCAATTGTATGACGTTTTCTCCTTCATCTGCTTCTGGCAAATTGCTGCTGCAGTTAAGTTTTCGCTTAAAGTTGAGCAAAACTCTTCCAGTCTAATTTGCTCTGCCAGTGGAAGCACTTTCTTTCCCATTAACTGATATACACAATCAGTGAAAACTGCCGTATAATCAGTAGCAATTTGTGCCAAAGGAAGTTCTAACAACCTACAGAGGGATTCCACTTCATCTTTTGTGTCTTGACTAATCTCATAGAAGGCAGGAGTAGTCAGGGATTCAGAAAACTCAAAAACGGACCTAGAAAACGATTCAGAATACAGCTTGGGCCTTGTTAAGCATGAGATCCAGGTCCGAACTAGAAGTGCCAACCAACTGAGTATTTAATTCATTAATTGCAAGAGGGGAAGCAGTTGGAGTATTTTCAGCCATCAATTCTTCACCAGCAATTGGAAAAACCTGTATACCATGTGATTGCTCTTGCACTTCAGTAATTCGGTCGACAAAAAAAGTTCGCGCTCAATATTACAGTTGAGATCAGTGATTAACTGAGCATCTTTTTCCTGTGTAGTCTCCAATATCTCGGGAATTATATCAGTACCAGAAGAAGAAACATCCTTGTTTACCACACCGATAGTGTCCTTTTCTTTGGCAAGCCCTGATTGAACTACTTCTTTATCACTGGTATTCATAAGCATATATTGATCCTGAAGGTTGAAATTCAATTGTATTTCTTTGCTCTGGTGAACCATTTCTTCCCGTCGAACAGCCACTTCAATGGTTGGCATATTTATTATTGAAATATCCACACTTGGTTCTGTTGATTGTTCAACAACTCCATAACATATTGTTGGTTCGTTGGGGTTATCATCACCACTATTGGAAATTGTTATCAATGACTGTGGAGCTGGATTTAGTTCTGGCACAGTACCCGTTTTGGTAGACTTTGGTTGTTTCAAAATGTCAACCTTCTCAAACTCTTTGGTAGACTTAGGTTGTTCCAAAATGTCAACCTTCTCAAACTCTTTGTTCTCTTCGCTTATTTGAACTTCACGTTTCAGAGGTGACTCAACATCAGACGTAACTTTGAGATGTTCAGGGTCCACAAGACTGGAAACCTTCTTTGCTGAGTCTTCCTTAGTTGACATATCTACCACTGAGATATTCACACTTGGGTCTGTCAAATGCTCAACAGCTTCAGGACATATTGTTGGTTCGTTGGGGTAACCATCACCACTATTGAAAATTGTTATAGATGGCTGCGAAGCTGGATTTAGTTCTGACACAATAGCCATTTTGGTGGATTTTGATTGTTCCGAGATGACAACCTTCTCAAATTCTTGTTCTCTCCACCTGCTTGAATTTGACACTCGAGAGGTAACTGCATATCTGACGTATTGGGGCTGCCATCAACAGTATTGGAAATTATTATCGATGGCTGTGAAGCTTGATTTAGTATTGGGACAATATCCATTCTGGTGGACTTTAATTGTTCTGAGATATCAATCTTCTGAAATTCTTTGTCCTCTGCGCTTCTTTGAACTTCACATCTGAAAGGTGACTGAATATCAGGCGTAACCAGGAATGTTCAAAATCCACAATACTGTAAACCTTCGCTGCCGAGTCTTCATTAGTTGACATATCTACCACTGAGATATTCACACTTGGGTCTGTCAATTGCTCAACAGCTTCAGGACATATTTGGTTGATTACCTGCCGTCACCAATATTGAAAATCATTATCGGTGACTGTGGAGCTGAATTTAGTATTGGAACAATAGCCATTTCAGTAAGCTTGATTGTTCTGAAGTGCCAATGTTCAAATTCTTTTCTCTTCACTTCTTTGATCTTGGCATTTGAGAGGTGACCAAATATCAGGTGAAACCTTGAAAGGTTCAGAGTCCACAGGAGTGGAAACCTTCGTTAGTGAGTTTTCGTTGAGCCCATTTTCTTCATCCGAAGTAGGTTGCAGTTGTAGCTTCCTTTGGTTCTTCTAATAAACAAAACATTAATATATTTAGATAAATTAATACATAACCAAACAATATACTCAAGTGGTCATAAACAAAAAAATAATTGAACATAAAATTCATACTCTTCTGTAAATCGCTATGAGTTCAGAATCTCCAGCTTCTTTCTAAAACCCGTTTCATCTTGTTGAATAGCTGCTTTATAACTCTTCATAGCATCCGCCATTATTGGAGGATTCGGGCTAACGTCTGCAGCTTTGCAACTCCTGGTTCTTTTCTTTGGATTACTAAGATTCTCTAAAGATGCAAGCCTTTTACCCTTTCTTTTGCCTTGGGATTGAGGAGCAGGCGGGTTTTCAGGAACTGAAACAATAAAAATACCTCGAATAGAATTAGTAAATAAAATAGAAAGTGATGCATTAGCCAACTGAATACAAGTGGTGTCATACCTGACATGGTATTTCCAAGATCAAGCCTGAAAAGGCAATTGTCCAGCTCATTGGTAAATACAATTCCTTGGGTCATTTGCCACCAATAGTTAAACTCTGGTGTGCACGCAGGGGTAGCAACAAAACTTTCAAACTCAAAAGTTACCATGCTTTCTTTGAATGTGTAACTAATTCTTTGATGAGAGAAATTTCAGTCACATTTGGCCTGGTTTTCGCCAAATCTTTAATCCTAGGATGTGTATAAGGAACGGGAATCCCTTGAACCAGTCCAAACTGCCTAGCACATTGGTTGGGACAGTACATCTCAAAGCTACAATTGGAGAAACTTGTTTTCAATGGAGTAAATCCAATGGAGATGAATCTAGGAATCAGAATGGTTGCCCAAAATTGGTTCACAACTACCGCTGAGACTTTAAACTGAAATATTGGTTTTATCCCCTCCGATGTCGCATAGAAACATTCCTTAAGGGAAGCCAATTTGGTGTATCTCCAATATCAGGTTTGTAAAAAGTTTTGAAGTATCTCTTGAATGAAATATCTTCATGCACTGGCTTATGAGATAAGAAATATTCAGCATAGCTCAGACATTGTCCATCATCTTTTCTCCTAGGATAGTATCCAAGGGGTTTAATAGTTGGAAAATAGGCATATAACCATGCCTGAAGAATCCAAAATGCCCCACCACAATTGCTGGTTATTTTGTTCTGTACAAATGTCCAGAGCCCCTTATATAAGGTTCCTAAAACAAATGGAGCAAGAGCCACCTTGATACCTTGTGCTAGACATACAGCCAAACGGATATATTCTTTAGTGATCTTTACACCAGATACACATAAAGCGTATTTATTAAGCCAGTACAGATAGAATGCAATTTTCTCTTCAAAGCAAGGCTCTTTATCGTCAGTCCGACAGTACTTCGCTATGAAATGCATAACTAGACGAACCTTCGGACAATATAAACGGTGGATCATAGGGTTATGATCAAGAGCGGCATTTACCTCCTCACCCAAACTTGGCAAACCAGTTAGATGGATAATATCTAATACATTGGGGGTCATTAAACCACAGGGGAATACAAAAACATTTGAAGAAATGGACCAAAAGCACGCAGCGGCAGCAATTAGGTTTGGGTTTAATTCAAACGATTGAGTAGACAGATCAATAGCCTCGCAAAGGTTCATCTCGTGCCACGATGGAGCTAAGAATTTTTTCATTCGAATAACCCACGATTCCCAAGATTGAAAAACAGTTGGCCATGACCGAATTGTACCTCTAGAAACCCACCCAGTTCGATGTAAACCCGGAAGTGAAAGCAACAGAGGCTCGTCAAAACTTACTGGATAATAAGTAGGAAGTTTCGACGGGTGCACATGGGTAATAGATTGGACCAAGTACAAAATTAGTTTTATTATTGACTGTGCGGATAAAATATTGGCGAATCACCTGCTCCGACTCTCTGAGACATTGAGGATATCTTGGTAGATAATTCTCCGTCGAAACTTCGGCCTTTTGTGAAGTTTGTTTCTTTACGTTTCTCTTTCCTGAACTTGATGATCGCAACGCAGCTTTCTGTTTGGGCCCATGCTTTTACTCGATGGATTTTCAAACTGAGAGCGAACTAAAAGAACTGTGCCCTAATTTTTTACAGTAGACGCATTATATACGTTTGGTAATCCAGGTGCCAGTGGTGTCTTTTGATAATTTTTTTACCTAAAGTAAGGGAGTGTTTGGACAAATAAGCCATTTGGCTTTCCCGCCAAATTTTTTTTTTCCTCGTTCAATATTATTTTGCATTTTGTGGCTTATTGTAAATTTTTTGGGAATTGTTGCCTCATCATGACGAGAGGAATCTAAAAAGTATAAAATTTAGGTCGAAATCCAAAATTTTTTCAATAAAGACGAAATAAGTGGCTTTCCCGACAATTTTCGTCAAAATTAACAAAAAAATAGATTTCGATCGAAATTTTTTACTTTTTTTACTCCTCTTGTCGTGATGAATCAATAATCCCCAAAAAATTGACAATAAGCCACAAAATGCAAAAAAATATTGGATAAGGACAAAAAATAAGCCACTTTGGCTCATTTGTCCAAAAACCCCTAACTATTTTTAACTTAACAAAATAAAGGGACCATTGCATAATTAAAATAAAATTAACGTGATAACTCGGTTAATTAAAAGAAAACTACGATAAAACTTTACCCAATTATTCACCTGTATATTACACAGCATATAACAATTTTTCTCCATCGATTATATCATCTATCACTTGCTTCTTTTGTTCATTCAGTTACAGGAAGTAAAAGGGAGTGTATTTAGTCATACCATGATCGGACAACGAGTTGTGCATTGTTATGGCCGCAAATTATGCATATTTCTTCTGCCAATCAAGTTATCGCAGTTCATTTTAACACAAAAAATGTTATGCAATCAATAGTTACAGATATTGTTTGTTCTGTTTTCGTAGAAAACCATCCAAACGGCGGCTTCAAGTTATTTGACTCTTAACAACGTTTCCTTCTGGTCCATTTGTTTGCTACAGGATTTAGTCTGGGGTTGGAAGCTCCTTTCATTCAAAGAGATACCGTTGGGTAATTTCATTTGGCCATTGTTTTCAAAAATAAAAAACCATATTATGTAATCTTGTTTGAAAATTAACATTGATAGTCGTGATTCCAACTAATTTGAAAGGTTTAACACGTGTATAGAAATATAAACTTCGTATAATTTTTTAAAACTTTATAAAATAAATAACAATCCGTAGTTAACTATTTCACATATCTCTACGTTGTACTTGACCCTATTAAATATTGGATACACGTAATAATTTGTTAACAATGCTAAATTAACAATTCAAAATACACACGTTAAAAAGTGATCCCTTACCAAAAATTATTGTTATTAAAATTAATTTTACTGTATTATCACATGAACATGATCATAAAATCTACAAAACCACAAATTATAATTGGTATCCAATTTAGCGTGATTAAAAACACAAAAACTATTTAATTCACTTATTTTGGTATTTATTAACAGAAAAGGGCCATTCTTGGCTTTTGCAGTTTAAGTTCTCATAACACTGCAATTAACTCCCAAAGATCCAATAAAATATTC